>JAPTMU010000079.1:192331-264831 GCA_028583405.1 Pogonophryne albipinna
CGTAATGGTGATCCCTCTGGATGCGGTATTCCAGACAGGATTTTGTGAGGCAGGCTATGTTTGGGGTACCTTTTCTAACCCCTCCCCTACTGGGGTGAGCAGAGTGGACCCTGAATAGGGGCTGCTCAGTCATGGGTGCAGCTGCCGAGAAGCTCTTTCTGCCTCAGTCCAAGAGCTTAGCGACTGAATCAAACACCCATCGCCTGTGTGCCAGGTTGTGACTAGGAACTACCAGACTTCACTGTCCAGCCCCCGTTACCACTTCCTGAACGCCACAGGACTTTGTCTTCCAGGATGTAAAATGGGTAGGTTCCCTTCGGGAGGACGCCTGCGCGTGACGTCTTTTAACGTGGGGAGACTGATGCGCCTGCAGCCACCACACGGTCCTTGGCAGATAGGGGCCTGATTCCAATGGCATGGAATCCATGACGAATGGAGACCACCCTCTGTTGCAGCCTTCATCCGCCTTCAGTGCCGTTGTGACTTAGAGTATCATCCTTCGCCACTTCCGCCATTGAGGTCTTTGGATCGCACTTTGTCTGGGACCTCCCCCTCGACCTCACCGCCATGGGTGACCCTACCAGGAGCTAAAAAGCTCCCGACGGCATCGCTCTTAGGTTCATCGGAACACACAAGGTTCTCCACCAGGGCAAGGTGGCGATCCATGGAGAAGGGAAGCACACACACACACACACACACACACACACACACACACACACACCACACACACACACACACACACACACACACACACACACACACACACACACACACACTCACACACACACATACACACACACACACTCTCACACACACACACACACACACACACACACACACACACACACACACACACACACACACACACATACACACACACACACACACACACACACACACACACACACACCATTGGCCAGGGAGCACATCAGAGGCCTGTACTACGAAGCTGGTTCAACCTAACCTGGATATGTTTGAGTTAGCTGGTTGGCCTAATCCAAAACATACGCGCTCTCGCTAAACGGTCCTACGACGCTGGTTATCAAGTGGATCGCCGAAGCAAGCCGTGTGCTATCTAGTTAGGTGCGCGTTCACATGAAAGGGGTGGTATCTGGAGCATTCGACCAATCACAAACATGGAGAAGCGTACTGACAGCGCAGCGTCATACTTCCTGAATGAAAAGTCAAATATAATATTAGACATATGAAGAAGTTAAACTTTAAACATCCATGACTTAAACAATTTATCCAGGATAAAAGCCACATAGCTGCACCTGCAAGGTGAATACAGCTGGTAACAGAACAAGTGTTTGAATGAGTACATTAACAGGTTTATGATATCACTGCCCCGTCTAAGACACGATCTGACTTTCATTACATTTGACTCGAGTGTTTCCTCAACTTAATGTGTTGCTTAAAATAATACTTCTGCATACAGTATGTGACACTGTGAGTGTTGCACTGCCAGATACGGCTCAGCTGACTCAGATAAGGAAATATATGATACATTATGAAGTGATATGCCGCGGACTGTACTTAATGTTACTCTGATCCGGTTACTTATGTTGTGGCAGATATTTAAGTAAGCTTTCTTAACGCTAATGTTATAATAGTCAGATTGCTCTGAAGATGGAGGTGATATTCTATTCATGTTCACGTTCACACAGTCGGTGATTTTTGCCGGCCGTATTTCCTGCAACGGCAGCTTTTCTGTATTTCCTTTCTCCTGTAATATGACTTGATCGCTTTAAACTCCGCACACTGAGCTCTGATGGTCAGCAGGCAGTGCTTTCACTGAGTGAGCTCTTAGCCTGCAACCTAACCTGGTCCGGGGCAGGTTAGCCACTCAGCATAAGTTACCATGGAGATCTAGCCCGCTAAAAAGAGAACCAGCGTCGTAGGACCGGAAAGCCGGAGTTTTCCCTGAAGTTAGCCGCTAAGAGAACATCCTGCTTCGTAGTACAGGCCTCTGGGTTCAGTCTCACCATGTGCAGAACACAACATCAATTTGGGAATGACTGAATGCAGGTCAGTGAGAGGAAATGAAGAAATGACAACATGTCTGATAACTGGAGAGGGATTTATGAAGAGTTCCTTGTAATGGAGGCAGTTTTTGGCCTCAGTTTGATTGTAATCTGAGATCATCAGTGAAAAATGCAGGGCGTGGCTGAACTGGTCTGACAGCTCCAATCAACTGAGAGGCTTTTATTTAAACTCTTAAATCTCTGAAGTTAAGTGCATAAAGTGTGAAGGGCTCAATGCAACCATCTTCCAACACTGAGAATGATCAGATTAAACTATCCGTTGTGACTCCATTCAAAGTGTGTCATAATGTAAAGTTGTGTCATTAAATATATAAGATAAATGGAGAACATTTAAATATTTTAAAACACAGAGGTGATTATCTTTGTAACGCCCAATAAGGAATCTGTTAGGATGCAACACGGTTAAACATTACACATGTAATGGAAAATGTTTCAGATCAATATGTAATATGATCAGAAGAGTGGAGTGTGATGGAAAGTGTTATCACCCTGAGGGAGCGTTCAAAGTTCACCTGGCCCTTTCTCATTTCTCTAACTCCCCTCCTCGACTCCCCTCCTCGACTCCTATCCTCGATACTTAGTCCCGCCCACAGGAGATGTGAGCCGAGGAGCCGAGGAGGGGAACCGAGGAGAGAGGAGGGGAAGCAGCAGGCGGTTAGATAAATGAGAACTCCTCTCCTCTGAGCGGTCATTTTAAAGAGACGTCCATTAATGATGACAGGAGGCACAGCAGCCCTCTGTCTGATGGACAGATGTGTTCATGACCACTTTGATTCATTCACAGTGCGGAATAATGAGACAATAACAGGCTACAAATGCGGACATATATATTTAAATAAATATATACAATTTCAGAATCAAACAAAGCACTCTCATAATAACGTAAGACTATCAGAGACTGGATATATCCCCCCCCCTCTCTGGTCGCTACAATGAGGAAAATAAATTACGGGTCAAAAGTTTTATTTACAAGTATTAAAAGTAAGCAGAGGACACCAAACCAACTGAGACCTGTCTGTCCGCTGCATCTACACACACACTGTACCACACACACCTACACCACACACACCTACACCACACACACGCACCTACAGCTCCTAAAACAGGCTACAGCCGTTGTGTATTTTATTATGTGAAGCACTAAATGGTTTTAGAAAAATATGGACTCTTTGTTTGTAGATATCTACTAAACTACAGCAAATAAAGAGAGTAGGCTGTTCTACTGAGTGATATATATTATACACACTGCTCTGCTTTCTGCACGGACCTCACAGTTGTTCTCTCTGGAAACATCGCGTCGCGATGAAAGCAGTTAATAAAATAATATCCAGGGGATGCATGCAGAGCTGTCATTGGCTGAGATCAGTCCGGCCGTGCGTCACAACGCTTTGAAACATCTCTGTTGCCGGAAATGCATCCACGAAGGAGCCGTGGAGGACCGTGGAGGACCCATCAGTGTATCCTCGGTATAGCTCCTCCAGAGAGCCTCCTCGATGCTCGATGCTCGGTCCTCGAAGTGCATTTAGAGAAATGAGATGTCCTTCAACATGGCGCGCTGAAATTCATTTCCGGGTCATTACGGAGGACCGAGGAGTCGAGGAGTCGAGGAGGGGGATTTGATGAAATGAGAAAGGGCCCCTGTGTTCTAGAAAGGTTAGTGGTCTTGTCCTTTTGTGGAGTGGAGACATGATGTTTCTCTATTTGCTAGCAGGTGTGTTTAATAGAATCCTATATATGGTATGTTTATTTTTTATCTATCTTAGCCCCTCCTCTTCTATTTTTGGTGTGAAAATGTGAATATCAGACCTCTGCAGACCTCCTGATGCTGACTGCTTGTGTAAGGGCCTAGCCAGCATGTTGATGTTTTTGTTATTGTTCCTGTTTTCACTGTGGTTTCTCTCATTTCAGTCTCAGCTTTCCTGCCCTTGATTGAACTCCACCTGCTTCCCATCCCTAATTAGCCTCACCTGTGCCCCATTATCATCTCTCCCTCTGTCTACTTAGTCTGCATCCACATTCCCTTCAGTGCCAATTCGTCTTAGTTATTCCTAGCGTTCCAGCAGTATTTTCATAGTATCTGATTCCACATGTACCTGACCCAGCTTCGTGTCCTGACTCGGTCCCTGTACCGAACCTTGGCTATAAAGACCTTTTTTGCATCCTAAGCCTCTGTCTCTGAGTCGTGCTATTGAGTCCTCCACTTGTGTTCATTCAGTCGTTACAGCTTGACTCTGTAACGATTTACATTCTTTAAGAATAAACTCCCTAAAAGACTGTCTTATTCCAAGAATCTTCATTTCAGTACAACGGAAAAGGTTTCCTCAACATTTTATTATTATTTGTTAGTTTGTCTCGGTACATTTTCAACACAATTTGGCGTGACGAACAGGAAGCCTTGAAAGACCGTAGGGAACCAAAGGAGGACGGGGACTGATCTCCTTCAGCCTCGACCTCAAGAACATCTTGAAGAGACAAGAGGTGCACAGAGATTTGTCACATTTGTCACGGGCGCAACCCACATTTTCAGCTCTGCTGCTCATCCCACAAATGCATGTTCCTCACAAATGCGGCACCATTGGAAAGGTAAGAAAACAGGGTTTGCAACGGTATACGTTTATTGCCAAGAAGCATTGTGACAACAAAGAAATAATCTACCAAAAACAGATTTCCTTACTTTTTGTATTAAGCTTATCATTTATATAAAAAAAAATCTATAATAATAAATCCTCCATATTGTCTGATGATGAACAGCCTCTGTGTCTTTTTCTCTCATGAGATTCCTGTGAACTCTGACACACTGATCCACCTTCAGAACCACATTCACTGATCCTCTGTATGCTGGGTTTGGGTTATTGTTCGATAACTCCTCATTGTCTCTGTGTTCTCTGTCAAATCTTCCAGTCCTGAAGATGAAATGTTCTATATAGAGAAGGCTTCACTTCAGTTAACATTTGGATCACTTGTTGTGACTTTACATGACTTTTATGTATGAAATAATCTCCCAGTAATCAACTGTTTCACACTTGGCTAGTTGATGAATGTTTTTAGCAGAAATGCTTGTTTTCTTCCTCCAAAGGGTGATATGATCTCCTTGGGGCTGAACTTGTTGTGTACAACCTCTGTGACTTATATGCACCTAATAACATTTAGTTTGGAGCAGCATGTAATAGATGCTAATAATCTATGTAGTAATTATAATTAAGTTCAATAAAGGTTTGAAGACAATAAAAATGTGTCATGAATGAATTATGTCTCATGAGGTGAGAAATACATTTTAAATATGCATTTTTTAATAAAATATATATACATCCGTGTCATTTCACTCCGTAAGGAACCTTCTGAGATAAAAATAATATTCAATCGTAACCAAGGTCTGTTTCAATGTGACCTGTATGCTCCTGTTCTTTCTTTAGCTCATTAGATGGTTAGTTGGTGCCATCTAGTTGACAGATACAATAACATTAACTGACCTGTTATTTCTCTGAAACTCACTGGGTCACACTGTACTACAAAGATCAATGTGGTCATTACTTAATGCAGGTAAATGAGAGGAAATAGAAAATCAGAGTTTGAAAGCTAGAGTGAATAAGTGAGTTTTGAGAGATTTTTTTAAGGATTCAAGAGCGTTGGCCTTTCGGGTGTGACTGGGAAGGGAGTTCCAGAGTGTTTGTCCTGATGGGCTGTAGTACGTTAGCTTCAGGTGACCTGAGGCGGCAGGTAGGGGTGTGTGGTTGGATGAGGTCACTGAGGTAGGAGTGTGTGGTTGGATGAGGTCACTGAGGAAGGGGTGTGTGGTTGGATGAGGTCACTGATGTAGGGGTGTGTGGTTGGATGAGGTCACCAAGGTAGGGGTGTGTGGTTAGATGCGGTCACTGAGGAAGGGGTGTGTGGTTGGATGAGGTCACTGAGGAAGGGGTGTGTGGTTGGATGAGGTCACTGATGTAGGGGTGTGTGGTTGGATGAGGTCACTGAGGTAGGGGTGTGTGGTTGGATGAGGTCACTGAGGAAGGGGTGTGTGGTTGGATGAGGTCACTGAGGAAGGGGTGTGTGGTTGGATGAGGTCACTGAGGTAGGGGTGTGTGGTTGGATGAGGTCACTGAGGTAGGGGTGTGTGGTTGGATGAGGTCACTGAGGTAGGGGTGTGTGGTTGGATGAGGTCACTGAGGAAGGGGTGTGTGTTGGATGAGGTCACTGAGGTAGGGGTGTTGTTGGATGAGGTCACTGATGTAGGGGTGTGTGGTTGGATGAGGTCACAAGGTAGGGGTGTGTGGTTGGATGGTCACTGAGGAAGGGGTGTGTGGTTGGATGAGGTCACTGAGGTAGGGGTGTGTGGTTGGATGAGGTCACAAGGTAGGGGTGTGTGTGGTTGGATGCGGTCACTGAGGTAGGGGTGTGTGGTTGGATGAGGTCACTGAGGAAGGGGTGTGTGGTTGGATGAGGTCACTGAGGTAGGGGTGTGTGGTTGGATGAGGTCACTGAGGTAGGGGTGTGTGGTTGGATGAGGTCACTGAGGTAGGGGTGTGTGGTTGGATGAGGTCACTGAGGAAGGGGTGTGTGGTTGGATGAGGTCACTGAGGTAGGGGTGTGGTTGGATGAGGTCACTGAGGTAGGGGTGTGTGGTTGGATGCGGTCACTGAGGAAGGGGTGTGGTTGGATGGGGGGTGTGTGGTTGGATGAGGTCACTGAGGTAGGGGTGTGTGGTTGGATGAGGTGGTATAGCTGCTATTTTCAGAAAGGACATAGAAACTACCATAATCTCCATCCCGTTGTTTCTTAATTTGAACACCTGGTCTTCAAACTCTCTGGTCCCACTCCCCTGGTCACAGCCATCATCTACCGTCCCCCGAAGCCAAACCCCTCCTTTTCTCTCCGACCTCTCTGACATTCTCACTCAGCTTTCTGCCATATCCCCATCTGTTCTCCTCTTAGGTGATTTTAACATTCATGTTGACGACCCGACCTGCAAATATGCCTCTGAATTTAAGGAAACCCTTCACTGCTGCAACTTCTCTCAACACATCAACTTCCCAACACACAGCCGTGGTCACATCCTGGACTGGTCTGCTCCACTGGTCTCACCATCCATCATCTGTCCAGCCTCAATCTCCACATCAACATGTGTGAACTATGAATGTAACAAAAGTCACTTGAAAATAAGTGTTCACAATGTTTATATGCATATAATTATATGCATATATTATTATTTATTTGCCATGTACAAAAAACATAGTCAACTGCTATTGACATGTGCAGAGAATGACCCTATATCTAGTTTTCATATATATATGCATTTTTTTTTTCTTGGCCTAACTTTTATTTATTTTTTCTCCAGTTTTCTTTATTTCTTTGAACTCTTAATTTCTATACGTTTTTGACGCAGTAATGCCAATGTTGTATTACTGTAGGATGATTCACGGGAGGGCTACTTCCCATAAGCTATGCTTCATCAGGGATGAAGCATAGCTTATGGGAAGTAGCCCTCCCGTGAATCATCCTACAGTAATACAACATTGGCATTACTGCGTCAAAAACGTATAGAAATTAAGAGTTCAAAGAAATAAAGAAAACTGGAGAAAAAATAAATAAAAGTTAGGCCAAGAAAAAAAAAATGCATATATATATGAAAACTAGATATAGGGTCATTCTCTGCACATGTCAATAGCAGTTGACTATGTTTTTTGTACATGGCAAATAAATAATAATATATGCATATAATAATATATGCATATAAACATTGTGAACACTTATTTTCAAGTGACTTTTGTTACATTCATAGTTCACACATGTTGATGTGGAGATTGAGGCTGGACAGATGATGGATGGTGAGACCAGTGGAGCAGACCAGGTCCAGGATGTGACCACGGCTGTGTGTTGGGAAGTTGATGTGTTGAGAGAAGTTGCAGCAGTGAAGGGTTTCCTTAAATTCAGAGGCATATTTGCAGGTCGGGTCGTCAACATGAATGTTAAAATCACCTAAGAGGAGAACAGATGGGGATATGGCAGAAAGCTGAGTGAGAATGTCAGAGAGGTCGGAGAGAAAAGAGGGGTTTGGCTTCGGGGGACGGTAGATGATGGCTGTGACCAGGGGAGTGGGACCAGAGAGTTTGAAGACCAGGTGTTCAAATTAAGAAACAACGGGATGGAGATTATGGTAGTTTCTATGTCCTTTCTGAAAATAGCAGCTATACCACCTCATCCAACCACACACCCCTACCTCAGTGACCTCATCCAACCACACACCCCTACCTCAGTGACCTCATCCAACCACACACCCCTACCTCAGTGACCTCATCCAACCACACACCCCTACCTCAGTGACCTCATCCAACCACACACCCCTACCTCAGTGACCTCATCCAACCACACACCCCTACCTCAGTGACCTCATCCAACCACACACCCCTACCTCAGTGACCTCATCCAACCACACACCCCTACCTCAGTGACCTCATCCAACCACACACCCCTTCCTCAGTGACCTCATCCAACCACACACCCCTTCCTCAGTGACCGCATCCAACCACACACCCCTACCTTGGTGACCTCATCCGACCACACACCCCTACCTCAGTGACCTCATCCAACCACACACCCCTTCCTCAGTGACCACATCCAACCACACACCCCTACCTTGGTGACCTCATCCAACCACACACCCCTACATCAGTGACCTCATCCAATCAAACACCCCTACCTCAGTGACCTCATCCAATCACACACCCCTACCTCAGTGACCTCATCCAACCACACACCCCTACCTCAGTGACCTCATCCAACCACACACCCCTACCTCAGTGACCTCATCCAACCACACACCCCTACCTCAGTGACCTCATCCAACCACACACCCCTTCCTCAGTGACCGCATCCAACCACACACCCCTTCCTCAGTGACCTCATCCAACCACACACCCCTTCCTCAGTGACCTCATCCAACCACACACCCCTACATCAGTGACCTCATCCAACCACACACCCCTTCCTCAGTGACCTCATCCAACCACACACCCCTTCCTCAGTGACCGCATCTAACCACACACCCCTACCTTGGTGACCTCATCCAACCACACACCCCTACATCAGTGACCTCATCCAACCACACACCCCTTCCTCAGTGACCTCATCCAACCACACACTCCTACCTCAGTGACCTCATCCAACCACACACCCCTACCTGCCGCCTCAGGTCACCTGAAGCTAACGTACTACAGCCCATCAGGACAAACACTCTGGAACTCCCTTCCCAGTCACACCCGAAAGGCCAACGCTCTTGAATCCTTAAAAAAATCTCTCAAAACTCACTTATTCACTCTAGCTTTCAAACTCTGATTTTCTATTTCCTCTCATTTACCTGCATTAAGTAATGACCACATTGATCTTTGTAGTACAGTGTGACCCAGTGAGTTTCAGAGAAATAACAGGTCAGTTAATGTTATTGTATCTGTCAACTAGATGGCACCAACTAACCATCTAATGAGCTAAAGAAAGAACAGGAGCATACAGGTCACATTGAAACAGACCTTGGTTACGATTGAATATTATTTTTATCTCAGAAGGTTCCTTACGGAGTGAAATGACACGGATGTATATATATTTATTAAAAAATGCATATTTAAAATGTATTTCTCACCTCATGAGACATAATTCATTCATGACACATTTTTATTGTCTTCAAACCTTTATTGAACTTAATTATAATTACTACATAGATTATTAGCATCTATTACATGCTGCTCCAAACTAAATGTTATTAGGTGCATATAAGTCACAGAGGTTTGTACACAACAAGTTCAGCCCCAAGGAGATCATATCACCCTTTGGAGGAAGAAAACAAGCATTTCTGCTAAAAACATTCATCAACTAGCCAAGTGTGAAACAGTTGATTACTGGGAGATTATTTCATACATAAAAGTCATGTAAAGTCACAACAAGTGATCCAAATGTTAACTGAAGTGAAGCCTTCTCTATATAGAACATTTCATCTTCAGGACTGGAAGATTTGACAGAGAACACAGAGACAATGAGGAGTTATCGAACAATAACCCAAACCCAGCATACAGAGGATCAGTGAATGTGGTTCTGAAGGTGGATCAGTGTGTCAGAGTTCACAGGAATCTCATGAGAGAAAAAGACACAGAGGCTGTTCATCATCAGACAATATGGAGGATTTATTATTATAGATTTTTTTTTATATAAATGATAAGCTTAATACAAAAAGTAAGGAAATCTGTTTTTGGTAGATTATTTCTTTGTTGTCACAATGCTTCTTGGCAATAAAACGTATACCGTTGCAAACCCTGTTTTCTTACCTTTCCAATGGTGCCGCATTTGTGAGGAACATGCATTTGTGGGATGAGCAGCAGAGCTGAAAATGTGGGTTGCGCCCGTGACAAATGTGACAAATCTCTGTGCACCTCTTGTCTCTTCAAGATGTTCTTGAGGTCGAGGCTGAAGGAGATCAGTCCCCGTCCTCCTTTGGTTCCCTACGGTCTTTCAAGGCTTCCTGTTCGTCACGCCAAATTGTGTTGAAAATGTACCGAGACAAACTAACAAATAATAATAAAATGTTGAGGAAACCTTTTCCGTTGTACTGAAATGAAGATTCTTGGAATAAGACAGTCTTTTAGGGAGTTTATTCTTAAAGAATGTAAATCGTTACAGAGTCAAGCTGTAACGACTGAATGAACACAAGTGGAGGACTCAATAGCACGACTCAGAGACAGAGGCTTAGGATGCAAAAAAGGTCTTTATAGCCAAGGTTCGGTACAGGGACCGAGTCAGGACACGAAGCTGGGTCAGGTACATGTGGAATCAGATACTATGAAAAATACTGCTGGAACGCTAGGAATAACTAAGACGAATTGGCACTGAAGGGAATGTGGATGCAGACTAAGTAGACAGAGGGAGAGATGATAATGGGGCACAGGTGAGGCTAATTAGGGATGGGAAGCAGGTGGAGTTCAATCAAGGGCAGGAAAGCTGAGACTGAAATGAGAGAAACCACAGTGAAAACAGGAACAATAACAAAAACATCAACATGCTGGCTAGGCCCTTACACAAGCAGTCAGCATCAGGAGGTCTGCAGAGGGTCTGATATTCACATTTTCACACCAAAAATAGAAGAGGAGGGGCTAAGATAGATAAAAAAGATAAACATACCATATATAGGATTCTATTAAACACACCTGCTAGCAAATAGAGAAACATCATGTCTCCACTCCACAAAAGGACAAGACCACTAACCTTTCTAGAACACAGGGGCCCTTTCTCATTTCATCAAATCCCCCTCCTCGACTCCTCGACTCCTCGGTCCTCCGGTAATGACCCGGAAATGAATTTCAGCGCGCCATGTTGAAGGACATCTCATTTCTCTAAATGCACTTCGAGGACCGAGCATCGAGCATCGAGGAGGCTCTCTGGAGGAGCTATAACCGAGGATACACTGATGGGTCCTCCACGGTCCTCCACGGCTCCTTCGTGGATGCATTTCCGGCAACAGAGATGTTTCAAAGCGTTGTGACGCACGGCCGGACTGATCTCAGCCAATGACAGCTCTGCATGCATCCCCTGGATATTATTTTATTAACTGCTTTCATCGCGACGCGATGTTTCCAGAGAGAACAACTGTGAGGTCCGTGCAGAAAGCAGAGCAGTGTGTATAATATATATCACTCAGTAGAACAGGCCTACTCTCTTTATTTGCTGTAGTTTAGTAGATATCTACAAACAAAGAGTCCATATTTTTCTAAAACCATTTAGTGCTTCACATAATAAAATACACAACGGCTGTAGCCTGTTTTAGGAGCTGTAGGTGCGTGTGTGTGGTGTAGGTGTGTGTGGTGTAGGTGTGTGTGGTACAGTGTGTGTGTAGATGCAGCGGACAGACAGGTCTCAGTTGGTTTGGTGTCCTCTGCTTACTTTTAATACTTGTAAATAAAACTTTTGACCCGTAATTTATTTTCCTCATTGTAGCGACCAGAGAGGGGGGGGGGATATATCCAGTCTCTGATAGTCTTACGTTATTATGAGAGTGCTTTGTTTGATTCTGAAATTGTATATATTTATTTAAATATATATGTCCGCATTTGTAGCCTGTTATTGTCTCATTATTCCGCACTGTGAATGAATCAAAGTGGTCATGAACACATCTGTCCATCAGACAGAGGGCTGCTGTGCCTCCTGTCATCATTAATGGACGTCTCTTTAAAATGACCGCTCAGAGGAGAGGAGTTCTCATTTATCTAACCGCCTGCTGCTTCCCCTCCTCTCTCCTCGGTTCCCCTCCTCGGCTCCTCGGCTCACATCTCCTGTGGGCGGGACTAAGTATCGAGGATAGGAGTCGAGGAGGGGAGTCGAGGAGGGGAGTTAGAGAAATGAGAAAGGGCCAGGGTGAACTTTGAACGCTCCCTCAGGGTGATAACACTTTCCATCACACTCCACTCTTCTGATCATATTACATATTGATCTGAAACATTTTCCATTACATGTGTAATGTTTAACCGTGTTGCATCCTAACAGATTCCTTATTGGGCGTTACAAAGATAATCAACCTCTGTGTTTTAAAATATTTAAATGTTCTCCATTTATCTTTATATATTTAATGACACAACTTTACATTATGACACACTTTGAATGGAGTCACAACGGATAGTTTAATCTGATCATTCTCAGTGTTGGAAGATGGTTGCATTGAGCCCTTCACACTTTATGCACTTAACTTCAGAGATTTAAGAGTTTAAATAAAAGCCTCTCAGTTGATTGGAGCTGTCAGACCAGTTCAGCCACGCCCTGCATTTTTCACTGATGATCTCAGATTACAATCAAACTGAGGCCAAAAACTGCCTCCATTACAAGGAACTCTTCATAAATCCCTCTCCAGTTATCAGACATGTTGTCATTTCTTCATTTCCTCTCACTGACCTGCATTCAGTCATTCCCAAATTGATGTTGGTGTTCTGCACATGGTGAGACTGAACCCAGAGGCCTGTACTACGAAGCAGGATGTTCTCTTAGCGGCTAACTTCAGGGAAAACTCCGGCTTTCCGGTCCTACGACGCTGGTTCTCTTTTTAGCGGGCTAGATCTCCATGGTAACTTATGCTGAGTGGCTAACCTGCCCCGGACCAGGTTAGGTTGCAGGCTAAGAGCTCAACTCAGTGAAAGCACTGCCTGCTGACCAATCAGAGCTCAGTGTGCGGAGTTTAAAGCGATCAAGTCATATTACAGGAGAAAGGAAATACAGAAAAGCTGCCGTTGCAGGAAATACGGCCGGCAAAAATCACCGACTGTGTGAACGTGAACATGAATAGAATATCACCTCCATCTTCAGAGCAATCTGACTATTATAACATTAGCGTTAAGAAAGCTTACTTAAATATCTGCCACAACATAAGTAACCGGATCAGAGTAACATTAAGTACAGTCCGCGGCATATCACTTCATAATGTATCATATATTTCCTTATCTGAGTCAGCTGAGCCGTATCTGGCAGTGCAACACTCACAGTGTCACATACTGTATGCAGAAGTATTATTTTAAGCAACACATTAAGTTGAGGAAACACTCGAGTCAAATGTAATGAAAGTCAGATCGTGTCTTAGACGGGGCAGTGATATCATAAACCTGTTAATGTACTCATTCAAACACTTGTTCTGTTACCAGCTGTATTCACCTTGCAGGTGCAGCTATGTGGCTTTTATCCTGGATAAATTGTTTAAGTCATGGATGTTTAAAGTTTAACTTCTTCATATGTCTAATATTATATTTGACTTTTCATTCAGGAAGTATGACGCTGCGCTGTCAGTACGCTTCTCCATGTTTGTGATTGGTCGAATGCTCCAGATACCACCCCTTTCATGTGAACGCGCACCTAACTAGATAGCACACGGCTTGCTTCGGCGATCCACTTGATAACCAGCGTCGTAGGACCGTTTAGCGAGAGCGCGTATGTTTTGGATTAGGCCAACCAGCTAACTCAAACATATCCAGGTTAGGTTGAACCAGCTTCGTAGTACAGGCCTCTGATGTGCTCCCTGGCCAATGGTGTGTGTGTGTGTGTGTGTGTGTGTGTGTGTGTGTGTGTGTATGTGTGTGTGTGTGTGTGTGTGTGTGTGTGTGTGTGTGTGTGTGTGTGTGTGTGTGTGTGTGTGAGAGTGTGTGTGTGTGTATGTGTGTGTGTGTGTGTGTGTGTGTGTGTGTGTGTGTGTGTGTGTGTGTGTGTGTGTGTGTGTGTGTGTGTGTGTGTGTGTGTGTGTGTGTGTGTGTGTGTGTGTGTGTGTGTGTGCTTCCCTTCTCCATGGATCGCCACCTTGCCCTGGTGGAGAACCTTGTGTGTTCCGATGAACCTAAGAGCGATGCCGTCGGGAGCTTTTTAGCTCCTGGTAGGGTCACCCATGGCGGTGAGGTCGAGGGGGAGGTCCCAGACAAAGTGCGATCCAAAGACCTCAATGGCGGAAGTGGCGAAGGATGATACTCTAAGTCACAACGGCACTGAAGGCGGATGAAGGCTGCAACAGAGGGTGGTCTCCATTCGTCATGGATTCCATGCCATTGGAATCAGGCCCCTATCTGCCAAGGACCGTGTGGTGGCTGCAGGCGCATCAGTCTCCCCACGTTAAAAGACGTCACGCGCAGGCGTCCTCCCGAAGGGAACCTACCCATTTTACATCCTGGAAGACAAAGTCCTGTGGCGTTCAGGAAGTGGTAACGGGGGCTGGACAGTGAAGTCTGGTAGTTCCTAGTCACAACCTGGCACACAGGCGATGGGTGTTTGATTCAGTCGCTAAGCTCTTGGACTGAGGCAGAAAGAGCTTCTCGGCAGCTGCACCCATGACTGAGCAGCCCCTATTCAGGGTCCACTCTGCTCACCCCAGTAGGGGAGGGGGTTAGAAAAGGTACCCCAAACATAGCCTGCCTCACAAAATCCTGTCTGGAATACCGCATCCAGAGGGATCACCATTACGCGGTCAGAAACAAAAAATAAAATAAAAACATTTACGTATTGGAGCCTGGAATGTGCGGACCCTCACGGACAACCAAGCCAGTGATCGACCTGAAAGGCGAACTGCCATCATCTCCAGAGAGCTAGGGAAGTTCCAGATCGACATTGCAGCGCTCTCCGAGACCCGACTGGCTGATGAAGGGCAGCTGAAGGAGGAAAAAGGCGGATATACTTTCTTTTGGAAAGCCTGCAAATGAGCCACTAATCCATGGTGTGGGTTTTGCTATTAAGAACTGCCTCATCAACCACCTCCATGAACTCCCTGTGGGCATCAACCAGCGCCTAATGACCATACGTCTGATGCTTGCCAGAAGTCAGATGACCACCGTTATTAGTGCCTACGCCCCAACGCTTGATGCACAGGATGAAGTAAAGGAGGCCTTCTATGCTGACCTGGACACAATTCTACCTGAAGTCCCCAAGGAGGACAAGTTAATCCTGCTTGGAGATTTCAATGCCAGAGTGGGACGAAACCACCAGAGAGGCACGCTGGGGAGAGAAGGGGTTGGAAACACAAACTCCAATGGCATACTACTGCTAACCAAGTGCTCAGAGCACAACCTGGTCATCACCAACACACTTTTCCGTCAAAAAACCAAGTTCAAAACATCATGGATGCATCCTCGCTCCAAACTATGGCATCTCATTGATTACGTCATTGTCCGCTCCAAAGACTGCCGTGATGTCCTTAATAATAATAATAATAATAAATTATATTTATATAGCGCCTTTCAAGGGACCCAAGGTCGCTGTACATGGTGGACAAACAAACAAACAGACAATCAACGGGCAAACCAAAGACATAAATAAAGGAAGCCGGGGGACCAGAAAAGGGCTAGGGCCCGAAGGCCAGGGTGAACAGGTGTGTTTTTAGTGATGATTTGAAGATGTCCAGGGAGGCAGCATTACGGATCTCGGCAGGAAGTGCATTCCAGAGGGTGGGGGCCGCAACACTGAATGCCCTGTCACCAACAGTTCGGAGGCGAGAGCGGGGGATGGAGAGCAGGCCCGTGTCTGAGGACCACAGACTCCGAGAAGGGGTGTAGGGATGGAGGAGGTCCGATAAGTACTGGGGGGCGAGGGTATGGAGGGACTTGTACGTGAGGTTGAGTGTTTTGTATTGAATCCGGGACTTGACCGGCAGCCAGTGGAGGTGGATGAGGGTGGGGGTGATATGGTGCCATGGCTTGGTGTGGGTGAGAAGCCTGGTGGCAGAGTTCTGGACGTATTGGAGCCTATCCAGGGTTTTGCTGAGAACCCCGGACAGGACTCCATTGCAATAGTCCAGACGCGATGTAATGAAGGCGTGTACAAGGGTTTCTGCCACAGAGTCAAAGAGTGACACACCAGAGCAATGACCAATGCAGACGACTGCTGGACTGACCACCGCCTCATTCGCTCCATCATGTATATCCGCTTAATGTGGAAAAGATGGATGCAGAAAAGACAGAGCTGGCCAAAGCATAACATCGACCTGTTGGGTGACACCACCTACCAACAACAGCTACAGGATGCTCTTAGCGCAGCCTTGCCCAAACAGTATCCACTATCCGGAGGATACTGAAAAACACTGGAGCACACTTTCTACTGCCATCATGAACTCCTGCAAAAACATTCTTGGTCAAAAAAAGCGGAGACATCAAGACTGGTATGATGAGAATGACACCGAGATTCAGCAAATCATTGACATCAAGCGGCAAACTTTCATCACCTGGCAAAATAACATCCACTGCAAGGTGAAAAGAGCAGCCCATGCCAAAGCGAAGGCAGCCGTCCAAATGCAAGTTAGGAAACTGAAGAACCAGTGGTGGACAAAGAAGGCTCTGGAGATCCAGCAGCTTGCCGACTCTGGTGATACAAGAGGATTCTTTGATGCCACAAGAGCGGTATATGGTACCAGCTATCGCCGCCTAACCCCCCTTCGCTCTAAAGATGTGCTCTTGCTTCTGAAGGACAAGGATGCAATAGCAAACAGGTGGAAAGAGCACTATAAGGACCTCTCAAACAGGGACACCATTCCTGAGATGGAGGCTCTTGACCAACTCCCTCAACAGCCCATATTTGAAAGCATGGGAGAACCACCCAGCCTGAGTGAGGTGCTGGATGCCATTAAGAATATGAAAAACAACAAGGCTGCTGGGCCCGACGGCATCCCAGCAGAAGTCCTGAAGAAAGGCGGACCCGATCTTCTTAAGCACATCCATGCCCTGCTTCTCAAAATCTGGGAAGAAGAGGAAATCCCTGCTCAGCTTAGGGATGCCTTAATTGTCTCCATATTTAAGAAGGGAGACAGGGCAGACTGCGGAAATTACCGTGGCATTTCTCTCTTGTCCACCATAGGGAAAGCCCTAGCTCGGGTGTTGGCCAACAGACTCACCCCCCTGTCAGAAAGCATCCTTCCTGAGTCTCAGAGTGGATTTCGCCCAAACAGAGGCACTACAGACATGATTTTCACTACTCGCCAACTGCAAGAAAAATGCCGAGAACAAAATCAACCATTATACATGGCCTTCATAGACCTCACCAAAGCCTTTGACTCAGTGAGCCGTCAGGCCCTCTGGCTGGTACTGGCAAAGATTGGCTGCCCAGAAAAATACGTCCGGGTACTGAGACTGCTGCATAACAATATGTCAGCCATGGTACTCAGTGGCAGTGGAGACAAAACTGAACACTTCCGGGTCGACACAGGAGTAAAACAGGGATGTGTCATCGCTCCAACACTATTCTCCATCTTTGTTGCTGCTATCCTACATCTCACAAGCAAGCATCTGCCCCAGGGAGTCAACATCATGTACAGAACTGACGGCCAACTCCTCAACATCAACCGTTTCAGGGCTAAAGGTCAAACCACCACCATATCGATCATGGAGCTGCAGTATGCGGACGACAACGCCCTTGTAACCCTCTCGGAAGAGGACCTACAGGGTATCCTATCAGCCTTTGCGAAAGCATACAAACAGCTCGGTCTAGCAATCAACATAAAAAAGACCCAAATCCTCCACCAACCACCACCAAACAGCAGTACGCCTGTCCTACCCCCAAACATCTCCATTGACAACATCAGACTGGAAAATGTGGACCACTTCCCATACCTTGGCAGCCTCCTATCATCAAAAGCTGTTATTGATATTGAAATACACCATCGCCTCAGCTGTGCCAGTGGGGCTTTCTCAAGGCTAAGGAAGAGAGTCTTTGAGAACCGTGACCTCCAAGCAAAGACCAAAATCTTGGTCTATAAAGCAGGCACTTAAAGGCACTTGAGGCATACCATCAGAGATCCCTCCAAAAAATCCTTAGGATTAGCTGGGAGGATCGGTGCACTAACACCAGCGTCCTGGAGGAGGCTGACATTCCCACCATCACTGCCACCATTGCCCAAAACCAGCTCAGATGGACTGGCCATGTTATCCGCATGCCTGACTCTCGCCTCCCAAAACAAGTCCTTTATTCCCAGCTTGTTAAAGGGAAACGGGCCCCTGGAGGCCAAAAGAAGAGGTACAAAGATAACATAAAAACAAACCTAAAGAAGTGCCACATAGACCTAAAAGCTTGGGAAGACATGGCAACAGACAGGGCGACCTGGAGAACCCTTGTCCGTGAGGGTGCTGCACTATATAATGACGACCTCTGCCATGCTGCACAAGACAAGCGCAGACTCAGGAAGGAGAGATCAACCACCAAACAGGTCCAACCCAAGTCCTCCACCACTACATTCCCATGTCCACACTGCACAAGAATAATCAGGTCCAGAATCAGCCTCTACGCCCACCTGAAGACCCACAAGGACCAAGAAGGAGGACAGTCATACTCGACTACGAGTGACAGCCGATGATGATGATGGTGTGTGTGTGTGTGTGTGTGTGTGTGTGTGTGTGTGTGTGTGTGTGTGTGTGTGTGTGTGTGTGTGTGTGTGTGTGTGTGTGGCTTCCCTAGAGCAAGTGGTGCTGTTCTGCATGAATGAGGTGTGAATGGGTGAATGACTCGTAGTTTGTAAAGAGGGGTCGAAGAGACCTGATAAAGAGATTTGTAAGGACGTAACACTTTGTCCTGCTTGATGTTCCAGGTGGACGAGAGGAGTTGGCAAAGACAGGAAAAGAGCTTTATATATTCTGTTACCATGCAGTTCATTGGCTGTAACTTCCCTGCATCTCAGTGAGCATCAAGCACTTCTAACGTTGGGTTAGACCTTTGTAACAATTTAAAACTATATAAATGTTTTGAAACATGTTGGAGGGAAAAACCACTACTGGATTCATGAGATTATTGACACATGTTTTGTCTTCAAACCTTTATTGAACTTAATTACAATGAATACATCGATTATAAGCAGCTATTAGATGCTGCTCCAAACAAAGCGTTAGTAAGGTGAATATAAGTCACATTGGTTTGAACACAACTAGCTCAACGCCAAGGAAATAACAATTGTTAGGAAGATATGTATAATTTCTGCCAGCAAAGGAAAGGCAAGTCTAACTTTACATCACATTTCAACAAAAAGGCAATTCAAAGTACTTTACAAAAACATTCAAAGGATTCAGACAATATGCAAAATAAACACATTATCAAATCACATACGGTATGAATACATTTAAAAACATTCATTCAATACAATTGAAAGAAGAAGTCTAGAGGAAATAATTGCAAGCAAATATTCAACGATTAGAACTATTTTACAATTTCATTAACAAATAAGTTTGGGAACATAAACACATGGTTGTGCATCGATATATTGTGCATGCACGTAGACACAGAAAGAAAGAATGAGGGTTCACACTCAAATGTATCTGTAGTATTGTAACATAAATCCCATGAATTTATGAGATTAATTTAGCCTTATTATATCTCATCAATCAGAGATCAACATGAGGAGGAACACAGTGAGAGGAGACGTGGATCACTGATCAACGAGTGGGGGGATATAGTTCAAGGAGACCATTTCAATTCGAAATGCATAGGGTCCGTATAACCAGAAGAACTTTTTGTATCTCAGCCTGTGGAGTGAGACTATGGAACAGTGTGAACGTGGAGCTAAAGCGGAATTTCTTTTAGCATTGATATTTTATTAAACATTTTCAAAAGACAAAAACACACGGACAAGGACATGGCTCACACACATTACAAGTAGGACAGGACATAACATGAAGGTTGGGGGGTAGGGGGATTACAGTGTCAGTTACATTTGCATATGGCGTTGTATTTATACATGATTTGCTTCATAATATAGATATACTTCATTGTTTAATAGGTAAATAAATACATATGGACACATATGTACATATACACACACACATCTCTTCCTTTTATGATTAATTCACCAATTCATCCATTTCCCATTTAATTTCACTTCTTTCATTATTGTTACCGTTATTTTTCTGTTTCTTCATAGCTCATTTCTCTTTATTTATATTTATTTATTAATATTATTAATTAATATTATTATATTTATTGTTGGCAGCCGAGATGGTTTGAGTCCAGGAAAGCCCTTATCTTATCCCAAAGCCTGTTGTCTGGCTTAACGAAATATAACAGTGAGAAAGCAGCTTCTTCCATACTTAAGATGTTTAGGAAGTCCTCCAGTCATCTATTTAAATTGAAGCAGTTGGGCTTTCTGACTTTCCAGTTCATAAGAACGAGGCGTTTAGTTGAATGGCATGCTAGGGCTATGAGTTTACTTGCAATTTTTTTATTTATTTAGCCTTTATTTATACAGGTGTAGATCTCATTGAGACACAAGGTCTCTTTTTCAAGAGAGACCTGTTCAGTGGTAACACTACCACACAAAATTACGGACAGACAGGACACAAATGTTGATGTTATGCCATTGAGCGGGGATCCCAGCAAGCATGTAGCTGGAGTTAAGAGTATCTATGTTCAGGATCTCAGCGAGAGTATCTCCAACTACGTCACATAGAGATTTTACAGCCGGACAGACAGGACCAAAGACAAAGACAAAGACAATTCAAAAGGGTACCCACTTCTGCACAACCATGCCAGCATAGGCCCGAGAGTGTTTGCTCCATCTGTTTGAGTCTACAGGGTGTGATGTATGCTCTGTGATGTATATACAGTTGCAAGAAAAAGTATGTGAACCCTTTGGATTCTCCACACATAGCGTTGTGTGTTCCTTCCAAACAACTCAACTTTGGTTTCATCTGTCCTCAGAATATTTTGCCAGTAGTGCTGTGGAACATCCAGGTGCTCTTTTGCAAACTTCAAACGTGCAGCAATGTTTTTTCTGGACAGCAGTGGCTTCCTCCGTGGTGTCCTCCCATGAACTCCATTCTTGTTCAGTGTTTTACGTATCGTAGATTCGTCAACAGAGATGTTAGCATGTGCCAGAGATTTCTTTAAGTCTCTAGCTGACACTCTAGGATTCTTCTTCACCTCATTGAGCATTCTGCGCTGTGCTCTTGCAGTCATCTCTACAGGACGTCCTAGGGAGAGTAGCAACAGTGCTGAACTTTCTCCATTTATAGACAATTTGTCTTACCGTGGACTGATGAACATCAAGGCTTTTAGAGATATTTTTGTAACCCTTTCCAGCTTTATGCAAGTCAACAATTCTTAATCGTAGGTCTTCTGAGAGCTCTTTTGTGCGAGGCGTGGTTCACATCTGGCAATGCTTCTTAAGAATAGCAAATTCAAAACTGGTGTGTATTTTTTATAGGGCAGGGCAGCTTTAACCAACACCTACAATCTCGTCTCATTGATTGGACTCCAGGTTGGCTGACTCCTGACTCCAATTAGCTCTTGAAGAAGTCTTTAGCCTAGGGGTTCACATACTTGTTCCACCCTGCACTGTGAATGTTTACATGTTGTGTTCAATAAAAACATGAAAACATATAATTGTTTGTGTGGTATTAGTTTAAGCAGACTGTGTTTGTCTATTGTTGTGACTTAGATGAAGATCAGAACACATTTTATGACCAACTTATGCAGAAATCCAGGTCATTCCAAAGGGTTCACTTTCTTTTTCTTGCAACTGTATGTGTATATATATATGTGTGTATGTACATATGTATTAGTGGTGCACGGTGTACCGATACTTGAAAGGTACCGCGATACCCTGCCATTAAAAACGGTACGATTCCTCCGTTTCATTAGTATCGGTACTTTAAGAATGACGGGGAAAAGTACTCCGGTGAGAAAGCGCCGTTTTAATAAGAGCCGTGTGTGTTCAGCGCTCTGCTTCCACTCCATGCACTGCAGCCGTGCCTGCAGTCCCTCCCCTCTCATGCACGCTCTAAGGGCCTCCCCTCTCTCGTGCACGCGCTAGCTGCCAGAGCATGTGAGAAAACGAGAAGCATGGCTGCAAGTGGGAGTGCAACTGCCGCTGCGCCTCGGCTTGTTGACAAAAAAGACGCCAGGAGCGAAATGTGGAAGTATTTTAGCTATATCTCTGACAGTGAGGGCAAGCCTACGGACACCACGAGGCCTGTCTGTCCAACACATCAAACTTGGCTAAGCACCTCGCCAACCGGCATCCAGACAGGTTAGCGAATGTGATAGATAACATAATTACATCATGCTCAAGCCCATGCCCTCAAATCTAAGTCAAACAAGTGTAATTTATTTTGTGACAAACGAACGTTTTCGTAGTTTGACGAGGCAATTAATGGCAATGATAACTGTCTAATATGGCTATCTTTTTAGCTAACTTACCAATGTGGCTAACATCTGCAATAATTATTTATATTACTGTACTATTACATGTTAATAAAATATAAAAAAATATATATTTTATAAAACAAAAAAGTTGTTTGAGATGATGCTTAATTTTATTTAATACGAATTCTTGTCATTTATTTTGTTTATTGTTCTCATTGTTTAAAAGTTTGTGTTCTGGTTCTGGTGTGAAATAAAGCACAATAATTACATTTAAGACGGTTTCCCTTTTTTTAAGAAAAGTATCGAAAAAGAATCGGAATCGCAATTCTTGACTTGGTATCGGTATCGAAACCAAAATGTTGGTATCGTGACAACACTAATATGTATATATGTCAATCAACAGGTAAAGCAGATTAATAATAATAACAATAACAATAATAATGAATAATAATGATAATTATTGCAGATTATAGATTATAAATAAATCATTTAGGGACAAGGGGGTGAGATTAAATAAATTATACTTCTTCTCACTCCTTTTTGAACACTAGATTTTTTAAAACATAAACCATGTGTTTCATAAGTCGTAGCGACACGACTGACTCTGACCGAGCGGGACTCATTCTGTTGAGGAAGCGGCTGCCTTTTGACTCTGTGTGACATAAAGCAGACTTTTACTAAAGCAGCCTTTGCTCCTTGTGTGATGTCTGTGCCGCTGTAACTTCTTCCTTCAGCTCTGTCACTGACTGCCCCCCACACTCAGAGAGCCGCTGCTGTAAACGTCTGATACTAAGACGCCTCATTGCGCAGGTTACAGAACGAGATGCAGTGTGGAACATGTCGTTTATGGGAACTATACATCTATATACATATACATCCATACGCCGTCCGGATTTGACTGGCAAGGCCGTATGTTTGACACCCATGATCTACAACATTTAAACCCTGGGACAGGAAGTGGTCTCCTCCTAAAGAGAATACAGAGACACTGAGGAGTCATGTGACCAGAGCCGAAACCCAGCATACAGAGGTTCAGTGAATGTGGTTCTGATGGTGTGGAGGTGGGTCAGTGTGTCAGAGGAGACTCTGTAGAAGGAGAGAGAGCCAGCAGGATGATCCAGATACACTGCTACTCTACCAGAGGGGGAGGAGGAGGAGGAGGAGGAGGAGGAGGAGGAGGAGGAGGAGAAGGAGGAGGGAGGGAGGACTGTTCTTATTTTGTCTTCAATGATAAAGTAACCTTCATCAGAGCACTCGAGGCACCAGGACTGATCATTCGCTCCAAACCCACAGTCTTCACTGCCTCCTCTCCTGCTGATTCCTCTGTAAGTCACTGCTATGTCAAACCCTCCTCTCCCCTCGACCTCCCAGTAACAGCGACCAGTCAGAGCTTCTCTACACATCAGCTGAGGCCAGTAGGAGTCAAATCTCTCTGGATGATCAGGATATTGCTGCTCCTCCTCCCACACAGCTGTCACCTCCCTGTTGTTGTCAGAAAGTTTGAGTTTTCTGTGTGCTGTGTTTGTGTCCAGTGTGAGTTCACAGGAATCTGATGGAGAGAAGACACAGCAGCAGTTTATCATCAGACAATGAAGGCTTTAATCTGTGAGTGTGTGTAGTGACGTTGTGTATTTCTATAAATGTAATAATACATGTAATGTTGTCCGTAATGTTTTGATGAATAAATAGCAAGTCTGACTTTTCATTAGGATTAACCCTTATTGATCACCATGGGGAGATTTCAGTTTTCCACTCTGTATATATATTTGTATATACACACACAGGTGCAGACATAGAGGTGCCAAAGCAAAGAGGCTGCCAGTCTGTCCGGCGTCAGGGAGAAGTTGGAGGTGTTTTGCCTCAAGGTCCCAGGAGGTGAACTGGCACCTCTCCGACTACCAGTCCACACTATTTATTTATTTGGTCCAATCGGAACACAAACCGACCACCCTTTGGTTCCAAGGCCATGTCCCTGACACTCAACTAATATTACACTCAAGACAACACTTACATTTCCTCAGACCAGGTTTCAACCTCTGCTCTCCACCATCGTCCATCCTGGAAGAAGAAACACAGTCGAATGATCTTCTATCAAACATGAGTCCTAACTGATGTTCACCATGTAGTGTTCCTTAGGGGGAAGTAAGAGAAAGCCTTTTCCTGGTGTTTTTATTTCTGTCTATTGTGTATTATTGTGTGGACAGACTATCTGACCTTGACAGCATCACCACATGGAAGATGCATCCACTACACTTTGCTGATGTGAAGTTAAAGGAGCCCTATTCTGCTCGTGTTCAGGTTAATATTAGTATTTAGCGACTCTATTGTGACATCTTTCCATGCATTAATGGATTGATGTGACACTCAGACCCTACAGCCAGTGAACAGAATTAAGAGAAAAAGATAAATCTTTCATGATAAAATATCGTCGCAGAAGGACTTAACATGAGAGACACCTGCAGTGTGTGTGGTCTGTCCATACCTGAGAGTGTCCAGTCTCCAGTCTGGATCCTTCTGTAGAGCAGACAGCAGCTTCTCTCCTGAGTCTCCTGGGTGATTGTAGCTCAGGTCCAGCTCTCTCAGATGGGAGGGGTTGGAGATCAGAGCCGAGGCCAGAGAAGCACAGCCTTTGTTTGTGACCAGACAACCTGAGAGCCTATACACACACACACACACACACACACACACACACACACACACACACACACACACACACACACACACACACACACACACACACACACACACACACACACACACACACACACACACACACACACACACACACACACACACACACACACACACACACTTTCAACTAAACCTAAAGTTGGAGTTACCAATCCAGTCCAACGTGACTTGTTTGTTTGTGACATTATTAAAAGTCTACATTAAAAAAAATACAATCCATTCATCTAACCGGAAATTCTCCTGTGATGCTAATATCTGAACCCTGGTATGTTGGTGTCTACTCTGTATAGTTTAAGTCCTCTCAGTCAAAAGAGGTAAGTCAATTAAAACATTTAATATATTGAGCTAATGGAAGCTTAATGAGTAAACTTGTCAAAATAGTTGAATACTGACCTGAGAGTTTCCAGCTCACAGTGTGGACTCTCCAGTCCAGCACACAGGTGCTTCACTCCTGAATCCTGCAGGTTGTTGTTACTCAGATCCAGATCTCTCAGACTAGAGGACTGGGAGCTGAGGACTGAGGACAGAGCTGCACAGCTTCTCTCTGACAGGTTACAGCCACTCAGTCTGAAGGATTATTTAGAATAAAAAAGAGTTAAGTATTATTTCTCATCCATGACACATACATAAGTATGATAGTGTTTGTTTTCTTTATTTTCATCCACTCACACAGCTTTCCTGGAGCCTTTGACATCTGGCAGCAGGCTCAGAAGAGCCTCCTCTGAAGCAGAGTATCTCTTCAGGTCAAACACGTCCAGATCTTCTTCTGATGACAGTAAGATGAAGACCAGAGCTGACCACTGAGCAGGAGACAGATTATCTGTGGAGGGACTTCCTGAATTCAAGGACTGTTGGATCTGCTCCACTAGAGAACGATCATTCAGTTCATTCAGACAGTGGAACAGGTTGATGCTTCTCTCTGGAGACAGATCCTCATCCATCTTCTTCTTGATGTACTGGACTGTTTCCTGATTGGTATCTGAGTCACTTCCTGTCTGTGTCAGCAGGCCTCGTAGGAGTTTCTGATTGGTCTGCAGTGAAAGACCCAGGAGGAAGCGCAGGAACAAGTCCAGGTGTCCGTTTGGACTCTGTAAGGCCTTGTCCACAGCACTCTGGTAGAGATTTGTTAGTGTAGGTTTGACTTTGGGCCACCAGGAGGTTGTTGGTTCTTCTGACAGCAGGTTGACTCCAGAGGTGATGAAGGTCAGATGGACATGAAGAGCAGCCAGAAACTCCTGAACACTCAGCTGGACGAAGCAGAACACCTTGTCCTGGTACAGTCCTCTCTCCTCTCTAAAGACCTGTGTGAACACTCCTGAGTACACTGAGGCTGCTCTGATATCGATGCCACACTCTGTCAGGTCGGACTCATAGAAGATCAGGTTGCCTTTCTGCAGCTGCTCAAAAGCCAGTTTCCCCAGAGACTCCATCATCTTCCTGCTCTCTGGACTCCAGTGTGGATCTGTCTCGGCTCCTCCATCATACTTGATGTTCTTCACCTTGGACTGAACCACCAGGAAGTGGATGTACATCTCAGTCAGGGTCTTGGGCAGCTCTCCCCCCTCTCTGGTTTTCAACACCTCCTCCAGAACTGAAGCAGAGATCCAGCAGAAGACTGGGATGTGGCACATGATGTGGAGGCTTCGTGAGGTCTTGATGTGGGAGATGATGGTGCCGGCCTGCTCCTGATCTCTGAATCTCTTCCTGAAGTACTCGTCCTTCTGTGGGTCAGTGAACCCTCGGACCTCTGTCACCATGTCCACACACTCAGGAGGGATCTGATTGGCTGCTGCAGGTCGTGTGGTTATCCAGAGGCGAGCAGAGGGAAGCAGCTTCCCCCTGATGAGGTTTGTCAGCAGCACATCCACTGAGGTGGACTCTGTGACATCAGTCAGGATCTCAGTGTTGAGGAAGTCCAGAGGAAGTCGACACTCATCCAGACCGTCAAAGATGAACACGACCGGGAACTGATCAAACCTGCAGATTCCTGCGTCTCTGGTTTCAGAGAAGAAGTGATGAACAAGTGCCACCAAGCTGTACTTGTTCTCTCTCACCACATTCAGCTCTCTGAAGGTGAATGGAAATATGAACTGGATGTCCTGGTTGGCTTTGCCTTCAGCCCAGTCCAGAGAGAACTTCTGTGTTAAGACTGTTTTCCCAATGCCAGCCACTCCCTTTGTCATCACTGCTCTGATTGGTGCATCTCTTCCAGGTGAAGCTTTAAAGAGGTCTTCTTGTCTGATGGTTGTTTCTGGTCTGTCTGGTTTCCTGGATGCTGTTTCAATCTGTCTGACCTCATGTTCAGCATTGACCTCTGCAGACCCTCCCTCTGTGATGTAGAGCTCTGTGTATATCTGGTTCAGAAGGGTTGGGTTTCCTGCTTTAGCGATGCCCTCAAACACACACTGGAACTTCTCCTTCAGGTTGGATTTGAGATTACGTCGGCAGACTGCAGCAGCAGTTCCTGAATGGACAAACAAGAAATGTGATCAAAAAGTAAGTAAGACGCTACAGTAAGTAACTTTCTTCAGCACATAAAGTGACTACCTACGGAGTATCTTAAATATCTCCTATCATGCTATTTTTAGGCATATATTATGGGTCTCAGATGTATACACATATACAAAAAAACATATCTATAAAGTATTTTGCTCAAAATACCTAACAGATCATGCATTTTAGACATCCCTCCTATCCCTCTATTTAAGGCCTGTAAAGGCCCTGACACACCAGGCCGAAATCGGCCGTTTTCGTTAGTCATACTACGAAGCGTGCCCTGTCGCCCAAACTCAATTTGGAGTGTCCCGCACCGTCGGCCGTGACACGCCTTATTTGGCCTTTCATGGCTGACGCATGTTGAATCGGCCGTGCGTCGGCCACAGGCAGTCGGCCAAAGCAATCACTCTGATTGGCTGTTCAGCTAGCGAATCAGTGCATGAGAAGTGAAAATGCAATGTAATGAAACGGTTGCTTGAGAATGTCTTCCACAAGCAACACTCCAATGGCTGATAGCTCCAGTACCGCACGAAACATGTTTTCGATGGACGAGAGTGAAAATGGAACGCACACGCTATTTGTTGTTTGATTATATAACGCAGTCTGTTCTTCTTCTCTGTCTTCCGGTTGTTGCCTCTTTTGAATGACGACTACCGCTGCCTGCTGCTAAGGAGAGTTATTGCCATTCACGCATGCACAGTTCGTACGTGCTCGGCTGAAGTCTTTGCGGTGTGTTCCAGTGCGACACATGGCCAAGACGCAGGAGAACATGGCGACGCAACAGTCGGCGTCGGCGAGTTCTCTGGTGACTGCTTGTTGTGTCAGGGCCTTTAGACAATGGCTGATTATTTGATGTAGCTGCTGGCCCCGGCCCCTTTGGAGCACAGCTGCAGAGATAAAGGCTGATAACTCAGCAGATTCTCAGCTAAATGCTGCCGTGATGAAATGCCATATCATATTCCAAACCACGTCAAGGATTATAACAGAAACAGTATGGAGCTCAAACTCTTTTTCTCTCTCAGGTTTAACACAAGGTGAGTTCCTTTTTTTATTTCCTGCTTTTTTACACATACTCTCTCCAGTACTGTGTTAGCTCTGAGTGTTAGCGATGCTAATGTAAACAAAGACCTAGGTCCTTGTAATAGAGTGTTGCAGTGATGACGTATTTTTGTAACCTGTCCCTGAATAAGCTGCTGGTTCCCTTGACAAAAAGCAATGGGATTTCTCCACTGGATTTTGGAATATTGTAAACAATAACCTGTTTGATAAACGTTTTGTTCAGCCGGATAATCTCCACATGTCTACCCTACTTTTATAATGTTCTAATCATAAATCTAATGTCCAGAAGCAAAATGCTAACGTGATGCTATAAAGGAACTACAGCCGAGTCCAGCAGCACGACTTCAACGTCACGCCAACTTCAGATCCATATTCAAACACACAGATTCTAAATGGTACGAGTTGAAGCGTTTGTTTGAACAGCAGGAGGCAGGGACTTGCTTTCAAGCAGAACAGAAACTAACTTAGAGGAGTGTTCACGTGTTCGGCGTAATGACGTACAACGTCCTCCACGACTTCTGTAGTCCTATTCAGCCACTTGGTAACAACCATCGTTTTTCAGACACGTCCACTCTTCAGAAATCTCCAGTGGGGTCACTGCTGATGGATTTAATGTAGAACAAAACGTGATCCGTCTCTTCAGTTTGTGTCAAACACAGACCATATTTCCAGATATTTTCCAAAAACATGTTAAAAAAACTGTGTAAAAAAATGCTAACTCACTTCCGGGTTTTAGGACTCATTCCTGCACCACTCTATACGGTCTGTGCTTAACACAAGCTCACCATGTCCACTCCCTCAAAGTAAAACTATGACAGCTCCACCCGCACAGGTACCGAATCAGACATTACGAAGGCATTGTGCTCTGGAGCAGGGAAGGTGAAGTCTTTCTGATGTCTGGTCTGTATGATTGGAATGTTTGCTTTCTCAACATACATATACAGCTCTGTGCGCTATCTCAAAGTCCTGTGTGACTTCAGGAAACCGGCGCTTTACACCACACTGAAAGATTGGGTGCAAAATGTACTCATGGATCTGGCACCACTACATGTTTTTAAAGCTCGGTTGGATGCTACAAAATCAGATGCTGTTGGTACCTGTACATGTGGTTAAATATGTAAATTGTAATCCCTGTACATTTTGCTGTATGATGTCCTTTTGTTGTTCTGTTGTTTATGTTTTTATGTCTTCTTGTGGAACCTACTGCTGCAGGTCTCCCTTGAAAAAGAGATCATTGATCTCAATGGGATTTCACCTGGATAAATAAAGGTTTTGAATTTAATTGAATTGAATGGTAGAATCAGTGTCAACAAAATACATAAAGTGTGGGGAAGTGATTCATTTGCGCTACTTTTTTAGCCCGTTAAGGTTTCCAGATTAATCGGGAACATTAACGTTCACAAGTTTCCTATCATCATAGTTAACTGTTCAGCTCTGTTTATTAGTAATGTACCCAGAACAAAAATATTAACAGCGCAACGTTTTGTTGCTTCCTTATTTAATGCTTTAGTACCAGTAGTAACCAGTAAGAATGTGTATACTGATTAAAGACAAAGTTATATAAAGTGAAACTCCTCCCATCTTTCCTCCACCTCCTCTCCATCATGTTCAATGTGTTAACCCCTCTTACTGCTTTGCAGACGGTCAGCCAGCTCCTCCAGCTTCATGCTCCTCAGGAAGTGCAGTGAGATGTTCAGAAATGCCTCTCTGCTGCTCCTCTGCTCTTCATCCTCACAGTCCAACACCTCCTCATCCTCACTCTGACTCTCTAAGCATTCTGGGTAACCTGAAGTCAGGACTGTCTGTATCTTCTTCAGCTCGCTCTTCACAAAAGTGACGATGTTCTCCTCCAGCAGCTGGAACAGAATACAATGTAAACTTTAACTGGAAGTCAACATCAGATCGTGAACCTGCCTTACATTTGCAGTTTATGTCTCACAGCTACGCTGACGTTTGTTCCTACCCGTAGAAAATACCTTCTCTCGAGTGTTCAGCAATTGAATGCTTGCATTGTCTTCACAGGAACTAAAAAATACAATGCCTGGTAATGTAATAATATAATCCAGCATGAACACACACACACTCTCATGCTGATGTGTGTGGCTCATTCTCACGAAGCAATCAAGTGTGGTGACACAATTCATAATAAAGACGTGATCCTTAATGATTGATTTTTGGTTAGGGGGGGAGCTCTGGGTCCTACGGCCCGTGGTGTGGCTGGCTCGGGTTCCCTCCTTCTGTTTGTTCCTTTTGGCCAGTCCTCCAGACCTCTTGTTGTTTCCCGTTTCGCTTGTGTGAGCAAACGGCTGATTATCAATAAATGCTCGTTACCAAACCGGTTATTGCGTGTATTCTTTCATGTTCCGGGTCTCAGCACGAGCTGAGTAGAGGGCGGAGTAGAGGTTGGGGCCGTAACAACCGTTTACACTGCATTTGGTTACTTTATTTCTACATTACATATTATTATGTAAAAAGATAACTGCTTTGCTGGAATATAATTTGAAGTATGTGACGTGTTTTACTTTCCTAACAGATCCACCAGACAATAAAGAAGACAAGAATCAACAAATCAAAATAAAAAGAATGATCTGGAACTCCTGCCTGCATGTGCTCATCTTTAAATCCACTGCGTTGACAGTTTAATCCTTGAACCAACCACCCTCACCACCCTCCATATTCTTCACACATCGCACACGGCGGCTGTGCCCTCACAGGACTGCAAGGACTGGCATTGCGAGGTACTTATATCACTTAAAATGTCAATTCTCAATACAAAAAAAGCATATTAAGACCGTATTGATCACAATTCAGTAGTGAGTTTGTGGCTGTTATAGTCAGCAGGAGTAGCTGTACATTCACTCACCATAAATATGGAGTCCAGGTCAGTTTGATGCTGCTGGGCAGACTGACCACCAGGACTCTCTGATCTCTGCTGATGAACTCTGTGGAGCAAAGAGGAGGATTTTAAACAAATACAGAAACTAAGAGTTACACGTACTGTGTTTGAAGATCCTCCTTCAAACCGGACATACAGAGAGACATCAATGAAAAGCAGACGGGGACAGGAAGTAGCTTTGATAAACAAACCGGACTAAAGTGAGTAGGCTGATCCGAACAGGAGAGTTTTGAATGTGGTGATTGTGTCAGACTGTCAGAAGTGCAATACATCTTCAGTGTCTGACATCAGTTTGAAGCTCTGCTGTGTTCTCCTTGGTTCAGTTCTTTGCTTCAAGAACTCCTTTACGATGTGCAGCAAATAAAATGCAGCAGAGAATGATGTAGAAATTCTAACGTTTTAAAAGCGAACAACAAAAATAACTTGAATTCATACCCTGGTCCATCGCTATGCTCTCCATCTCCAAACATTATAGGTCGAGGCATAGAGTTTTCACTCTTCATAGACACACAGCTGGGTCCAGGAGAGTCTGGTCCCTCATGGGGGATCCTGATAGAAACACAATCACTGATGAATGTTCAGAAGATAAAACGTTGTTGATAATTATGTTGAATTTCAAGCGTTTTAATAGAGAAAAAGAAAAAATGACTTTTGCTTTGAATTCTTACTCTGGACTATCATCATACTCTCTAGCTTTAAAATGAATAGGTCGAGGCATAGAGTTTTCACTCTTCATGGACACACAGCTGGGTCCAGGAGGGTCTGGCCTCTCATGGGGGATCCTGAGAGAAACACAATCAATGATAAATAATACAGTGAAAGGCTGTTTTAAAGGTTGCTCACTTTGAAAACAATAAGTGATAAACGTGCAGGAGATAAAACATTGCTGATTATCATCATGTTAATACTGATAAGATGAATAATAACTTTGGATCAGTGGTTTCCATCTTGCAGGTTGGCAGGCTCAAACGTCCTCTGTAGATTCCTGGAGGATCTGTTGTGGTGTCGAACCTAAACACAAACACAACAACATGCTCATTACTGCTCCTTCCTCTCTGTCACACACTGGATCTGGGAATGAACAAGAAGGGAGTCTGTGTGAGCTCACACTAAATCAAACACAATGTATTTATCTATGGAGATTTACAATGAAGTGTGTTCATCAGCAATATCAAGAATGAGAGAAGTCAATGGACGAGCGGCATATCTGCTGTGGAGGTTAGGGTTAGGGTTAGGAAAGGATGTACTTTTTATTTTTCCTCTTCATAAGTTTGATCTCTTGCATGCAATAGGCATTCCATCGGGACCCACTTTTTATGCACTGCAAAGGATTGTGGGTCAGAATAGCCAGAAAAGCATGCTGGTTTACAAACAACAAAATGCAACCAGCTGCAGTTGAACATCCTGGTATTCTGGAGTCCTAGACAGGATGCAGGGACCCCAACACGTGCTGCACAGCCCCCACATTCACCCAGAACAACAGTATGTTGAGCATATAGGTGTTAGATTGTCACAATGTGTTGAAGTACACCCACAATGAACTGACTTGGATAGGAGAGGATTTCAGATAGAAAGTCCAGCTGACATGAGACTCCACTGGAGCGTCTCTGACTGCAGTATCATTAAAGACATGAAGGCCCTCTACACTCAGTGACTGTGGAGAGACCACAAAGGATGTGTTATAACCTGCCTGGTGTGTGTACGCTTCAGAGATAAAGAAATGAAAACATCTCAGTCCCGTTGATCCGAGCCGTCAGTCCGGTTCTTACATTTCCTCCCAGCACTAAGGATGCTTACTCAGATTACAATCAAACTGCTGCCAGAAACTGTCACCTTTACAAGGAAGTCTTTCATAAAAATCATTGTCAACAGCTCTGTCCTGATGAACTGAGTTTTTGGAAACAAAGCTCCATGGTAAGTCAGGGTGACGTCTTGATTATATATATCCCCAAATGTAAATCCCAGATTTCCAAAAAGCATTTAAATCATATTCTCACCTGTTGAATTCTCTTCAGGTCAAACCCCTGCATGTGTGGAAGAAACTCTGCTCATCTCATCCTCCTCAGTCCTGTGTCTGCCTGCATCTGATCTGAGGACGCCGTCACTCCCTCATAACTTCAGAGCATCAAAACACATGAGTCACAAGAAACCAGTCAGTTTGAGATATGGTGTAGTTCTACTAGCTGTCCACTAGATGGTGGTAACTGATCATCCAATGGAATAAAGCTCAGCATTAATTTACAAATGTTCACTCTGAAAGTTGACGTGATCTCATTAGCATCCTAGTGTAGCTGTGATGAAGAGTTTCCCACAGTATTGACTGATCTCCGTCCTCTCTGCGGACGCCTGAAGACACAGATCTGTCCTTTTATTAGGATTTTTTCCAGGTTAAAGTCAAGAAAATTCTAACTATGGATCCTACACCAATAACACAATAAATCAATGTTATTTATAATCACACTTTTCATTTAAATAAACACAACTCAAAGTGCTACAGAGTAAAACAATCTGAATAAAAACATGAAACATTAAGTAGAGAGGGCAACAAGAGGATGGTTAAAGTTAGCAAAAGGCTTTGTTACAAACAAAAATGCATATTTGTGTTGTTATTTTGATTGGCCAAGTTGGACATTGCGAGTTTAATTATTTATCTTGGGACAAATTATTTTTGGATGAAGTTTTAGTGAACCTTTTTGATCAAACGCATTGTTCTACAACGATTTGTGACCTACATCTTCTGATATTCACACTGAAACATTATCAGTCAAACTGTCAAAAACACAAGACATCAAATGATAATAAACAACAGGACTGATCACCGTGGAATTCCCCTGGAAACCAACATCAGAAACAACAACAGAGTCGCAGACACATTGCAGTGACAACAGCAAGTTATCAAGTACGTTCTGCTCATACCGTAAGATGATAGAACTGACCTTTTTGAATGGCCACGTTAAATACTGGATTCTGATTGGTGGGTCTGTTATTTCTGTTTAGTAGTTAGTTGCTAAGGATGCTCTGATCAAGGGACCCTGTGCTGTCATATTGATCCGGTCAGTTTAACTTAGTTTAAAGACATTTGAACTGTCAGAAAACACCATGGAATACTTTGAGAATATGATATTTTAAAGTAAATAAACAGAGAGGAAGAACACAAGAGTTTAAAGGGAATGGGCTCTGGCTGTATTTAGAGACTGGTTGATGGGAAATACAATTTAAACAGACTTGGACAGGTACTGAAAACCTGGATCAGGGCTGCTGTCATTTTAAGTTACGGTGCTGCAGTTCAGACGCTGAGAACAGAAGACGGACCCCTCCACTAACATATCTCACGCTATCACAAACATCCCATCAGAAAACTCAACGCTCCATCAAACTGTTTCAAATACAAAGTTCAGCTAACATGAGACTCCACTGGAGCGTCTCTGACTGCAGTATCAGTAAAGACATAAAGGCCCTAAACACGCAGTGAATGTGAAGAGACCACAAAGAGGTTTTACATCATTCCTGGTTTGTTTACTTTTCAAAGATTAAAAATAAACAAAAGCACCTCAGTCACGTTGATCCAGGTTTGACACTCCCTCACAGCACTGATGATCTCAGGTTACAATCAGACTGCTGCCAAAAGCTGGCACCATTACAAGGAAGTCTTTTTAAAATCATTCGTTAACTCCGAGGGAAATTCTCTACAGTTACTTATAGATATATAGAATCAGCATCAAGAAACATCAGCCCTGTCCATTTAAACAGTGATACAGAACAATGTGATCAAAGTGATCCTGATGATCAAACCTCTACAGATTCCTCTGGTAGGATTCTCATCAATGAACTAAGTTTTAGTCCACACATCTCTGTGGTTAGCTCAGGTAACTACTTGGTTTTTTATCCCCAAATGTCTAATCCCACATTTTGAAAAGCATATTCTCACCTGTTGAATTATCTTCAGGTCAATTTAGACGCCTGCGTGTGTGGAAGAGACTCTGCTCATGTCTTCCTCCTCAGTCCTGTGTCTGCCTGCATCTGATCTGAGGACGCTGTCACTCCCTCATAACTTCAGAGTATAAAAACACATCAGTGTGACGTGAGACCTGTCCAACAAGAGCAAGAAACCAGTGAGAGGTGATGCAGTTCTACTAGCTGTCCACTAGATGGGGGTAACTGACAATCTAATGAAACACAGTCAGCAGTGACATTGAGATGTGATGAAGCAGCCGTGTTGATCATGTCTATATCTGTCTGATTAGAAACATATAGGATTCTTTTAAACACACCTGCTAGCAAATACATTAGCAACAACAAATAGCTCTAACACCATTTACGACTCATTTAGGTTAGGACATTTCACTGCTACCTGTTGTGAGAAATAGCTTGTAAAAGAAGAACGGATGGTGAACTTTAAATGCTCACTCAGCATGATAACATTTTCTATTACACTCTACTCTTCTGTTCATATTACATATTGATCACAAATATAGAAGTATTATACATTTGATCATTGGCATTCAACATTCACAAGGATTCAATTTAATACATCACAGTGTCTGATAGAAGAAAAAACATATGCCTTATTGCAGTCACTGGGATGAGCAAGCGAATCTGAAGGAAATAAAACAAAAGATATGTACGCACTTGTTTCATCATCAAAGTCAGAACTGGAGTCAGAGGATGAGGAGAAGGGTGTCAGGGGAGACTTCAACATGTCAGCTTCAGTCTTCAGGGGTTGATAGGCTAACAAAGTGATTGATAATGACTTGTCAATAGCTTTCATAACAAGTCCTTTAACACAGGGAATAAAGCAACAGCCACTCAGAGCCAGAAGTCCTATGACAGTGACTAGAGAGGTGAGAATAGCTCAAATCACCGCTTCCCATTTCCCAAGCCATCAACCAGCCTGTATGTGAAGGTCTAGCCCAGAGTGTTCAGCTAACTCTGAGTGACCGAAGCTCAGCTGAAGCTTTAGTGACAGATCCATCTAACAGTGTTGTTAGGGATAAATGTTCAGCATCACAAACACCTCATTTCTCAGCCAGGAGCATCTCTGGTGCCATTCTGTTCTGCGGGAGGTAGCATCGACCTGTTCAGCTAATCCTTTAATAGCATCATGAGTGTAATTAACGAAACGTTGCTGATTATAATAAATATAATTTATCATCTCAATATTTGTATTAATAGTTACCCAGAAGAAGAGTGATTAGAGTCCCGCCAATATCTGATGTCTAGCTTTAAACTCCTCTGGCACTCCCCGAGGAACGCCGATGCATGCATGTAATCTCTGTCGTCTAAAGGGGCCAACGGTGCATCCCTTTTCTCTCGGGAGGGTTTGAAGTTCAGATCTTTAATTTGACCTATCGTCACAGGCATAATTAACATCACTGGGGTACATGTACCCAACCAATTACTTGGTATCAAAACAAACAGAGTGACGTGAAAACCTGTGTAACCAGTGTCAGAAACCCAGTCAGTGTTAGTGGTGATGTAGTTCCAATAGCTGCCCACTAGATGGCTCTAAATGACTTCGAATTGTGATCTCTTATTTCAGACAAGTGGAAAGAAAACATCCTAAGACATTTACTTTTTATTTTATTTATACTTTTCTATCTTTGTGTTTGTAGATTTTTCCTAAAGTCACCAAAAGTTCCCTATAGAACACAGGATAGAATTTAAAATTCTTCTTCTCGCCTACAAAGCCCTTAATGGGCAGGCGCCATCTTACCTTAAAGAACTCATTATACCCTACTGTCCTACTAGGGCATTGCGTTCCAATAATGCAGGGTTGTTGGTTGTTCCTAGAGTCTCTAAAAGTACAATGGGAGCCAGAGCCTTTTCTTATCAAGCTCCACATTTGTGGAATCAGCTTCCAGTTTGTGTTCGGGCGGCAGACACCCTATCCGTTTTTAAGAGTGCGCTTAAGACCTTCCTTTTTGATAAAGCTTATAGTTAGGGCTGATTAGATTCAGCCCCTAGTTTTGCTGATATAGGCTTAGTTTGTCGGGGGACATCTTACTTCTTCCTTCTCTCTGTCTATACCTGTGTACTCTCATGTTCCGATTAACCCAGCTTCCCCAAATTTCTTTCTTTTTGGTGTCTATATACGCTGGGATCCGGAGTCATGGATGATCCTGCGGTCCTGTGTCCTGCATCGCGAGCCCTGGATCTTGAGTCGTGGCTGTGGTCCTGGATCATAGGTCCTGGATGGATATCCTCGTGGATTCATCTTCCTATTATACACACATGCATTTCCAAACATTTGGACTACCTATGTTGCAAATGTATTATCTTTTCAATTTAAACACGGCATCTATTGCACGTCTGTCCGTCCTGGGAGAGGGATCCCTCCTCTGTTGCTCTCCCTGAGGTTTCTCCCATTTTCCCTTTAAACTGTGGTTTTTTTTCGGAAGTTTTTCCTTGTACGATGTGAGGGTCTAAGGACAGAGGGTCTAAGGACAGAGGGTCTAAGGACAGAGGGTCTGAGGACAGAGGGTCTAAGGACAGAGGGTGTCGTATTGTCATACTGATATTCTGTACACACTGTGAAGTCCACTGAGACAAATGTAACATTTGTGATATTGGGCTATATAAATAAACATTGATTGATTGATTGATTGAAAAGTTAGAATATCATAAAGCCTCATTTGCATATTCAAAAATAACATTAAATAATTGTCTTTTCCTGGCTCTTTGTTTGATTTCAGGTAATCCAGGTCGTCAGCTAGTGTTGTCAGTGTTTCTCAAGCAGAATTTGCAGCATTTACACTGTAATCTTCATTTCCTGTCATTTGTGAAAAATGAAGGGAGTGTCTGAACAGGTCTTAGAAACTGATCAATGTGACAGAGGGACTATTATTTTTCAACACCTAATACAACATGCAGGCATTGAGTGTTCAGGGTTCAAATACTGCTATCTGTTACAAAATGGCATTCCTCAATTGGTCTCAAAACAAAGGAGTGTCCTTACGTAGATTGAATACAGAACAAAATTGCTCAAAATGTTCGACTTAAATCACCAAGTCTCTCCTTTTAACTTCAGTCATAATTTAAGGATTTAAAAACACAGACGTTAATTTATCTCTACCACCATAAATCCCCTAAAACCATTTTTGGAATATGTGGGTGAAATAAAAAAAATGGTTGTATTGTAACAGAATAAAATGTAATATTTGTTACAGGTTTTTTGAAGTTTGGGATTGCACATTTGAGGGTGAATATAACTAGGCAGTTACCTAACCTATGCCAGTAGTATGGTTGCCTCAACATAACACATCTATGGATATTTCACATGAAAAGCTTTTAAAATGAAGGTACAACGTTTTTACAGGAAGGAGTACATTTGCCATTAAATCAAAATGTGTTTGAAGCCAAAGCGTGTTTGAAGAAGTGGAAAAAGAACATCACCCTAGCAGCCTGAGCTTCTTGAGACTCCAGGTTTGTGGCTACGCTGGTTTCATGTCCCTCCGATGTGTTTGTACCTGCTGATCTGAAAGGTTTTGTGTCAGTCAGCACCATCTAGTGGAGAGCTAGTAGAACTTCATCACCTCCATTACCTCTAACCTTGACTGGTTCTTCTTGCCCTTGTTGGACCTGTTCTCACATCACTCTGATGTGTTTTTATACTCTGAAGTTATGAGGGAGTGACGGCGTCCTCAGATCAGATGCAGGCAGACACAGGACTGATGAGGAAGAGATGAGCAGAGTTTCCTCCACATATGCAGGCGTCTAAATTAACCTGAAGGGAATTCAGCAGGTGAGAATATGATTTTTTGGTTTGTAAGTTTATTGGGTACATTATTATACATTTCGGGATAGTTACAACCAATAAGTTACTTGACCTAATTAAACTTAATCTGTAGATGTTTGATCATCAGGATCATCACTCTGATCACATCATGCTGTATCACTGTTTAACTGGTCAGAACAAATGTGTCTTGGTGCTGATTCTATAAATCTATTCCAAAGTATCGTTGAGAATTAGTCTAAGAATTAAAGAAGAATGTTTTTAGAAAGACTTCCTTGTAATGGCGACAGTACTTGGCAGAAGTATGATTGTAATCTGAGTTCATATCTTCAGTGGAAAATGCAGGGAGTGTCTGATGCTGTCTAAAAACTCAACATGACCGACATGTTTGTTTGTTTTGTAATGCTTTAATATTGAAACATAGCAGATGTGATTTAATACCTGTGTGTAAAGGGCCTTTATGTCTTATTATTTATGTCTTTGTATTTGAAACGGTTTGATGGGGCATTGACTTTGCTGATGGGATGTTTGTGATAGCATGAGATATGTACATGTAGGGGTCCGTCGTTCTGTTCTATTATCAGCGTCTGAAATGCAACGTGACTTCAAATGACGGAAGCACTGATCGAGGTTTTGTGTACCTGTCCAAGTCAGAAATAACAGACCAATCAGAATCCAGTAATTAGTAACAAGAACAGTGTTTTTCCTCTCATGCGGCACATAATGTAAAATATACCTGTTTGTTTCTTGAGTCACAGTCGGCTGAGTCAAAAGTAGATTTTTGATGTGGGTTTCCTTTGAAATTGAGTCCCATCGACATCAGTCCCAATCTGTATTGCCATTTGATGCGTTGCTCTTTGAGAATTTAACTGATCATTTGTATCAACAATATTTACATTTATTAACAACGTGCACCTCGGCCAAAACATAAATAAACTTCTCATTCTGTATTTAGTACTTTAAAAAAGTTTGAGATGTTTGAAGTTAATGTACCTGCAGGAGTTTTGTTGTTCTTAGTTTGTATCTTTATAGCTTGTTTGATTTATTGTACATTTTTTAGTAACTTTAGATAAAAGCGTTGGCTAAATGTAATATAATGTGTCCGATCAGGCACACATGCACGTGATCCACGCTGCTTCATCATGTGTTAGTGCTGAACTTTATTTAATTAGAGGGTCCGTTAGCACCCCCTAGTGGACAGCTGGTAGAACTACACCACCTCTCACTGTCTGGGTTTCTGACTGATGAGGAAGAGTTTCCTCCTCATGTGAAGCCGTCTCAATTGACCTGAAGGGAATTCAGCAGGTGATAATATGATTGAAATGTTTTTTATTTGAGATTATACATTTGGGGATAATTCCAACCAAGAAGTAACTTAAACTGAGAAAGTATTTTTGTTTCTGAAAACTCAGTTCATCAGGTGAGAATCCTACCAGAGGAATCTGTAGATGTTTGATCACCAGGATCACTTTGATTAAATTGTTCTGTATCACCGTTTAAATGGACAGGACTAATGTTTCCTGATGCTGATGCTATATATCTATTCTAAAGTATTGTGGAGAATGTCCCTCGGACTTAAAGAAGAAAGATTTTAGAAAGACTTCCTTGTAATGGTGCCAGCAGCTTTTGGCAGCAGCTTGATTGTAATCTGAGATATCATCAGCAGTGAAAAATGCAAGCAGTGTCTGATCCGGTCCAACAGCTCCGATCAACGTGACTGACATGTTTTAAAAAAGAAAAAGTTCAACATAGAAGATTAACAGATGTGATATAACCTCTTTGTGGTCTCTTCACATTCACTGTGTATTTAGGGCCTTCATGTCTTTACTGATACTGCAGTCAGAGACGCTCCAGTGGAGTCTCATGTTAGCTGGACTTTGTATTTGAAACTGTTTGATGGAGCATTGAGTTTTCTGATGGGATGTTTGTGATAGCATGAGATATGTTAGTGGAGGGGTCCGTCTTCTGTTCTCAACGTCTGAACTGCAGAATCGTAACTTAAAACCTGTTAAGCCCTGGAGCCATTTTTACCAAAACAAAACACAAGTCTCATAAGAAGTGTCTAAATGACCCCTGAGCGAAAAAATGCAAACTGACTTTGGCACAGAACTCAGGATAAAGATACCCTTATTACTTATCGTAACTGCACATACAAGATATCCGATTAAAGCTGAGACTCCACAGATTATATAGGTATAGTATCATCACTGAGCGATCCGAACTCGCGACAGGGGAAGCAAACTCAGACATCACAACACATAGCATTACGGAGCTTTTACGGAGCTTTTACGGGAGATCGTCTCACCGTAGCTGTCAATCTGATCAAAAGACGTGTTCAATGGCATTAAAACGAGAAAAAACGCGTCTGAATCGGTTGATCCATAGGTTGATAATGTGTCTGTCACTTTGAAAAAATGATTTATAATCCATAATTCCATTTTTATGTAAAAATTGGAGAAAAAAGTTAGCTGCTAATGGTAGCCACCAGAGTGAATGCAGCTTCCGGTTTTGGCCACGCGTCACTCTCACTCCTTATTTGTTCATGTGTTGGTGTGTGTAGAACTTCCCCTTCGATTCCATTGGCTCTGGCGGTTATAAAGAGATTTCAATCATCAAAATCGACCAAGGGGGGCCAGAGATATGGAAAATCCACCCAAATGACCCCAGAAGTGGGGTTGTTTTGCTAAACCTCTCTAAAAAGGTCAAATATCACTTGTTTTGCATCAATCTTGATACAGAGTACTTATTATATGTTGTACTTTGGATTCCTAAAGCTTTTAGTCTACTATCCCATCATTCAAGGTTAGTTTTCACTATAAGTACAAAATTATTTTTGGACGGACACTATAATTTACAGTTTTTTACTATGTTCAATCTGAATGTTCTTTAAAATAGGTTTATCATTACTTTGAGAACAAAGATTATTAATTTAACCCTTTTAGAAGGAAAGATATGGTCATTTGTTCTGGGAATGTCATTTTCGAGCCTGAGACGTGAAAAACAGGCTCAGGGTTGAACAGGTTAAGAAAATCTCTTGCGTCGATATGGCCGCGGCACATGACGGTTTTGTGTGCCCTCCCATGAAAATCATATGCCCTCTCTGTAGATTTGTTCTGGCGCCGGGTCTGCCCACCAATCAGAATCCAGTATTTAACTTGGCCATTCAAAAAGGCCTGTTCTATCATCTGACGGTATGAGCATAACGTACTTGTTAACTTGCTGTTCTCACTGCAATGTGTGTGCAACACAACTATTTGGCCAAGACGCTGGCAGTCGGCTCTGTTGTTGTTTCTGATGTTGGTTTCCAGGGGAATTCCACGGTGATCAGTCCTGTTGTTTATTATCATTTGATGTCTTGGGTTTTTTACCGTTTAAGTGATAATGTTTCAGCGTGAATATCAGAAGATGTAGGTCACACATCGTTGTAGAACAATGCGTGTAATCAAAAACATTTTAGATTTTTTTTTTGTTTTAGTAAAACTTTATCCAAAAATAATTTGTTCATAAATAAATACTTAAACTTGCAATGTCCAACTTGGCCAATCAAAATAACAACAACATTTTTTGCATTTTTGTTTTTATTACTCAAAATGGTTTATCTTGTTTGAAGCTTATGTACTTGTAAGGCCTAAAAGACATTAACAAAGCCTTTTGCTAACTTTAACCATCCTCTTGTTGCCCTCTCTACTTAATGTTTTAAATGTTTTTATTCAGATTGTTTTACTCTGTAGCACTTTGAGTTTTGTTTATTAAAATGAAAAGTGTGATTATAAATAACTTTGATTAATGGTGTTATTGGTGTAGGATCCATAGTTACAATTTTCCTGACTTTAACCTGGAAGAAATCCTAATAAAAGAACAGATCTGTGTCTTCAGGCGTCCGCAGAGAGGAAGGAGATCAGTCAATACTGTGGGAAACTCTTCATCACAGCTACACTAGGATGCTAATGAGATCACGTCAACTGTCAGAGTGAACATTTGTAAATTAGTGCTGAGCTTTATTTCATTGGATGATCAGTTACCACCATCTAGTGGACAGCTAGTAGAACTACACCATATCTCAAATTGACAGTTTTCTTGTGCTTGTTGGACAGGTTTCTTGTGACTCATGTGTATTTACACTCTGAAGTTATGAGGGTGTGACAGCGTCCTCAGATCAGATGCAGGCAGACACAGGATCGATGAGCAGAGATACATGAAGCATGAAGGTGTTTCAATTGACCTGAAAGACATTCAGAAGGTAAGAATATGATTTAAATGCTTTTTGGAAATTGGATAATTGGACAATTCCAACAAAGAAGTAACCTAACCTGAACACATTTTTTTGTTTCCTAAAACTCAGTTAATCAGGTGAGAATCCTACCAGAGGAATCTGTAAATGTTTGATCATCAGGATCACTTTGTCTGTATCACCGTTTAAATGTTTCTTGCTGCTAAATATCTCTTCTAAAGTATTGTGAAGAATGTTTTTCAAGAAAGACTTCCTTGTAAAGGTGACAGTTTCTGGCAGCAGTTTGATTGTAATCTGAGTAAACATCCTTAGTGCTGGGAGGAAATGTAAAAACCGGACTGATGGCTCGGATCAACGGGACTGAGGTGTTTTCATTTATTTATCTTTGAAGCGTACACACACCAGGCAGGTTATAAAGCATGCTTTGTGGTCTCTCCACAGTCACTGAGTGTAGAGGGCCTTCATGTCTTTAATGATACTGCAGTCAGAGACGCTCCAGTGGAGTCTCATGTCAGCTGGACTGTGTATCTGAAATCCTCTCCTATCCAAGTCAGTTCATTGTGGGTGTTCTTCAAACATTGTGACAACCTAACACCTATATGCTCAACATACTGTTGTTCTGGGTGAATGTGGGGGCTGTGCAGCACGTGTTGGGGTCCCTGCATCCTGTCTAGGACTCCAGAATACCAGGATGTTCAACTGCAGCTGGTTGCATGTTGTAGTTTGTCAACCAGCATTCTTTTCTGGCTATTCTGACCCACAATCCTTTGCAGTGGATACAAAGTGGGTCCCGATGTAATGCCTATTGCATGCAAGAGAACACACTTTGTAACTGCAGTGCCAGAACTTATGAAGAGGAAAAACAAAGGTACATCATTCCCTAACCCTAACCTCCACAGCAGATATGCCGCTCGTCCATTGACTTCTCTCATTCTTGATATTGCTGATGAACACACTTCATTGTAAATCTCCATAGATAAATACATTGTGTTTGATTTAGTATGAGCTCACACAGACTCCCTTCTTGTTCATTCCCAGATCCAGTGTGTGACAGAGAGGAAGGAGCAGTAATGAGCATGTTGTTGTGTTTGTGTTTAGGTTCGACACCACAACAGATCCTCCAGGAATCTACAGAGGACGTTTGAGCCTGCCAACCTGCAAGATGGAAACCACTGATCCAAAGTTATTATTCATCTTATCAGTATTAACATATTCAAAAGTCAGCATCATGTTCAGCAGAGTGTCAGTGCATCTTTGCATTTATCATGTTTTTGATTCTATCAGGATCCCCCATGAGGGACCAGACCCTCCTGGACCTGGACCCAGCTGTGTGTCCATGAAGAGTGAAAACTCTTTGCCTCCATTTATTAAGTTTAAAGATGGAGAGCATGATGATAGTCCAAGGTAAGAAGAATTAAAACGCTTGAAATTCAACATAATTATCAACAAAGTTGTATCTTCTGAACATTCATCAGTGATTGTGTTTCTATCAGGATCCCCCATGAGGGACCAGACTCTCCTGGACCCAGCTGTGTGTCCATGAAGAGTGACTGGTCTATGCCTCACCCTATAATGTTTGGAGATGGAAAGCATAGCGATGGACCAAGGTATGAATTAAAGTTGTTTTTGTTGTTCGATTCAAATGTTTTAGAATTTCTACATCATTCTCAGCTGCATTTTATTTGCTGCACATTGTAAAGGAGTTCTTGAAGCAAAGAACTGAACCACAAGGAGAACACAGCAGAGCTTCAAACTGAACCTACTTTAACACATTGTGACAACCTAACGCCTATATGCTCAACATACTGTTGTTCTGGGTGAATGTGGGGGCTGTGCAGCACGTGTTGGGGTCCCTGCATCCTGTCTAGGACTCCAGAATACCAGGATGTTCAACTGCAGCTGGTTGCATTTTGTAGTTTGTAAACCAGCATGCTTTCCTGGCTATTCTGACCCACAATCCTTTGCATTGGATAAAAAGTGGGTAGTATGTTCCAATGTAATGCCTATTGCATGCAAGAGAACACACCTTGTAAATGCAGTGGCAGAATTTATGAAGAGGAAAAAGAAAAAGTATATCATTTCCTAACCCTAACCCCCCTTTAAAACCATCATGGCGTACCGTCGGAAATACAAATCGGAAAGATATCTTGGTACGTACAGCCCTTAATAAGAAGATCACCAAACCTTCAAACCTGGACACTCACTTTACGCACCTTAAATTCCTCGCCGGCATGGTCCCGGGCCAGGGTGCTCCGATCTGGCGTTTGTTTACCCCTCTATCAACAAACCTTGTATATGCTGTTACCTGCAAACACTGTACAAAGTGTGAAACGGGAGCAACGTTAAAACAAAGACTATATCAACACTTGTACCAGATCAAGAAAATGAATACCAATAAATTACTTTACACTCACTTTATCCAACACACCATCTCCAATCTGTTAATCTCGGGCCTCGAGTCAAACCCCTCTTGGTCATTTGGCCAAAGGAGAGCAGCAGAGAGAAGGTGGATCTGGAGACTCTCCTCCAGGTCACCTGGGGGTTTTAACAATGTTTAGTCACCGATCACCTCCTGAAAGAAAGACCTAGGAGTACTGTATTAAACACCTCATTTAAAATATAAAACTGCCCCTAACCCCATCCCTCCTGAATGTAACTCTTTTATAAACCATTCTTATTTTTCCAAACCTTAATCCCCTTTATTGGACCCTTACCTTCTTTCCTATTCATAAACTATTCTCTTTCCTCATAGGCAAGGGCAAGGCAAGGCAAGTTTATTTATATAGCACCTTTCAGCACCAGGCAATTCAAGGTGCTTTACAAAAATGAAAGACATTCAGACAAAGGCATTAATACCTTAACCTTCACTCTTCCCTCCCTTCAATCTAACCCTTCCCCCCCCCCCCACCCTAACCATAACCATTTCCTAACCCTAACCTAATTCTAACCTTTTTCCCTCCTCAACCTAACCTCAAAACCCCTCCTCCCCCTGAGTATTAATGTTATTGTTAACCCTTTTCCTTTTTTCTTTTTCCTCCTCCTTACTTCCCCTTACTCCCCTATACTTCTTAAACCTCAAAACCCCTTTAACCTTACTCCTACCCTCTCTCCTAACTAGAAACTATTCCCTTCCCTCATATCTAAACCTTCACCCTTCCCTTCCCTAAAGCTAACCCTTCCCCTTCCCCCCACCCTAACCATAACCACTCCCCAGCTTCTTACCTAATCCCAACCTTTTTTCCTTCCCAACCTAACTTCAGAAACTCTCCTACCCCTTAGTAGTCATTTCAACCCCTTTTCTTTCTCCTCCTTCCTAACCCGTGGTCAGAGTCCTGCATCGGGTGACCCGCAAAAAAAGTAATTCGCGGGTGGTATTTTTTCAAACGCTTTTTTCCGGGTTCGGTTCTGGGTAAAACAAAGATGATGCGGGTCGGGTCGCGTGTGTTGCTTAATACATATATTAAAATAATAATAATTTAGTTTAATGTTTAAATTGTCAGACCTCTCCCCCGCGGGACCGCGCATAATCATAACCTCTGCAGCGCATCAATCTGCTGCTGAGCGCGCCACATTCCAAATGGCTGAGGTGAAGCTCTCTAGCGGAGAATACAGCATTTTCAATAACACATTTTCAAGAGCGAAATCCAACGTCTGGGAGGCTTCTGGTTCCTTGATGGAGAAAATAACCAACATCCCACGCTTTTTGAGACAACATTTGCAACTGTGTGTTAATAATTGCACGTTTTCACTGCTCAATGGTGTCTTCACAGGTCTCACTAAAAAATCTATTAGAAAGCTGCAGCTGATTCAGAACGCCGCTGCTCGAGTCCTCACTAACACTAAGAAAGTGGATCACATCACTCCTGTTCTGAAGTCTTTACACTGGCTTCCTGTGTGTCAAAGAATAGATTTCAAAATACTGCTGCTGGTTTATAAAGCACTGAATGGTTTAGGCCCAAAATACATTTCTGACCTCCTGCTAAATGATGAACCATCCAGATCTCTCAGGTCTTCAGGGACTGGTCAGCTTTCTGTCCCCAGAGTCAGAACTAAACATGGAGAAGCAGCGTTCAGTTATTATGCTCCAAATATCTGGAACAAACTCCCAGAAACCTGCAGGTCCGCTGCAACTCTGACTACTTTTAAATCCAGGCTGAAGACTTTTCTTTTTGTCGCTGCTTTTAATTGAACTATTCACATCAGGATCTTGTGCCGACGGGTCGGGTCGGGTTGCGGAACTAATTGGCAATATGTGCAGGTAGTGGGGCGGGTTCGGTATTGCACGTCGTGGCTGCGGGCGGGAGCGGGTCTTGAAAATCAGACCCGTGCAGGACTCTGCCCTTGATATCAATTTCAGCCCTTTTCCTTTCTCCTCCTGCCTACTCCCCCTTATTCCCTTAAACTCCTTAAACCTCAAATCCCATTCACCTTACTCCTATCTTCTTTCCTAACTATAGGCTATTCCCTTCCCTCATATCTAAACATTCACTCTTCCCTCCCTTCAGGCAATTCTTCCCTCCCCTCCATCCTAATCCTAACCATTCCCTACCTAATCCTAATCTTCCTTTCTCCTTCCCGAACCTAAACCCCTAAACCTCCCCCCCCTAAAAAACCACTCCTACCCTTCACCATTATTGTTGCCCCTTCTAATTAGTTCTCTAGGTTAAAATAAAACCTTATAATAATAGCAGTACTGGTTTTATTCTATTAAACTAACCAGATATGAAAGATGTGCCCGTGCCTCACCCCTGTCACCACAAGATGGTGACAGGGGACCTCTAATTTCTTACCTAACCTCCACAGCAGATATCCCGCTCGTCCATTGACTTCTCTCATTCTTGATATTGCTGATGAACACACTTCATTGTAAATCTCCATAGATAAATACATTGTGTTTGATTTAGTATAAGCTCACACAGACTCCCTTCTTGTTCATTCCCAGATCCAGTGTGTGACAGAGACACCTTTGCATTGATTATGTTTTTGATTCTATCAGGATCCCCCATGAGAGACCAGACTCTCCTGGATCCAGCTCTGATTCCATGAAGAGTGAATCGACTCGACCTCCATTGTTTGAAGATGGAGAGCATAGTGATGGACCAAGGTATGAATTAAAGTTATTTTTGTTGTTCGCTTTTGAAACTTTAAGCAGCTTTGCCTTCACTTACTGTACGGAGGCTCAGTCATTGGTACATGTTCATATATAAAGCCATGCTAGGTAAACTCCCATCTTACATCTGCTCTCTGATCACACAGAGAGTTGCAGGTAGCTATTGCCTGAGATCACATGATGTGGTTTTGTTACATATGCCAAGAGCAAGGACTGACCTAGGTACGAACGCTTGTATGTGCGCAGCTCCTCTTGCTTGGAACAGTCTTCAAAGATATTTGAAAATGAGCAAATTGGTTCCACTGCATGTTTTTAAAGCTTGGATAGGTGCAATGCTATTTGATACTGTTGGTACTTGTCAATGTCTCTAGGTATGTGAATGCAGCCCTGTAAATATGATGTCCTTTTGTGTTATCTGTTGTTTTATGTTCATGTTGTAACCTACTTGCTGCCATGTTGGACAGGTCTCCCTTGAAAAAGAGATCAATGATCTCAATGGGACCATCTGGTTAAATAAAGGCTTGAATGAATGAAGAGAGCCTCAGGAAACAGTCGCCAGCAAATCTTCATACAATAGGGCGCCCAAACCCCAGGGCCTAATGACTGCTGTCTGTGCAGACTATCAAGTTTAATTCTCTATTACACTTTTATCAGTGATTGTGTTTCTATAAGGATCCACCATCTGAGACCAGTCCACTGCACACTACATTATTCTGAAATGGTATTATACTTAGAAAAATGAAATGACCATGGACATCTTTTTTTTAAACATATGTCCAGTTTGAATGAGGATCTTCAAACTCAGCACATGTAACTCTTAGTTGCTGTATTTCTTTTAAAATCCTCCTCTTTGCTCCACAGAGTTCATCAGCAGAGATCAGAGGGTCCTGGTGGTCAGTCTGCCCAGCAGCATCAAACTCACCTGGACTCCATATTTATGGTGAGTGTGTGGCTCCCTCCAGTTAAAGACACAAGGAACAATAAGTAAACAACTGTTTAATCCAGACCGCACCAACCCGTGAGAGCTGGGGTTAGAAGGAGAGCTGGGGTTAGAAGGAGAGCTGGGATCAGAAGGAGAGCTGGGGTTAGAAGGAGAGCTGGGGTTAGAAGAAGAGCTGGGGTTAGAAGGAGAGCTGGGGTTAGAAGGAGAGCTGGGGTTAGAAGAAGAGCTGGGGTTAGAAGGAGAGCTGGGGTTAGAAGGAGAGCTGGGGTCAGAAGGAGAGCTGGGGTTAGAAGGAGAGCTGGGGTTAGAAGGAGAGAAATAAAAAAAAACAATAAATGAAATGCATGTTTTTCAATTACCTATTCATGCTCTAAAAGCTGTTCAATTGAGAGAGCTGACACATTTATACCATTAGTACGCTAACACACGAACACACACACCCTTCACAGCTTAACCCAACCCGGTATCACGGCAAGACGTGAAAATGTCACGTTGGTCCACGCTGGGAGACGTCAGGAGGACACGGTTTCACCCCCTCAAAACGTCACACAGTTACACGGTATTGTTAACATGGCCCACCATTGGAGAAATACCGGATGTTGACGAGCGAGCCTCTATCACGACATTTGGTTCACTATGACACAACTCTTTGTGGAGAACACGAAGATTGGTTCAGGTCTCGCAGAGAAATGTATATATACTACGTATGTTACTAAAGAGGCTTTAGATTGGCCAGTGTCCATGTCAAGTTATCGACATCTCCCGCCATGAAAACAGTATTTCCGGTGTCTGCGTTTCTATAGTAACGTGGTTGCTAGGGACGCAGCTCTCGCTGCATACACCCGGAAATGAGTAATCTCATCACTGTCGATTGATTTCACAGTGATATCTGCAGTACTCATCAACTAAAAAACACCAGTGTGTCCTTGCTCATTACACAACATTCATTGGTTTACATCGGTTACAATGCTCTTGTGTTTTTCCTTTTAAATTCTGACGGACACATTTATTTTTTCAGCGTTTTGGACAGCCAGAAACATCTAATTACCCATAATCCTCAGCCATCATTGAAGCTCGGTGATTGGATGTTTTAGCCGCAATCAGGGGCGGACTGGGACACAAATTCAGCCCGGGACGTTCAGACGCACCGGCCCACACACCGGCCCACGCGTGCGGACCACCCTTGTAGCCTACAGATAAATTATACATCTATGCTCATATACTGTATACTGGCTAGATTCCCCGGGGTCAAGCCATAACTGCAGCTGTCTCACTTTCCTTAGGGTCAACTGCATAAGAAGAACATCAGCAATCAATTAGATTACCAATATTATATCAATATCAAAATTCGGAAAGGAACTGCTTGTCTAATTCAGGCCTATAAAATAAATGCAATTGTGAATTGGCCACAAATCTCTGTTCCGGGATTCTGTCCTTTAACGGTACTCTTATCGGTTCTTTTGAGAAAAAAAAAGTTAAATTAACTAAACAAATTGTAAATAATGTGAACTTACAGAACTGTAAAAAAACGAATAAAAAACAAGTATTTACTGCAGTAACACAGTGGTACAGACAGAGCAACACAGGTGGCCGGGGCATACAGGTATGCTGCAAAAGGCCTAACGGTTCTTCTGGAGGAAGATTGAGGTTGTGGTCGAACATTACGGGACATAATGTGACAAATCGCTCGTGTTACCGCCCTTACTAAACTCTTATCGCACTTTTGGCAACGAGCATTGTCCACATCGAGACGGGTAAAGTTTAACCACACCTTGTAACTCTGCCATTTCCGCCATGTGTGTGTGTGTGTGTGTGTGTGGTGTGTGTGTGTGTGTGTGGTGTGTGTGTGGTGTGTGTGTGTGTGTGTGGTGTGTGTGTGTGTGTGTGTGTGTGTGTGTGTGTGTGTGTGTGTGTGTGTGTGTGTGTTGCATGCATGTAGCAGCTGTGTGTGTGCGTGTGTGTTGCATGCATGTAGCAGCTGTGTGTGTGTAAACTGCCCCGCCCCTTCACACACAGACATAGTCTTATTGCATGTTAGAAACGAGTTGGTGACACTAAGACTGCAATACAGGAGATATAAGGAAAGGAGACAAGGAAGGAGGAAAGGATGCGCCGAAGGAGGGCAAAAGGAAAGGTTCAGATGTAGATATCATCAGGCCCGGTTCCAGAACAAAATGACTCAGGGTGCATCTGAGATTAGAGAGGGTGCAGTGGTAAAGTGCTATTTTTATAAGTGGGAAGTGGACCTAACACCCTCTAGGGGGGTCCTCACCTCCTCTAGGAGGGTCCGGGGGCATGTTCCCTCGGGAAGATTTTTTTTTAAATATTGAAGTTAAAAGCATCAATCTGGTGCACTTTGAGAGCAAAATGAAGAGATCTATGGATCTATGTGCTCTTTGCTTGGTTCATGCCTTCCCAGTCCCTTATCACGTACAAGAGCATGGCGCCAGTTGTTGTAGGCCAGTTGTGGTGAAGGGCATCTGATTTACTTGAACCGAAATGTCTACATGCATAGCAGAAGATGGCATCTTTTGTACATGAATATTCCAGCCAATCTCTGTTTTGAAACCATGAGCTGCAAAATGAGCGCTTACCCCACTGTACAGGCGAGTTTGGGAACTTGTTTAAATATACCTGCAGGCTCTGTTTTGCTGAGGTCCTCTGGCACTTGCGGGCCGCTGAGGGGTGGTGGTGTTTGGGGCACGAAGACGGCTGCCGCGCTGCTCCGCCCCGTGGGCGAGGCGGGCAAAGCCGGCGAGTCGGGCGGGAGGACGTTAGTGTCCACGACAGTGGCCGCGGGTAACGTAATGTCCCCATGATCTGAGCTGCATTACCTGCAGTAGATGCAGTGTTACTGCTGGCGATAAGGGCTGGTTGTTTTAACCATGTTCTGATGTTCATCATTGACTGCTGTGTAAGCACCTTGTGCAGCGGCACAGGTCACGCGCACCTGACATAATAACGTTACTTTACCGTTTAAATTGACCAAATAAATGCAGCAGACAATGTTATTTTAACCACAATTACAATTTATTTTATTTCAACTGAATTCTTCTTCTTCTTATTATTATTATTATTATTATTAATACTACTATTATTATTATTATTGTTATTATATATGTAATATTTTTCACTTTTTTTTTTTTTTTTCACTTTTCATTTTTCAAATGAGGGTGCTAAACGACTCAACTGAGGGTGCAATGCACCCTTATGCACTCCCGTAGAACCGGGTCTGCTGAAATATAATGTTTAGCAATAATAGATATGACATATATTTTTGAAATGTCTCCAGTACCGATAAAAAGGACCGATAACGTCGGAGCTTAACGGTACCACTGTCTTTAATAATTAATACCGGTGCCCGGTACCCATCCCTAATCACACATGACAAAGAAGGAAACTTGAAGCGTTCGCAAGCAACAATGGCGGACACGGACAATTTGCGAATGAGTTCTGCCTTTTGTAAGCTGAATTTGTCAATCATTGGTCGATAAATATGGCAAAAAACGTCACTTGTCCGTCGGACACGTCAATGGAAAGATGTGCTTGTCCGATATTGTAAATAACACGTCCCGGACGATCGGACGTGTGCTTTTTCACACACTGGATATGGTGTTTATGGAATATGAAATCCGAAAAAACATAAAAAAATAAAAAATAATACTTTATTCCGAGTGTGCTTGCATTTAATTATATTAATTTGTTACGAACAGTGAAGCATCAAGTCACACCTCGGTGCTGGATACCAAATGGTCAAAGTTCCTTTCTCGCATTACAACTTATTCAGCATTTATCTCCTATTTAGAGGAAGTTAGCCGTTACTTCTGAGGGGTCAGAGCCGTCTCCATGTCTGATTCAGGCTACATGTTATTCTGTTCCAGCTGCTGGAGGACAACATCATTACTTTTTGTGAAGAACGAGCTGAAGAAGATCCAGACAGTCCTGACTTCAGATTACCCAGAATGCTTAGAGAGTCAGAGTGAGGATGAGGAGGTGTTGGACTGTGAGGATGAAGAGCAGAGGAGGAGCAGAGAGGCATTCCTGAACATCTCACTGCACTTCCTGAGGAGCATGAGCAGGAAGAGCTGGCTGACCGTCTGCAGAGCAGTAAGAGGGTTTAACACATTAAACATGATGGAGAGGAGTGGAGGAAAGATGGGTGGAGTTTCACTTTATAAAACGTTGTCTTGTTAATCAGTGCATACGCTTATTGGTTAGTACTGGCACTAAAACATTAGTGAAGGGAGTAACAATAAGGAGAACAAAACGTTGCGCTGTAAATATTTGTTTTCTGGTTACATTACTACTAAACGACCTAAACAGTTAATTTGATGATATCAACTCGTGACGTTAATGTTCACCATTAACCTGGAAAACCTTAACGCGCTAAAAATAGCGCAAATGAATCACTTTACCAAATTTGATGTATTTTGTTGAAGCTGAATGACATCTTACTTACTTTTAATCACATTTCTTGTTTGTCGATTCAGGAACTGCTGCTGCAGGTCTGCAGACGTAATCTTAATCCACCCTGAAGGAGAAGTTCCAGTGTGTGTTGGAGGGCATCGCTAAAGCAGGAAACCCAACCCTTCTGAACCAGATCTACACAGAGCTCTACATCACAGAGGGGGGGTCTGCAGAGGTCAATGCTGAACATGAGGTCAGACAGATTGAAACAGCATCCAGGAAACCACACAGACCAGAAACAACCATCAGACGAGAAGACCTCTTTAAAGCCTCACCTGGAAGAGATGCACCAATCAGAGCAGTGATGACAAAGGGAGTGGCTGGCATTGGGAAAACAGTCTTAACACAGAAGTTCACTTCTGGACTGGGCTGAAGGCAAAGCCAACCAGGACATCCAGTTCATATTTCCATTCACCTTCAGAGAGCTGAATGTGGTGAGAGAGAACAAGTACAGCTTGGTGGAACTGTTCATCACTTCTTCCCTGAAACCAGAGACGCAGGAATCCGCAGGTTTGATCAGTTCCCGGTTTGTGTTTCATCTTTGACGGTCTGGATGAGTGTCGACTTCCTCTGGACTTCCTCAACACTGAGATCCTGACTGATGTCACAGAGTCCACCTCAGTGGATGTGCTGCTGACAAACCTCATCAGGGAGAAGCTGCTTCCCTCTGCTCGCCTCTGGATAACCACACGACCTGCAGCAGCCAATCAGATCCCTCCTGAGTGTGTGGACATGGTGACAGAGGTCCGAGGGTTCACTGACCCACAGAAGGAGGAGTACTTCAGGAAGAGGTTCAGAGATCAGGAGCAGGCCGGCACCATCATCTCCCACATCAAGACCTCACGAAGCCTCCAGATCATGTGCCACATCCCAGTCTTCTGCTGGATCTCTGCTTCAGTTCTGGAGGAGGTGTTGAAAACCAGAGAGGGAGGAGAGCTGCCCAAGACCCTGACTGAGATGTACATCCACTTCCTGGTGGTTCAGTCCAAAGTGAAGAGCATCAAGTATGATGGAGGAGCTGAGACAGATCCACACTGGAGTCCAGAGAGCAGGAAGATGATGGAGTCTCTGGGGAAACTGGCTTTTGAGCAGCTGCAGAAAGGCAACCTGATCTTCTATGAGTCCGACCTGACAGAGTGTGGCATCGATATCAGAGCAGCCTCAGTGTACTCAGGAGTGTTCACACAGGTCTTTAGAGAGGAGAGAGGACTGTACCAGGACCAGGTGTTCTGCTTCGTCCATCTGAGCGTTCAGGAGTTTCTGGCTGCTCTTCATGTCCATCTGACCTTCATCAACTCTGGAGTCAACCTGCTGGCAGAAGAACCAACAACCTCCTGGTGGCCTAAAGTCAAACCTACAACAACACATCTCTACCAGAGTGCTGTGGACCAGGCCTTAAAGAGTCCAAACGGACACCTGGACTTGTTCCTCCGGTTCCTCCTGGGTCTTTCTCTGCAGACCAATCAGACTCTCCTACGAGGCCTGCTGACACAAACAGGAAGTGACTCAGAGATCAAAAAGGAAACAGTCCAGTACATCAAGAAGAAGATGGATGAGGATCTGTCTCCAGAGAGAAGCATCAACCTGTTCCACTGTCTGAATGAACTGAATGATCGTTCTCTAGTGGAGCAGATCCAACAGTCCCTGAGTTCAGGAAGTCTCTCCACAGATAAACTGTCTCCTGCTCAGTGGTCAGCTCTGGTCTTCATCTTACTGTCATCAGGAGAAGATCTGGACGTGTTTGATCTGAAGAGATACTCTGCTTCAGAGGAGGCTCTTCTGAGGCTGCTGCCAGTGGTCAAAGCCTCCAGGAAAGCTGTGTAGGTGGAAGGATGAATGGAATACAAACATTATTTAACTTGTTGTTGTATCATAGATGAGAAATAATACTTCATTTTTTGTATTTATTCTAAATAATCCTTCAGGCTGAGCGGCTGTAACCTGTCAGAGAGAAGCTGTGCAGCTCTGTCCTCAGTCCTCAGCTCCCAGTCCTCTAGTCTGAGAGAGCTGGACCTGAGTAACAACGACCTGCAGGATTCAGGAGTGAAGCACCTGTGTGCTGGACTGAAGAGTCCACACTGTGAGCTGGAGACTATTAGGTAGGTGTAACATAGTTTAAAGTCAGGGTCCTCTGAGCTCTCTTTTTCATGTATTACTTGTTTTTTGGTCTGATGAAAATCCTCCTTCAGGCTGAGTGGCTGTAAGCTGTCAGAGAGAAGCTGTGCAGCTCTGTCCTCAGTCCTCAGCTCCCAGTCCTCTAGACTGAGAGATCTGGACCTGAGTCACAACGACCTGCAGGATTCAGGAGTGAAGAACCTCTGTGCTGGACTGGAGAGTCTACACTGTGAACTCGAAACTCTCAGGTCAGGATTCTGCAATTTATTTTAAGTTTACCCCTTACGATCTCATTGGCTTATTAAAGAGCCTCTTTGGACTAAGGGAAGTTGTGTTTTCACTCCTCGAGACTTTCAGGTTTGAGAAGATTATTCATTTTTTACACAGTAATTATTAATGCTGTTCTTAACTATTTATTTAAATGATGCAGCCCCCATGGGACTAAATATGTTTTTTTTTTTATTTCACACGATTTATCACATATCACTCTGAAAAGCTTATTGAATTAGTGTGTGTTGGACTGGATTGGTAACTCCAATTTAGGCCATCAGTAAAAGGTGACCATGAGTAGAGTCAACATTATCGGTGTTGTGCTACTTCTCTGATTAAAGTAACCAATGTTGTGTGTGTGTGTGTGTGTGTGTGTGTGTGTGTGTGTGTGTGTGTGTGTGTGTGTGTGTGTGTGTGTGTGTGTGTGTGTGTGTGTGTGTGTGTGTGTGTGTGTGTGTGTGTGTGTGTGTGTGTGTGTGTGTGTGTGTGTGTGTGTGTGTGTGTGTTCAGTCTCTCAGGTTGTCTGGTCACAAGGAAAGGCTGTGTTTCTCTGACCTCGGCTCTGAGCTCCAACCCCTCCCATCTGAGAGAGCTGGACCTGAGCTACAATCATCCAGGAGACTCAGGAGTGAAGCTGCTGTCTGTTCTACAGAAGGATCCAGACTGGACACTGCACACTCTCAGGTATGGACCGACAGACTGCATGAAGAACTTATTGTTTCTCTTAATTCTGCTCAGAGAAGCTACAGAGCCTGAGTAAGGAAACAGACTGATACCTACAAATATATTAGAAACATTAAAAACTTCATTTTCATTTCAACAATAAACGCAATGAGAGTGTGGGGATGTTCATCTCTATGTAGGTCCTGACTGTTAAACCAGTTACTACATATGTTGATATTTTAAGCTATTTAATTATTTTTAATTCAAGCTCAGACATTAACGGCTTCCAGAAGATTCATCCGTAGAGATCCTTTGACCTTCATTCTAGCACCACCTGAAGGTTTAAACCTGTGTAGTTTAGGGACAAATCTCAACAACTTTTGTTAAACTCTGTTAAAATGAGTAACACACTTGAGAACACCTGTTCATAAACATAAGGTACAATAATTCAGATTCAAACTAGAGACCATCTCACTGGATCCCTCAATAAGAACGTTACAATTGTGACCTCCTTCCTCCGATTACGCCCATCATCAAATTAATCTAGACTTTTCAATAATAACATCAAAATCCCTTTCTGCCAAGAGAAACACCTTTGAGCTTATTGTATTCTCTGATAACTAAAATGATGCCTTAATATGACGTTTGAAATGTTGACAGTCCTTTAACTGATGTGTGAAATGTCCTTGATCATTCAGACTGTTTCTTCCTCCAGGACCGACCATTGTGGAGAGCAGTGGTTAAAACCTGATGTGAGGAAATGTAAGTGTGGATTTAGGTTGAGTATGATGACAAAACAGTCAGTTGAGATGTGTATTCATTATCACATTACTGACAAGATTATATATATTATCACATTTATACAAATACATATAATAAACAGCACCAGGAACAAACACAAAGAAAAAAGCCTTCTCATGTGTTTTCTGATAAACAGATGCTGTGTTTTTTCTCTCTCACCAGATGCCTGTGAACTCACACTGGATCCAAACACAGCATATAGAAACCTCAAACTGTCTGACAACAACAGGAAGGTGACACGTGTGAGAAAGAAGCAGAAACATCCTGATCATCCAGAGAGGTTTGTACTCCTGTTCTCAGCTGATGTGTAGAGAAGCTCTGACTGGTCGCTGTTACTGGGAGGTCGAGTGGAAAGGAGAGGTTTATATAGCAGTGACTTCCAGAGGAATCAGGAGGAAAGGAGAGAGAGAGGACTGTGAGTTTGGAGGGAATGATCAGTCCTGGAGTCTGGTCTGCTCTGATGGTGGTCACTCTGTCTGGCACAATAACAATAAAGCAGTCCTGCCTCTCTCCCCTCCTCCTCCTCCTCCTCCTCCTCCCCCTCCTGCTCCTCCTCCTCCTCCCCCTCCTGCTCCTCCCCCTCCTCCTCCTCCCCCTCTGGTAGAGTAGCAGTGTATCTGGATGATCCTGCTGGCTCTCTCTCCTTCTACAGAGTCTCCTCTGACACACTGACCCACCTCCACACCATCAGAACCACATTCACTGAACCTCTCTATGCTGGGTTTGGGCTCTGGTCACATGACTCCTCAGTGTCTCTGTGTTCTCTGTAGGAGGAGAGAACTTCCTGTCCTGTTGTAATGTCCCTGGTCTCGGGGGACATTACATGAGTGTAGCAAGAGATATCTTCCAGTCGTGTGGTTAAATGGTTGGTAGTGACGCGGCTACTCTTTGGTTGTGCCTTTACAGGAGAAGCAGCATTTAGTTATAATGATCCGTATATCTGCAGAATCTCCCAGTAATCAAGTGTCTCACTCTTTTTAATAAAGGTTTGTTCAATGTATTCAAATGTGTTTTTTAAATGTTTCTTTTGCTCTTTGTCGTAAGTATGTTGATGTTTTTGTAAAGCCTTTTGAATTGCCTTGTGGATATGTGCTGTATAGATACACTTTCTTTTTCTGGCAGAAATGTTTCTTTTCTTTGTGAAATGGTGAAATCATGTTCTCTGGGCAGAACTCTGTGTGTACAAACTGCTGTGATATATATGCAGTTTAATAAAGCTTTCTGTAGAGCAGCATCTAATAGCTTCTAATAATCTTACTTACTTTTTATTGAGTTCAATAAAGGTTTGAAGACAAAACAATCTGTCAATGATCTCATGACTCAAGACATTTCTTGTGCACCAACTTTTTTTCAAAAAAGTATACAGTTGTAAATTGTTACAAAGGTCTTCCCTAACGTAGAAAGTGTAAGAACTTGATTGCTCACTGAGATGCAGGAAGTTAGAGTAAATGAACTGCATGGTAAATGGATAGATAAAGATATTTTCCAGTCTTTGCCAACCAGCTTGACTGGATAGCAGTAAATTGAGAAGGCCCACAATTCAAAGTGACTCTGAACATCATCTCTCAGAAAGATGCATTTGCTTGTAGACCTGAGTGTGTTCTCCTGTCGTCTCTCAGTGGCTGACTGCACACCACATGAAGCTCAACCTCAACAAGCCTTAACTGCACAGAATGGCTCATTGGTGCTGGTCCCAGGCCTACACATAGCACTCTCACTAGATACTATATTCCCCTCAAAGACGCAGTCATTGTGTCACATTTCTGACAACTAGTGATATTACGTTCACGAACGATCCGATTCTTTTGAACGGCTCTTTGGTAAGAACAAAGGGAACCGAGTCGTACTTGGTGAGAGCCGTTCTTTTTATCGTTGGTTCACTGCCTGCCATAAATGCACTCGCCTTTAAAGGAACTTGCTTTCCTGAATGCACATGCGCCGTAGATGATGGCATAACGCACGTTGCTTGAGTAGTAGTTTGGCTGAGAGATGAAGCAAGTTATACATTTTCTGTGAGAAAAAGTAGATTTCTGGCAATAAAGTCAATTATATAAAAAAACGTCTCTTTTGAACGGCTCTCGGAAAGGAACGGAGCCATAAGATCCGGCTCCCTTCAAAGAGCCGTAATTCCCATCACTACAGACAACTATGTTCTGATATTTGGTCAAAGTGCCTTTATAAAACGGAGGAGAACTTTGATGAGCCTCTTAGGCTTTGTGCTCTCCTTGCAAATTCTGCCATTATTTATATTTTTAACCAAATCGAATATAGTGGAATTTCGCAGATGTATAAAATAGTGTAAAAACCGAAAGAATCAATTAAAGTACCTAACTTGAGTAAATGTATTTGTAACAACATTATTTGTATTTTATCTGTGTCCCTGCTGACCTGTCGTGGTCGTCATCAAATGAAAAACACAATCTGGTGAAAGGATTTTATTTAAAAGCTGAAGCTGCTCAGAGAGATGGAGGTGATCTGCTTAACAGAGAAGAAACAACAAAAAGGCTCTCATGGACAGAGTTAAAACAAATCTGCAGTCAGCTGATGTTTTAGGACCCAGCGGCCTTCTGGGAAACAGAGTCCACTCAGAGCTCAGTCGTCTCCTCCGCACAGACTCAGCAGAGCCTTCTGGTAGTCTCCTTTAGTGTGCTCCTGAAACAAAGAACAATTATATAATACTTTAGGACTCAAGCCTCTGCAGACCGTTTACATGCACAGAAACCTTTATAACACATGCAGGAAAGGGAAGTTCCAGAATAGGTCCCTTTTAAAAATGTGTTGATGTTTGATGAATAACTTTCCCCAACATGCTTTTGGACAATATCACATCCAGTCTGTGCTCTGTGTCATTAAACACAGAGCACAGTGTCTTTTGATTCAATGGTTCTTGTTTTTTGTATTAATTACAGAACACAGAGACCCATACTGGAGGTGGTTGAACAACACACACACACACACACACACACACACACACACACACACACACACACACACACACACACACACACACACACACACACAGATACTCACAGCGATGGTCTGGTACAGAGTTCTCTTGTGCGTCTTCTTGAACTCTGAGCGGATTTTCATCAGGTCGACTTCACAGCGAGAGACCATGATCCTCGTCACCACCTTCTCCTTCGCTCCTTTACTCTGTACACACACACACACACACACACACACACACACACACACACACACACACACACACACACTTTATAAATACATGAACAAATACGTGCATTTAAAGTTAACAGTATTAGCATATTAGCACCAGAAATATACTTAAAGTATCAAAAGTGAACAAACTAATTCTGAAGAATAATATACATCATATTATTTTATAATAGTCAGTTTATAGTTTAATGTGGGTGTTACAAAAATATACATATATAATATAAAATAGCATTATATTAAATAAAAGAAAGCCACCTACAACAATAACCCTAGTGTAATGTTAGTGTTGGCTTGTTGTTGTTTTCCTTGTGTCTCTTTTGGTTTCCTCTTATTAGCATCCTTGATTTTTGTTGTTTAATTGTATATTATTTACTCCATTAAGTTTTCACTTTAGTAAAAATAGGATATATTTCATGAACTATTCTAGACTGCATTCAGAAATCACCTGCAACAAAAATAAATCTTCAAAGCAAAAACGAGAGAAGGAGTAGAAATGAGAGTAGAAATGATAAAGGAGCGATTGCACTCTGAGCGATTGCACTCTGAGCGATTGCACTCTGAGCGATTGCACTCTGAGCACCAACACTACAGTATTTTCAGTGAGATGTAGTGAAGTAGAAATATCAGGAAGCAGAACATTGAACATTTGTAGTTGCAGTGATCAAGGTAAACCTGATCTGTACCTTCATGGCTTCATTGAGTCTGTTGGCGAAGTACAGCTGTCTGTTCTCAAAGCACTCCACTGTGAGAGAACAAATTCATGTATTCAATATAATATCATGACATCCTATGCAACAGTGTTTGATTTTGAAAAGCTATAAACATTTACAAAGATGTTCATTTTCAAATCAGTATCCCCTTCCTCCCACGCCGCCCTCACATGCACATACTGTGAATATAATGATACAACTGTGGTGTTTTTTACCCAGAGTGAGGAAGGATTTCTCCAGGTCTCCCTTCACCTCCTTCCTGATGCTCTCCTTCATGTCGTAGGGACTGTAGCTCTTATAGCGCTCAAACACTGCACACACACACACACACACACACACAACACACACACCCACACACACACACACACACACACACACACACACACACACACACACACACACACACACACACACACACACACACACACACACACACACACACAGAGAAAATACATACAAACTTAAAGCATATTGTTTTATGAATGTTTATAGAGGACACTGCTTGACACTCTGTACAATGTACCTTATTGCAAGAATAAACTCCCTAAAAGACTGTATTTTTCCAATAAATTTCATTTCAGTATAACGGAAAAGGTTTCCTCACCATTTTATTATTATTTGTTAGTTTGTCTCAGTAAACTACCAACACAATTTGGCGCCATGAACAGGATCCCTTGAAAGACTGTACATTTCCACCACACAATGTAAAATGTGTGTGTGTGTGTGTGTGTGTGTGTGTGTGTCACCTTTCTGCAGGTGGGGGACGCTCCTCTGGGACATGATAGAGATCCAGACGGCCACGTCGGTGCCTTTCCTCTGAACCCCGGCTTCATACAGACACTGAGGTGAGAGAATTAAGAGTCATATTACTGTACTTAGGTGAGAAAGAAAGGTGAGATTTCTGTATTGCTTAGGGTTAGTTAATTCATGAAATCCCGCAACAACAAAAAAATCAATAACTGAGTGTTTGATCATGAAATAAATTCACACTAAGAACATAAAAAAATAGTTTTTACCCCAGAAATCAAATGTTTTTGAATATGTTTTAAGGAAGAACTCTGAGGTGTTTCACTCACTCTGGCGTCCTCGTCGATCTTCTCATAGTCCACCACGTTAGACGGCTCATCTCTCTTTGTCTACATGTCAACAAAGAAAATGCATCTTAGTGGTTTAAAATGTTTAAATTACAGTCAAACACCAACCTGGGTTTTCTTTCAGCGTGCTTAAGGTCGCATTCACACCTAATAGTCCGTTTTCAGGTGCGCACCAGGGGCCTCATTTATAAAGGGATATACGCTAAAAAAAAATGGCATACGCCAGTTTTACGCAATGTTTGCGATTTATAAAATACTAACTTGACGGGAAAACGTGCGGTCCTCCACGCAAACTCTAACCCATGCGTACGCACTAAGCACAAAAAAGGGAGAGACGAGAAACTGCGACACCGTTGGCAGAAGGAAGAATGGAGAGAAATATGTGGAAATAATACCATAAATAAAATGTTACCTCTAATTTATCATATGAAGAATTCATTTTCAAACATTGATTAAAGCTGATCTTAAAATGATTAAACAAACTCCTGTTTGAGACTCCTCAGTGCACACAAAAACATAACTTGGAGAAATAAATAAATACGGATATGTTATTTAAAACCACCTCGAATATGTTGTGTTAATGTTATGAAATGTTTTCTCATAAATGATGCGGTTTTGCATTTCTAGGTTGTACGAGCATGGTTTTATATACTACCATGTTTAAACATGTTTTATGTCGTTTGCTAAGACTTGATAAGTCGCTCGTAAAACACAGGAGGTATGGAAACTAAGAACACCATATGTGGTAAATTGTACAGCTAATATAACACAACACATTAGTTGTATTTCCTTTAACTGGTGGATATAGAGTTGCTGCAGTGGAGACGCTGCGCACAGCTGATCGACAGCTGGGACACAAACCACCAAATACAAAAACATAATTCAGATCCAGTCGTCATGACTCCACTCCGGAGGGATTCCCCGATCATTTCTTACAGTCTCCCCGGTACAAACACACTGCCTGAGGAAGGCTATGTGTATTTATTTTGTCATGAACCTTTTTCGGGCCACTTATTTATTTATTTTGGTGACGATCCGACCTCCATGCTGCTACTCTGGCTCAAACTGCATCCACCAAACAATGTGATTTATCTCCACCTCCCCAAAATAACCAGAATCTGACACGGTGTGAGACGTCTTTTTTAGCTGTTCTGTCGTCATTTCCTGCGATCTTCTTCATGCAGTCAGTCAGAATGAATGAATGGGCGTTTCTTTGACTATTTATAGGCAAATATGGGCGTTACGTGAAGCCCGCAAAAGCTGCACCGCATTTCGAGTCGATTGTGATTTATAAAGGGAAACCGGCGTAGGAAGTGCTGTACGCACTTTCCTCGCCGGTACGCAATGTTTGGTGAATCGGAAAATGTCGGAACATTTCTGTACCTATTTTTTGGATTTCTACTACGTAAGCAACCTTCCCACGTGAATCCTACGCACGGCGTTATAAATGAGGCACCAGACCACAGTTTGTTACATTGTTTCATTTCTCAGAAGGTTCGGTTTGCGTTCACACGGGCAAAACTCAAACGGACTATAAACCTTAAACACAAGTCATGTGCACGGAAATGCTGTTCAACCATTGGTCAGACATTAAGGGGGTAAAAACGCGAATCCCGGCAATTTCTACCGGAGCCTCCGCCATGGAGCATCGGCAGGTTATTCTCATGCTGCGGCCCGCGCATATGATTATATAATCAGACAACGTCCGTTAAAAAACATTATAACACAATGAGAGACGTTCTGCAGTCAGGAGGGCGTTTCACCGACGACAGGTGTTCTCACTTTTATGTAGTTGACGGAGAATTTTTACTTTACACGACACTGTTCAACACTTCATTCTGCTTCACTCTTTAACTAAACAACCGCGGATGTCTTGAAAGACTCTTTCGCTAAAGATTTGGAAGACATCCACGTTCTTGTGACAAGTAAATACTACGCTTCCTATGTTTTGGTGCGGACTGCGTTCACACCAGCGATGAACCGCTCCAGAGTTCACTTGCAAGCGGTCCGAGACCACCTCTAGGCGGACCAGAGTCCGGTTGGTTGGTTCACTTCAGAGGTCTCGGACTGCGTTCACACCGACCCAAACGAACCGCACCAAGCGGGTAAACGCACCAGGGTTTGATTCAACCGGACTATACAAGGCAGGTGTGAACGCACCCTAAGACTTTAACCTTAATATATAGCCTGACAGACGGGTCAAAACGTGCAGTAGGTTTGTAAGTATTTTATATTACCCAGATACTAAAATGACAATTATACAAAGGTCTTTACAGTTAGCATTGAGCTACCTGAACCAGCGCTAGCAGCAGTTTAGCGAAGTCTCCTGAAGTGTCTCCAGCTACCTCTTTATCCAGCTCCTTCTTAAACACTGCAGACAGAAAGAAAAAGACGTGCACATTATGAAAAAAAACGTAATAAGTTAAATACAACGTACAATATGATGTATCTAATATTAGCCACCGAAGCTAACTAGCTAGATGTTTATAGTTGATTACATCGAGCTAACATGCTAACAGCTTACATGTGGTTCAATGTAATTTTATTCTAAACTGATAACGATATGTTACTTTAGCTTTTAGCTAACTTAGCCACTCTGAGTAAAGGTGAAAGCTGTACAGAACATTTTCCATCATGACATGTCATTTATATAGCGATAGTCATATATCATAATCATTTATTGATAAAATATCTAGATTCAAAATTATATATAATTTTGAATTACTCCAATTAAATAGACCAATCAAAATAAAGTGTCGCGATTTTGACGTATTTGTAATTTTACTCTTAAACCACAAAATGCATTATGGATAATATGTTTAATCTTTGTATGTCATTGAGTATTGCAATATTATATATAATGGTACCCAAAGTTACTTATTGAACAGATTACTGGATCAATAATATTGACCTTTAGGTTATCAAGTAAATGAAACAAAAGAGAGCATATTTATCGTAATTCACGGTGCAATTTTAAATACTTCATAGGACATTTGAATTGTAAAATGTGTTCATTCATATGTAAAATAAAGAGTTTCACATATCCTGTTTTGGTAATGGTTCAATTAGATATGCAGGTTAATGTTAAATTGGCAAACATTAGTCATGCTAATTTAATTAAAACACTGCATACTTACAATTAAATCAAAATGACAGATTATTCAATGGACAGTTTAACTTAACCTCCTCTGTTAGATTGGCCACTTTAGTCTCACAGTATTATAGTTATTGTAATATTGGTTGTAGTTTAGGCAACAATACTAACAGCAATGTGAGCTTTTAGCATTTAAAATATAATAAATGTTGTTCTGTATTTGAGATAAACGCACTCTCTCTGTAAACCCTCTTTATCTCCAGCAGCTCCTCGTTGTTTCTCGAGCAGACCATCTCGATGAGCGTTTCCTCGTCCGTCCCCAGGCCCTGAAAACAAACACACACAGGTAAGACTTCATTTGTAATATTAAAAACGCTATTATATTACAATGTTATTCTGTCAGAGCTTTTTCATTGGTAAAATATGTTTTTCATCAAAAGTAAAATAACTTTTCCTGCAGAAAAATGTCCCACATTCAACCGTAAACAATACGGAGGCTAAATAACGTTCTGATTGGTCGATTCAGAACATGTGACACGTTGTTAATCCAGGGGAACAGACCGCTGTCAAGGACTGTAATGACCGTTGCTAAGGAGGGTCAAGAAAGAGAAAGGAACGAGGTTCAAATTTAAAAAATCTTAATTTGAATCTTAATAATTGTAACGGAGGTGATCTCTGGGCCCATAGATCTCGGCCTCCGTTACGGGTAATATAGCATTAAAAACATTGCAAAGGAAGCATGGGAATATATGTAATTTATGTAACTAGTTTGTCTGTCTCTGCTTCCTGGTTTCATGTTAAAAGTGTACCCCTTCCCCCATGTCTGTGGCTGTTGATTGTGTGCACCTGGTGCCCTGTGTTGTCTTTCCCCCCCCCCCCCCCCCCCCACCTGTGTCGAATTGCTGATTAGTGTGTGTATTTAGGGTCTGTTGCCCTGTCTGTTTTGAGGCTGGTAGTGTGGGTGAGATCCTTGTGGCTGCTGACTGTGTTCAGGGGAACAGCAATTGAGGCTGTGAATGTGCTTATGATTTGAATAAATGCCCACACCGGGTTGTATTTTTGGACGTTCTGCCTCTGCCTCCTTGCTTGGTCGGGCCGCTCAATTGTCAGCGTCACAATAATGAAAATGTTTCAACACAAATCATAATGTCTTGCAAATTATTTGGCGGCCCACTTGCGATGCCTCCACAGTCCACAGGTTGGGATCCGCTGGTTTAACTTATCTTAAAGGTGGGGTAGGTAAGTTTGAGAAACCGGCTCGAGATACACTTTTTGTTATATTCCATGGAATGCTCTTAACATCCCGATAGCAGTGAATATCTGAAGTGCTTTGACAACAAATCCATAAAGAAACATCATCTGTGGAAGCCGTGGCGCTGTAAAAAGCACGACCAATCATCTGAGCCGGCTAAAGTAACTGGATGGCCTACCTGCCTGTCAGCCTTCCATCTGTGCACAAACTGATCTCGTGCCCTCATTGGTCATGTGCGCGTTCGTGTGTGTTGGAGGAGGGGCTCTGTGAGGAAGTGGCAGATTTTCTCCGGTCGTGCATTTTCAAATTCTAGCGCACTGGAGCCGGTTTCTCAAACTTACCTACCCTACCTTTAACATAATTGACTGTAAAGCATCTTTTAACTGCTAAGTAAAAATGTGTAATCTCTATATCATTTGGAAAATGCAGAGTTTCCAAAGGTCGATCTCGCATTAAAGTGCTCCTCTAATCATTTGTTTAGGAAGTTGTTCTTCAGGGTCCGGTGTTGTTCTGTTGCAGTACCTAATTCACCCAGTAGATGGTGGGGTAGACCCTGATGTATGTTCTGCATAATGGTTTTTTAGCCGGCCCGTTAGTTATCCAGTTGCACGATAAAGTAAAAAAAGATAATTCCGTGATTGAATACTCACACAGACAAACAAAATGCTATACAAATCAAATCAAAGTATATTTATAAAGCACATTTTAAAAGCGGTTTTTGGTCGGGCCAAAGTGCTGTACATGTAATAAATACTACAATCACATAAAAACACATTACTACAATACACATATATGTATACATTTACATACACACACAGGGCCGTTTCTTCCTATAGGCGGACTGGGCGGATGCATAGGGCCCCCGCGGCCAGAAGGGGGGAAATCTCAAATGTGCCTTATTTCTCACAATTTGACTTTTTTTTTAAACTTTTTTTTCCAGAATTTCTTTTGAAATCATTTTGTGACATTCTCACTGAAGAGACTTGCAATTATTTGCCCTAGACTTCTGCTTTCAGACGTAGTTAATTATGAAGTTATTACCCTATCAGATAATAATCCAGTGCAGAGGCAATAATGTGATATAATACATTATTTTATATATATTAAATATATATAAGCATATTTATATAGTCTTAAAGTTACAACTGGCCCTTTGAGTGCAACCTTAATGCTGATGCGGACCACGATGAAATAGAGTTTGACCCCCGGGATTTAGAGGGGAAACATGTCTGACCTTCATGGAGGCTTTGAGCTCCGAGGCGTCGTACTGAGCGGTGCTCTTCATCAGACCCAGCAGCAGACCCTCCAAGGAGCCGGACAGCGCCCCCTTCAGGGCCACGCTCAGATCCTGGGACAATACAACACTACAGGTCAATGGGGGGGAAATGTACTGATAGATATCAACATGAAACTTCCTCACTTCAGTACTGACAATAACACAATCATTTTTTATATTACAAGTTTTCTGACATGTTATGTTTAAATATGAAAATGTTGGGGAATTTAGAAGGGTTAGGGTTACGGACACAGACAAAGTTAGTGATATAAACTCCTAAAAATTGGTGTCTTCGTGTCTGACAAGGATTATGTCTTTCAGAAGAAATAATCCAAAGTTAGTGGGCCAGTATGTTTCAACATGTTCATTAATAAGAAACACTTTTAACCTTCTTAGCGATCCGTTCATATTCGAAGGCGATCTCTCTCCGCTGCTCCGTGCTGCGTCTCGTCAGGATGTCGATCACCGTCTGCTCGTCCACTCCTGCAGACAGAGAGGACTCTTTAAAGTAGAGACACTACACACTGATATACACCTGAACATCAGCAGGAGAGGACTCTTTAAAGTAGAGACACTACATACTGATACACACCTGAACATCAGCAGGAGATGACTCTTTAAAGTAGAGACACTACACACTGATATACACCTGAACATCAGCAGGAGAGGACTCTTTAAAGTAGAGACACTACATGCTGATATACACCTGAACATCAGCTGGAGAGGACTCTTTAAAGTAGAGACACTACATACTGATATACACCTGAACATCAGCAGGAGAGGACTCTTTAAAGTAGAGACACTACATACTGATATACACCTGAACATCAGCAGGAGAGGACTCTTTAAAGTAGAGACACTACATACTGATATACACCTGAACATCAGCAGGAGAGGACTCTTTAAAGTAAAGACACTACACACTGATATACACCTGAACATCAGCAGGAGAGGACTCTTTAAAGTAGAGACACTACACACTGATATACACCTGAACATCAGCAGGAGAGGACTCTTTAAAGTAGAGACACTACATACTGATATACACCTGAACATCAGCAGGAGAGGACTCTTTAAAGTAGAGACACTACATACTGATATACACCTGAACATCAGCAGGAGAGGACTCTTTAAAGTAAAGACACTACACACTGATATACACCTGAACATCAGCAGGAGAGGACTCTTTAAAGTAGAGACACTACATACTGAGATACACCTGAACATCAGCAGGAGAGGACTCTTTAAAGTAGAGACACTACATACTGATATACACCTGAACATCAGCAGGAGAGGACTCTTTAAAGTAGAGACAGTACATACTGATATACACCTGAACATCAGCAGGAGAGGACTCTTTAAAGTAGAGACACTACATACTGATATACACCTGAACATCAGCAGGAGAGGACTCTTTAAAGTAGAGACACTACATACTGATGTACACCTAAACATCAGCAGGAGAGGACTCTTTAAAGTAGAGACACTACATACTGATATACACCTGAACATCTGCAGGAGAGGACTCTTTAAAGTAGAGACACTACATACTGATGTACACCTGAACATCTGCAGGAGAGGACTCTTTAAAGTAGAGACACTCCATACTGATGTACACCTGAACATCAGCAGGAGAGGACTCTTTAAAGTAGAGACACTACATACTGATATACACCTGAACATCAACAGGAGAGGACTCTTTAAAGTAGAGACACTACATACTGATGTACACCTGAACATCAGCAGGAGAGGACTCTTTAAAGTAAACTACTCAGTGGTGTAACCAGCACTGTTGACGGGCAGACTACAGTTACATAAATTCTACGTTTCTGATTCCTCTCACCTTTAGTCTTGATGGCGGTGTCGATCCGGGTGGCGTCTCTTCCCGGGTCGAAGTCTCGTGCCGGCACCACGGTGGGGAATTTAGGCTCCTCCTCCTGCAGAGAGGGAGACAATATATGAAGGATTTTAATGCAGAGATCTAGGAACTCGTGAGAAGAGTGACAAAGAAAATATGGCTTTTGCTTTTTGATGTTTGCGTCTAACATTTTGTTTGTGATGCATTTGTGGTAGGGATGTAACGATATATCGGATATCGTGATAAACAAATGTCTCAATACCGTTGTGAGACTGACAAAATCTACCGCGATATTACATGGTTAATTTATTTATCTTTCATTAAAAAAAAACATTTTTAAACCTTTATTCAACAAGGTGGTCCCATTGAGATCATCGATCACGGGAGACCTGTCCAACATGAATATCGCAGGGTCTGATTATTCCATGTCCTTGAATAGTGGCACAAAGAAAATGCCTGCTTTGTTTGGTAGAACTAGTAGGTAAAAAAACACTGGTTGTTCTTGTTCCAGTCTGTTAAAATACTACTATCCTACTAAAATGCTGTACAATTTCTTATTTAATAAAGAACATTTTTTCAAGTAAAAAAAAAATGTTTCTTTATTTTTCAATATCGCGATAAATATCGTACCGTGAGTTTTTGGTATCGTTACATCCCTAATTTGTGGTGTTAACATGAATTAACTTTTCTATCCGTGATACTTCTGTGAGTTTGTTCTATTCATCCGGTTTGTGTTGGGTGGAGAAAAAAGAGCCTTATGTGTTTAGTGAGGCAGTAAAACTGCAGAGCTCCAGACTATTGATCCTCAGGCTGTAAAGATATGGACGAACACAAAGTCATCTGAAGAGATCAAACTTCAGGATGTTCAAGAAGGGGGATTTGTAACGTCTAATACTACAAAAGCATCAACACAGTTGTCCTGTTTCCTGTGATATTATAATGAATGTAACAAAAATGTAATTTAGATAACTTTTTATGAAAGAGGCAACACGTAAAAAAATAGCAAATGGAAGATAAAAATCAAACAATACAAAGACAGTAGATGATAAAATAGAACACTGAGAAAATAATTGTGTATTAAGAATAATACCAAATAGAAACAATTCTATGTTTAAGACTAAAAATAAAAAGTGCTTTTGACAGAATTCAAAGACACGTCGGGTTAAATTAAAAGATTTTAACAATTGTTTACAGAAAAAGGTTAAATATATTTTGAGAATCTGGATTTTTTAAAGATAAAATCAGATCTAGTTTCCTTTATGTCACATTAAACTGTGAGGCTAGATCAATGTTCAGGCATGATTTCATATCCAAATGCACACGTTTACAGCGGTATGTCTGTTTGATTATTTCTCTCAGTTTCTCACTCACCCCGCCGTACGACAGCGTCAGTTGTCCCAGAAACTCAGAAACCAGCGCCATGTTGAGTTCACCTGCAGGACACACGGTTAGAAAGTCTGTTTCTAATTCAACATCATCACCACGGATCCATTTCTGCATCCGTGTGATTCCTCATGGTTCATGTATAAATGCACACGTGAAAAAACACCTTGAAAAGAACTATAAGACAATTACTTTAAAAACATATTTTAAATGTGAATTAATCAGATTGTCTTTCTCTATTAATCATTTAACGTTTTGGTCTCTAAAACTCCAGACAAAGATTTTAAATATAGAACAATCCAAACCTAAGATCTATTCAGTGTGATGTCCTATGGAGGAAGGAACACCTTGAATCCCATCAGATTACTTTTAAGTGCCTCAAAAGATCAATTGACCGTCCAGTTAGACGCCGATTGATTTAATGTAAGTAGATTAATTGATTAATCATTGCAGCTATTCATTGTGCCCTTACAGGTTCATAAAGTACGAAAACATGAGCACAGTAAACATTAGAGTCATTATATATAATG
>JAPTMU010000079.1:269831-285397 GCA_028583405.1 Pogonophryne albipinna
AAATTTAACAAATGCTGTTAAATAATGACCTCAGTCTGAAATTACATTTTCAAAAAAATACAGATTATGAAATATCGTGCCAATAACATTTGATGTAAATAAGATTGTCAAATGCTACTGCAAAGCTAATCTAACAAAGCGTACGTTAGCACGCTAATATCCGAAGAGTTAAGAGTTGGCCCTTCGGACCCCCCCCCTTATCACCTGAATCTCCTCCTCCTAGAGCACCATCGTGTTTTTTAAACCAATCATCTCTCAGGGGGGCGTGGCCAGCAGCAGCTCATTAGCATCTAAAGTAACAGACAGAGAATCAGCACTTTTGAAACAGGGCTGAAACAGAGGGGATTATGGGATGCTGCAATGATCTGTTTGGTATTTCAGCCAATCAGAGACAGGCTCTGTATATATCTGAGACCTGTGATATACTGATGAAAAAGAATATAATAGGGGATCTTTAAATACCATAAAAAGCACTTCTTTCTGCAAATTACAACGTTTTAAATGAAGCTGCAGAGCATTTGATCCTGTGGGCCACCGTAGAAACAGACTCTGCAGTTTCATGATCCTCTGTTTGTGATCAGCTGGACTCTGCATTCTTTCCTCCGTTACGCAACATGGATCTTTTCCCCTCACAGAGGAAACTCCTGCTCTTCATGCAGAGCGGAAAGCTCCATTGTTTTCGTTATGCTTTCATTGTTTCAGCTCCGGCAGAATGACAATGGACTCGAACAGAGAGCCAGAGATTCCCCTTAATCACTTTTCCATGAAATACTGGTTTAGTTATTTGTTCTGCTCGGTGGAATAGGGAGAAGGGTGGAGAGGAACTCATGTATTATATTTCTGCAGAAACCACTCCATCTTCAGAGCCTTTGGTGTTTGATAAAGAAAATACAGACTCTTTACTGTTTGTAGGAACATTGGAAAGTGTTGAGCTTCCTCATCATTCTGACGAAACGTTTAACCCTCTCCAGTGTCTCCTGCTCACACACTCTTTCTCTGATGTCCACCCAGAGGAATGTGAGCTGTGTTTCATCAGAGACTCTGCGTGTGGAAATATGTGGAAAGGGTTTCAGTGAAACGTTTTTTTGGAGTTTGGATGTGACGTCATTCCTTTTGAGACAGGAAGTGGAGGCGGGACATAACACAGGGATATAAAGTCCAAACAGAAAACAAAGACGTGAAATAAAGGAAGTCTTTTGAAGGATTTTTCACAGATCCTGTTGTTGTTGTTTTGTTAGTACTATGAGAGTGGTTGTTTGCAAGTGTTTCATTTATTCACAGAGAAATATAAATTACATACATTATAATAACAATCACAATATAATGAGTATCAGCCGATTACAGAATAATTATTACAATAAAGAGGACTTTAAAAACAACAAAGAAATACAAATAATGAAGTTTCAAAGTAACGATACAGGAGAAGGACATAATAAGCAATATATGATTATGAACATAAAACATTGAAAAGGTTTGAGGTCAATGTGAGTGCCGTCATCATGCTACCATGGTAACACAGACCAAAACAAACTGTGTGTGTGTGTGTGTGTGTGTGTGTGTGTGTGTGTGTGTGTGTGTGTGTGTGTGTGTGTGTGTGGGTGTGGGTGTGGGTGTGGGTGTGGGTGTGGATGTGGATGTGGGTGTGTGTGTGTGTGTGTGTGTGTGTGTGTGTGTGTGTGTGTGTGTGTGTGTGTGTGTGTGTGTGTGTGTGCGTGCGTGCGTGCGTGCGTGCGTGCGCGTGTGTGCGTGTGTGTGGGTGTGTGTGTGTGTGTGTGTGTGTGAAACATGAGCTTGTTTATCATAGTTAGTTTTCTCTGGAAACAGATGTGGATAAAAATACTTTTCTTTCTCAACTTTTGATTGTTCTTTTTTTCTTCCTCTCACTTTAAACTATATTTTCTTCCTTTACTCCTTTATTTAAAATGTTCATGTTTTCATGTTTTCATGTTTTCATGTTTTCATGTTTTCATGTTTTCATGTTTTCATGTTTGACTCTTTCTTTCCTTCATTTGATTATTCGACTGTTTTACAAGCAAGAAATCTCCAAAACTGTAGAACAGAAACAACATGAGGTTAACATCTAACCAGGAGTGTTATTAATATTATAGTATAAGTATATACACTATGAATAGTATGTATATGGTATAAAGCAGTGGTTCTCAACTGGTGGTCCGCGACCCAAAAGTGGGTCGCAGACCTGTTTCGAGTGGGTCGCGGACCTGTTTCGAGTGGGTCGCAGACCTGTTTCGATGGTCGCAGAGTCGCGGACCTGTTTCGAGTGGGTCGCAGACCTGTTTCGAGTGGGTCGCGGACCTGTTTCGAGTGGGTCGCAGACCTGTTTCGAGCGGGTCGCAGACCTGTTTCGAGTGGGTCGCGGACCTGTTTCGAGTGGGTCGCGGACCTGTTTCGAGTGGGTCGCGGACCTGTTTCGAGTGGGTCGCAGACCTGTTTCGAGTGGGTCGCGGACCTGTTTCGAGTGGGTCGCGGACCTGTTTCGAGTGGGTCGCGGACCTGTTTCGAGTGGGTCGCAGATGAAAGGTGTGAGTGAAGAAAAAAAAATAGGAAAACAAAAAATTCCTTTTCTTTTTTTTTTTTTGGGGAAAAAAGTCAAACTTTTATTTTGAAGGCCCGACTTTCTAACGCAGTGCATGCAGTTCTTCTCAGAGTGTACCAGAATGGGTAGTTTATATGTTAGTATTTCTAAAAATCTCCTGGGGGAGAACCCCCCGAGACCCCCTTCTGGGGTTGGGTTTTCAGCATGCGTGCCTTTTTATATAGTTCAGCTTTGATTCCATCATCTCATTAAACCTAAAAGCATACTTTAGTTCTGTGAAGGGATATCAGGGATATATGCTCTGTACTTCACTTTCATTAGGGCCCGAGCACGGAGTGCTAGGACCCAACGGTGTCCTAGCACGAAGTGCTAGGAACCTATTGTTATTGGTGGTATTATTATTTTTAGTCGCCATCTTTCCTGTTTTTGAGGCCTTTAGGACGCTGACAAAGTTGTATAATTTTGCACGGACGCCAGAACCGGTAAAAATTGCAACATTCTGGAGTCAATGGGTTAAAATATTCCACCTTGCTCGCTAGCGCCACCTATGGCCATTTCCGTTTTTGGAAAGATGTACAAAGTCGCACCGTAACTCCAAATGACCTGAAATGTTGCACCATATCCGGGTGGACCTGCTCTACATATAATCCGCTTGGAACCTAAGCTCCGCCTACATTTTTTTAAATTAAATTGGCATATTCAAAACAGTTAAATATTCACTTAAATTTCAATTTTCAGTTTTTCAACACCACACTTTGTATACAGCATCGGTGGAGGGTCAGACACATTACCCTAGGAGATGAGCATGTTCAAACGATAAATATTTCCGCCATGAATTAAAACGTACTCGCAAAAAGGCGGGACTTAGAAACAAATGCTCATAATTCATCAACAATATATCCAAACATCACAGATTTTGGTGGAAACGTTCAGTCTGTCTTGGGGAATAGGCACAACAAAGTATTTTCATTTTGGACTATAGGGGGCGCCAAAAACACCACAAATGTATAACTCAAGAGCGGATGGACTAATCTTTTTTTATTTTTTTTATTACACATACTCTCGGGGTGACTACGAACTGAGATTTAAAGTGTCGCAACAAATGCCGAATGTGGGCGTGGCCTATACATTTTTTTTAAATTGCATATACATTTTTCTTAAATTAAGATAGCATAAAATGAGCTTCGGACGCAAAACTTGGGACACACGTCAGAGCCCAGCACTTTTTCGAGAATGTACAAAAAAAACGTACATTTTCAAAAAAAAAGCTCACTAGCGCCCCCTATTGTGTGGTAGTCACATATAGTTTCTCAGAACGTCACGAATTTTGGCACAGACATTCCTCATGGAATTGCGGATATATTTGTAAATACATTCCATTAGCCCCGCCCCCCAAAAAGTCGGCCATTTTGAAATATGTGCGTTTTTCAGCCATTTTACGCACGTTCTTGCGAACTCCTCCTAGGGGAATGATCGGAAAAATTCCAATCCAGGACACGTTCAGCCCCTATCCAATATGAAACTTAATTGAGGAGCACATTTTTTTTAAATTACTCGTGGAGGTCGTAAGCTAACAGCGAATACACCATTTTTGACGATTTACATGGCGCAAATTACTCCAAACTACTCGGATGTAGTTATTCCGATATTCACGAAACGCTGTATACATATTGCTCTTATGATTGCGGACATATTTCAAATTGGCTTTTATTAGCCCCGCCCCCGACAAAGTCGGCCATTTTGAAAAATTTGCGTTTTTCAGCCATTTTAAGCACATTCTTGCGAACTCCTCCTAGGGGAATGATCGGAAAAATTCCAATCCAGGACACATTCAGCCCATATCCAATATGATACTTAATTGAGAAGAACATTTTTGATAGCTCAATCGTGGAGGTCGTAAGCTAACAGCGAATACACAATTTTTGACCATTTACATGTCGCAAATTACTCCAAACTACTCGCGTATACTTTTTCCAATATTCACGAAACGCTGTATACAAATTTGTCTTATGATTGCGGACATATTTCAAATTTGCTTTTATTAGCCCCGCCCCCCAGGAAGTTGGCCATATTAAACAATGTGCGTTTCTCATGCATTTTAAGCACATTTTTGCAAACTCCTCCTAGGGAAATGTTCCAAAAAATTCCAATCCAGCACAACTTCTGCCCATATCCAATGTGATGCTAAATTGTGAAGCAAATAGTTGCTAGCTGAAACGAGGACCTCGTAAGTTAACGGACAATATACCTTTTTGGACCATTTATATGTCAGATAAGCTACTGAATCCTGCCTGTCTGCCTGGCACATCAACGCTCACAAACACACACACAGACAGACACACAAACAACAAACACAAACAGCTCCTCAAGCATATAATAAATATTACGCTACAGCCCTTGTATTTATTATGTGAAGCACCATATGGTTTCATGAAAAATATCTACTGATTATTACAGCCGGAGACTCGCAACGGCAGTGGACTTTCACAGCACCGCTGCACCGGAGCCACCAGAGCCTCGCAACGGCAGGTGTTTGCTGCGGCGGATGCGGTACCGGTGCAGCGGCGCTGTGAAAGTCTGCGGGAGCGGCCCAACGGGAAAAGTCCCGAATCTCCTGATGGCCAATCCGAGCCTGCTCAGACTCACACAACTGAAACCAAAGTCATTTGCAGACATATGTAAAAATCTCTCATAGGCCTACACACATGTGAAACGCTCTCACACACAGACAGAACAGCGCTGCATTCAGGAAGAAAAGCAATGTGGAGCGGCACCTCACCACTTCATAAGGACTTTAACCGTGACACTTTTCGAAATCCTGTTTGTGTCCCCCCATTTTACAAATAGGCCTATGTTTATTATTATCTTTTTTTATTCAACAAACGACACCTGGTTGATGCAGGAAAAATGGTACCAACACAACTGGCGCACATGCCTAAGATTTCCTGGTCAGAAACAAAGGAACGCAAAGTCAGGTAAACTATTTAGAGGGATGACAAATGGCTCATTTCGGAGGACTGGGGGGGGGGACCAGCAACCCTCCCCGACAGGCGCACAGACGCGAGGGCCCGCTCATCACTGCGCGCACAAGTGCGACCGCAGTTTTAATTAATATTGTATGCTGAAAAGCGTATATATTACAGCACGATTTTTTGTTGAATAGATTTGAGTGGTTCAAAATGTTGGGTCACGATCTATTGACAAAGGAAAAAGTGGGTCCCGAGGCCGGACCAGCTGAGAACCACTGGTTTAAAGGCTTTAAACAGTGCACTGTAGAGCCAGTAGAAATAAAGGCAGTAGAAATATGAATACACTGTAGACCGTTATTGATCCTGATTTAAATAACTTGCAGTTTGACAGTTTTATAAATAGGGTTGAGACCATAACCTGGAACAAGGTCTTCCTGCAGAGGTCTGCACTGATTTAGACCTGATGACTTCCTGCAGAGGCCTGCACTGATTTAGACCTGATGTCTTCCTGCAGAGGTCTGCACTGATTTAGACCTGATGACTTCCTGCAGAGGTCTGCACTGATTTAGACCTGATGACTTCCTGCAGAGGTCTGCACTGATGTTAGACCTGATGACTTCCTGCAGAGGTCTGCACTGATGTTAGACCTGATGTCTTCCTGCAGAGGTCTGCACTGATTTAGACCTGATGACTTCCTGCAGAGGTCTGCACTGATGTTAGACCTGATGTCTTCCTGCAGAGGTCTGCACTGATTTAGACCTGATGACTTCCTGCAGAGGTCTGCACTGATGTTAGACCTGATGTCTTCCTGCAGAGGTCTGCACTGATTTAGACCTGATGACTTCCTGCAGAGGTCTGCACTGATTTAGACCTGATGACTTCCTGCAGAGGTCTGCACTGATTTAGACCTGATGACTTCCTGCAGAGGTCTGCACTGATTTAGACCTGATGACTTCCTGCAGAGGTCTGCACTGATTTAGACCTGATGTCTTCCTGCAGAGGTCTGCACTGATTTAGAGCTGATGACTTCCTGCAGAGGTCTGCACTGATTTAGACCTGATGACTTCCTGCGGAGGTCTGCACTGATTTAGACCTGATGACTTCCTACAGAGGTCTGCACTGATTTAGACCTGATGTCTTCCTGCACTGATGCACTGATTTAGACCTGATGACTTCCTGCAGAGGTCTGCACTGATTTAGACCTGATGTCTTCCTGCAGAGGTCTGCACTGATTTAGACCTGATGACTTCCTACAGAGGTCTGCACTGATTTAGACCTGATGACTTCCTGCACTGATGCACTGATTTAGACCTGATGACTTCCTACAGAGGTCTGCACTGATTTAGACCTGATGTCTTCCTGCACTGATGCACTGATTTAGACCTGATGACTTCCTGCAGAGGTCTGCACTGATGTTAGACCTGATGACTTCCTGCAGAGGTCTGCACTGATTTAGACCTGATGACTTCCTGCAGAGGTCTGCACTGATGTTAGACCTGATGACTTCCTGCAGAGGTCTGCACTGATGTTAGACCTGATGTCTTCCTGCAGAGGTCTGCACTGATTTAGACCTGATGACTTCCTGCAGAGGTCTGCACTGATGTTAGACCTGATGACTTCCTGCAGAGGTCTGCACTGATTTAGACCTGATGACTTCCTGCAGAGGTCTGCACTGATTTAGAGCTGATGACTTCCTGCAGAGGTCTGCACTGATTTAGACCTGATGACTTCCTGCGGAGGTCTGCACTGATTTAGACCTGATGACTTCCTACAGAGGTCTGCACTGATTTAGACCTGATGTCTTCCTGCACTGATGCACTGATTTAGACCTGATGACTTCCTGCAGAGGTCTGCACTGATTTAGACCTGATGTCTTCCTGCAGAGGTCTGCACTGATTTAGACCTGATGACTTCCTACAGAGGTCTGCACTGATTTAGACCTGATGACTTCCTGCACTGATGCACTGATTTAGACCTGATGACTTCCTACAGAGGTCTGCACTGATTTAGACCTGATGACTTCCTGCACTGATGCACTGATTTAGACCTGATGACTTCCTACAGAGGTCTGCACTGATTTAGACCTGATGACTTCCTGCACTGATGCACTGATTTAGACCTGATGACTTCCTGCAGAGGTCTGCACTGATCTAGACCTGATGACTTCCTGCAGAGGTCTGCACTGATTTAGACCTGATGACTTCCTGCAGTAAACCAATCTCTCCACAGGAGGGCAGCGTGAGCTCATCTTACCTCAGTCTGCAGGAAGTGAGAAATACTTTCATTCTTTAAAAGATGTTTGAACAAAACCAACCATTAATAAAACTTTATAAACTAATGGAGAATTAAAAGTGAGTCTGGACTTTTTGTAGCAGAAACAATAATATTATAATCCATAGAGAAGATAACTAAAACACCCACTGCGTCAGGTCACAACCTGTAACTAGCTGTTGATTGTCGTGTTGCATTGTGGGAAATGTAGGCGCCGGGTTTGACAGGGAGCATGATGGTTCTCCTGCATCACTTTAGATATTTTTTATTTGACCGTCAACATGAGTCCAACTGTTAAAGAAGTGTGATCTGCTAAACCCGTCGCTATAGAGACAGAACGAAGAGTAGTTCATAATATGTACTTGTTATGGAAATAGAGACGTGATATATTTACAACATGGTCGTTATGTTGTTTTATTTCAGGGAAACCACAAATAGTCTCTTTAGTGTCCCATGGTCTCCCAGCTGTGTGCGTCACTCTTTAGTTTCCCCTGGTCTCCCAGCTGTGTGCGTCACTCTTTAGTGTCCCCTGGTCTCCAGCTGTGTGCGTCACTCTTTAGTGTCCCATGGTCTCCCAGCTGTGTGCGTCACTCTTTAGTTTCCCCTGGTCTCCCAGCTGTGTGCGTCACTCTTTAGTGTCCCCTGGTCTCCAGCTGTGTGCGTCACTCTTTGGTGTCCCCTGGTCTCCCAGATGTGTGCGTCACTGTTTAGTGTCCCCTGGTCTCCCAGCTGTGTGCGTCACTCTTTAGTGTCCCCTGGTCTCCCAGCTGTGTGCGTCACTCTTTAGTGTCCCCTGGTCTCCCAGCTGTGTGCGTCACTCTTTAGTGTCCCCTGGTCTACCAGCTGTGTGCGTCACTCTTTAGTGTCCCCTGGTCTACCAGCTGTGTGCGTCACTCTTTAGTGTCCCCTGGTCTCCCAGCTGTGTGCGTAACTCTTTAGTGTCCCCTGGTCTCCCAGCTGTGTGCGTCACTCTTTAGTGTCCCCTGGTCTCCCAGCTGTGTGCGTCACTCTTTAGCGTCCCCTGGTCTCCCAGCTGTGTGCGTCACTCTTTAGTGTCCCCTGGTCTCCCAGCTGTGTGCGTCACTCTTTAGTGTCCCCTGGTCTCCCAGCTGTGTGCGTCACTCTTTAGCGTCCACTGGTCTCCAGCTGTGTGCGTCACTCTTTAGTGTCCCCTGGTCTCCCAGCTGTGTGCGTCACTCTTTAGTGTCCCCTGGTCTCCCAGCTGTGTTCGTAACTCTTTAGTGTCCCCTGGTGTCCAGCTGTGTGCGTCACTCTTTAGTGTCCCCTGGTCTCCAGCTGTGTGAGTCACTCTTTAGTGTCCCCTGGTGTCCAGCTGTGTGTGTCACTCTTTAGTGTCCCCTGGTCTCCCAGATGTGTGCGTCACTCTTTAGTGTCCCCTGGTCTCCCAGCTGTGTGCGTCACTCTTTAGTGTCCCCTGGTCTCCCAGCTGTGTGCATCACTCTTTAGTGTCCCCTGGTCTCCCAGCAGTGTGCGTCACTCTTTAGTGTCCCCTGGTCTCCCAGCTGTGTGCGTCACTCTTTAGTGTCCCCTGGTCTCCCAGCTGTGTGCGTCACTCTTTAGTGTCCCCTGGTCTCCCAGCTGTGTGCGTAACTCTTTAGTGTCTCCTGGTGTCCAGCTGTGTGCGTCACTCTTTAGTGTCCCCTGGTCTCCAGCTGTGTGTGTCACTCTTTAGTGTCCCCTGGTGTCCAGCTGTGTGTGTCACTTTTTAGTGTCCCCTGGTCTCCCAGATGTGTGCGTCACTCTTTGGTGTCACCTGGTCTCCCAGCTGTGTGCGTCACTCTTTAGTGTCCCCTAGTCTCCCAGCTGTGTGCATCACTCTTTAGTGTCCCCTGGTCTCCCAGCTGTGTGCGTCACTCTTTAGTGTCCCCTGGTCTCCCAGCTGTGTGCGTCACTCTTTAGTGTCCCCTGGTCTCCCAGCTGTGTGCATCACTCTTTAGTGTCCCCTGGTCTCCCAGCTGTGTGCGTCACTCTTTAGCGTCCCCTGGTCTCCAGCTGTGTGCGTCACTCTTTAGTGTCCCCTGGTGTCCAGCTGTGTGTGTCACTCTTTAGTGTCCCCTGGTCTCCCAGATGTGTGCGTCACTCTTTAGTGTCCCCTGGTCTCCCAGCTGTGTGCGTCACTCTTTAGTGTCCCCTGGTCTCCCAGCTGTGTGCATCACTCTTTAGTGTCCCCTGGTCTCCCAGCAGTGTGCGTCACTCTTTAGTGTCCCCTGGTCTCCCAGCTGTGTGCGTCACTCTTTAGTGTCCCCTGGTCTCCCAGCTGTGTGCATCACTCTTTAGTGTCCCCTGGTCTCCCAGCTGTGTGCGTCACTCTTTAGCGTCCCCTGGTCTCCAGCTGTGTGCGTCACTCTTTAGTGTCCCCTGGTCTCCCAGCTGTGTGCGTCACTATTTAGTGTCCCCTGGTCTCCCAGCTGTGTGCGTAACTCTTTAGTGTCCCCTGGTCTCCAGCTGTGTGTGTCACTCTTTAGTGTCCCCTGGTGTCCAGCTGTGTGTGTCACTCTTTAGTGTCCCCTGGTCTCCCAGATGTGTGCGTCACTCTTTAGTGTCCCCTGGTCTCCCAGCTGTGTGCATCACTATATAGTGTCCCCTGGTCTCCAGCTGTGTGTGTCACTCTTTAGTGTCCCCTGGTGTCCAGCTGTGTGTGTCACTCTTTAGTGTCCCCTGGTCTCCCAGATGTGTGCGTCACTCTTTAGTGTCCCCTGGTCTCCCAGCTGTGTGCATCACTATATAGTGTCCCCTGGTCTCCCAGCTGTGTGCGTAACTCTTTAGTGTCCCCTGGTGTCCAGCTGTGTGCGTCACTCTTTAGTGTCCCCTGGTCTCCAGCTGTGTGTGTCACTCTTTAGTGTCCCCTGGTGTCCAGCTGTGTGCATCACTCTTTAGTGTCCCCTGGTCTCCAGCTGTGTGTGTCACTCTTTAGTGTCCCCTGGTGTCCAGCTGTGTGCGTCACTCTTTAGTGTCCCCTGGTCTCCCTTCTGTGTGCGTCACTCTTTAGTGTCCCCTGGTCTCCAGCTGTGTGTGTCACCCTTTAGTGTCCCTTGGTCTCCCAGCTGTGTGCGTCACTCTTTAGTGTCTCCTGGTCTCCAGCTGTGTGTGTCACTCTTTAGTGTCCCTTGGTCTCCCAGCTGTGTGCGTCACTCTTTAGTGTCTCCTGGTCTCCAGCTGTGTGTGTCACTCTTTAGTGTCCCCTGGTCTCCCTGCTGTGTGCGTCACTCTTTAGTGTCTCCTGGTCTCCCAGCTGTGTGCGTCACTCTTTAGTGTCCCCTGGTCTCCAGCTGTGTGCGTCACCCTTTAGTGTCCCTTGGTCTCCCAGCTGTGTGCGTCACTCTTTAGTGTTCCCTGGTCTCCCAGCTGTGTGTGTCACTCTTTAGTGTCCCCTGGTCTCCCAGCTGTGTGTGTCACTCTTTAGTGTCCCCTGGTCTCCAGCTGTGTGCGTCACCCTTTAGTGTCCCTTGGTCTCCCAGCTGTGTGCGTCACTCTTTAGTGTCCCCTGGTCTCCCAGCTGTGTGCGCCACTCTTTAGTGTCCCCTGGTCTCCGTTGTGTTTTGAGCGTCTTTGTGTTTGTATCCCTGCATCCTTTCTGAAGCTGCAGCGTGTCTCTCCTGATGGAAGAGTTTGCACCAGACGCCTCACAGCTGTCTGTTGTGGCTCTTTGAGCCGGTCAGGTTTCTGCGGCTGATCCTCGTTTAGCTGACGCTGATGAACCTCGTGAGCGGATCATCTGCTCGTTAACAGCTTTAACCTGCAGGCGCTGCAACATGAGCGCCAAAACTAATCTGAGTGTGACCCCAGACAGGGTCGTGATGGTAAAACACAAAAGAAACAGTTAAAAACCATCATACAAAAATTACATATAAAAGAAGACATAATAGAGTTGTGCAGGAATGAGTCCCGAGACCTGGAATTTAGTCAGCATTTCCTCACTTCCTGTCCCGTGGTCTGGAGGTCAATGGTTTTCTGGATGTGTTTTTGGTTGTTATCCTGAATAAGGTCTGAGGTGAACACGGCCTGTAATGTATATAAAGCCCGAACAGATAACAGAAGAAAAAACAGGACTATTGTCAGATTTTTCATGTTAAACAAATGATTTATGTAGATTCAAAGTCTCTGTCTGACTCCAGAGCAGTCTGCTCTGATTGGTTAGCTGGCCGACTCTGATGTTATTGGTCGACCGCTTAGAGATGTCCCGCCCCCCCAGGTACAATGTGTTGGAGCGCTAGCCAATAGGAGAGCTAATGTTACAGAGTGATGTCACTGTGTTCCAGAAGTCAACAAAGGAGGAATACATTTAGGATGAGCAGGAAACAATGATTCATTGATCACATTAGGTCAAGGCAACTTTTGTTTTTTAAGATAACAACTTATTATTGTTTTATCTTCCACCCGAGGTATTTATTTCAGATTATGACGGATAATTAATTTGAGATCAGGTATAACAACAGGTATAAATGTCATAGAGCTAAACTTAATTATTGTTATCGCCTTTGGGGTTCCACAATTAAAGTGAATGCATTTGAAGGATAAGATAAGATAGACTTTATTGATCCCAATGTTAAAACAAGGCTTTGCACATTCTTTAAATAAAAAGAGTAGAAAATAAACAAATATAAACAACTCAAAAGAGAAAATAAAACATTACTTAAAAAGTTTAATATATACAAGTTGCAACTAAATCTGAAAGTAGGATATTATTGACATTAACTGGCAAGGAATGGCATAATAAATTAAATATAAGTGTTAAATGTGCAAGTGAATAAAGTCCAGCAATCACCTTGATCCAAAAAATAAGATCAAGTATAAAAATGATAAAACTCTCCATCTGTAAAAGGCAGTAAAATATCTAAATGCCTGTTTTCTGTGAATGTTCTCTCTTTTCTTAATGCTTTCTCTCACCATGTTGGACTGATGTGGGTGAGTTAGATTTGGGAGGGTAATCTGTGTGTCCCCATGTGTCCTTAACGTCCTCCTGTAATCCTGTTAGTTCCATAATCCTCCCACAGCGCTCAGATCCCTGCAGGACTTCACAGTTCTTCTTCTGAGGGACGCTGCCGGACCCTCGCTAACTTCTCAGGTAGGACAACCAGCACATAGACCCCACAAAACACCCCACTAAACACCCCACCGACCTCCACTAAACACCCCACCGACCTCCACTAAACACCCCACCGACCTCCACTAAACACCTCCAAAATAATACCTCAACAGGCGGGGAAATACTGCAGAGCATGGTGGTTTAGTCGTGAGTCACTTTGTTTAGATTATCTGAGTGTGCAGTTTGTTTTAGCCAGTAAACAACATTTGCTAACGAGCTAGCTAACATGCTAACAGACAAATACGGTTGGTTTGCAGTGCTCGTTACGTTTACTTCTTTACATGCACTTTTTTTCAATAAATTATACTTCTGATAGTTTTTTTTCTGAAGAATACTTTTTGTATTTGCGATAAAATGTAAGAACTTCTGCTTTCTTACACTGGGATACTTCTCACTATTTTTACCAATGTATTCAGTTGTAAATAATGTCATGGTTAGCCGAGCTCACATGCAATTGTCTAGCAGAGTCTGTACACACACACACACACACACACACACACACACACACACACACACACACACACACACACACACACACACACACACTTTTGTTCAGCACATTTTTCTTGTTCTTTGTAGAAAATGAACTGTGTTTGAATCCAATACGTTAATAATTGCATCTAATGAAGTACCTTACTTTTTACAAAATACTTTTTTTACAAGTAATTTTAAAGTTACATTTATTTTTGCTTGCCCACCATTTTATTGACTCACTGTTGTTGATTTTCTAGCACGTTATCTGGCTGTGAAGTTAATTAAACTAGCCAACTTGTCTAATTTCACTAAGTGGATGATAATTACCCATCAAATGAGTTAACCGACTGTTTACCTGGCCAGTTGCATGAAGCATCTTTATTTAGGACTTCCCTTTAAATTGAACTTACGGTTCCCTTTGTAACATGAGATGTAATTCCTGTAATGAGTATATTGTCTTAAGTGTGTATGTTTTCATAATGATATTAGCAATACTTTAAAATCAATGCACAATTATCCTTGATAAGAAATGCAAGCATTGATAAAAAGCTACTGAACCTCAACAAAACATATGGCTAAGTTGTGGCAACAAATTGTAAAACCCCGTGAGGCAAATGTGTAATATGTGATATTGGTCAATATAAATAAATCTGACTAAATTTGATTCAAAAATTGGCTGATCGACTGATCTCACTACCTGACTTAGAAACTAGCTATTTTGGATAAAGAACAGAATGTTAATGGTCAATTTAGTAACAAGCTAGATATCTAAATATCTATTGAACTAGCTAACTAATAGCAACTAGCTTAATATCTAACAAGCTACTTTTAAAGCTAACTAACCGACTTACTGGTTGACTGAGCATCTAGCTGAAAATCTAAAAATCAAACTAAAATAATAACTAACTGACTTACTTGTTGACAAATGAGCTATTTGGCTAAAGAGCAAACTGGAAAGCTAACTAACTAACTCACTGGTGGTTTTAGCAACTAGCTAAAAGACTAAAGAGCTAACTGGAAAGCTAACTAACTGACTCACTGGTGGTTTAGCAACTAGCTATTTTTTTTGGGGGGGATTTGGTTTTTCCCAAGCCGCCGAGATGTTCCTAAAACAGACAGTGTTGTACGATCTACAGATTTAATATAAAATAAGATAAAAGATAATATACGGTAAAATGTATTTATGTATTAATCCCAATTTGGGAATTTGTTTTATTGCATAATATCTGAGATTGGGATCCATAAATAAGACTTGATTTGATTAAAGATTTTGCCAAACGTAAACCCTGGCTGATAACAATCGAAACTGCAAAACTGGTGGACATAAAACCTAGCTAAATGGCCTAAAGAGCTAACTCGAAAGTGCAAGTGACTCCAGTTGAAATGTTTGTCAGCACAGTGACACAGCTCTGCTGCCGACCTCCTGAGGCGATTAGGGTCACGGTCAGTCAGCGCTAATCAACCTGAGGCTGAGCCAGAACTGATCCAAACGCCGCTAAACACCGAGCGACTCGAGTCAATAGAGAGAACGCTAATTAGGAACTTTTCCAAGAACTCTTTATTGTTTTTTAAAGATACCAAAGTTCTACATTCATTATTTTTCTTCCATGTGGTGTGTGATGAGCATAGATGTGTTGTTGGACTGGTGTAGTCGTAATTAACATTAACACTTGTGTTTGGACATTTTCGTTAAATGAATATAAAAGGGGCGAAATGATAGCAGATATTTACATTTGAGTTTTGTGTGAGAACTGTCATGATTTTTTTTTAATCTCCAGTGGAGAGATTGATGTCAATTCTTATACATAAATACATATTTGTAAATGCATTAGAGTGGGTAACATCAAGTAGTATTTTCTAGTTTATTTTTGGGGTATAATTGTTTTGATACTGTTTTAATAAGAGCAACCAATGACATTAGTAAAAGAATGCCAAATACAGATTAGACCAGGTTGTATGAGTATGAGTTTTTAAACCCTTTTTAATCCCTATTCCTTTATAGCCTAACGTTAGCTTTTTAACTTCAGAAATCATAAAGAGGTGTTAATATGTGGAGATTATCGTTTGTTTGACACAGAGATTATTTTTCTGCAATAATCCAAAATCAAACGGAGGAATCCCATTGGACCAGGAGGTGCTGCCGTCAGGGTCCAACATAGAAAATACAACACCCCTCCACTCTTAACTATTC
>JAPTMU010000079.1:286397-301397 GCA_028583405.1 Pogonophryne albipinna
AACTGGAGTCACTTGCACTTTCGAGTTAGCTCTTTAGCCATTTAGCTAGGTTTTATGTCCACCAGTTTTGCAGTTTCGATTGTTATCAGCCAGGTTTTACGTTTGGCAAAATCTTTAATCAAATCAAGTCTTATTTATGGATCCCAATCTCAGATATTATGCAATAAAACAAAATTCCCAAATTGGGATTAATACATAAATACATTTTACCGTATATTATCTTTTATCTTATTTTATATTAAATCTGTAGATCGTACAACACTGTCTGTTTTAGGAACATCTCGGCGGCTTGGGAAAAACCAAATCCCCCCCAAAAAAAATAGCTAGTTGCTAAAACCACCAGTGAGTCAGTTAGTTAGCTTTCCAGTTAGCTCTTTAGTCTTTTAGCTAGTTGCTAAACCACCAGGAGTAGTTTAGTTAGCTTTCCAGTTTGCTCTTTAGCCAAATAGCTCATTTGTCAACAAGTAAGTCAGTTAGTATTATTTTTTTGATTTTTAGATTTTCAGCTAGATGCTCAGTCAACCAGTAAGTCGGTTAGTTAGCTTTAAAAGTAGCTTGTTAGATTAAGCTAGTTGCTATTAGTTAGCTAGTTCAATAGATATTTAGATATCTAGCTTGTTACTAAATTGACCATTAACATTCTGTTCTTTATCCAAAATAGCTAGTTTCTAAGTCAGGTAGTGAGATCAGTCGATCAGCCAATTTTTGAATCAAATTTAGTCAGATTTATTTATATTGACCAATATCACATATTACACATTTGCCTCACGGGGTTTTACAATTGTTGCCACAACTTAGCCATATGTTTTGTTGAGGTTCAGTAGCTTTTTATCAATGCTTGCATTTCTTATCAAGGATAATTGTGCATTGATTTTAAAGTATTGCTAATATCATTATGAAAACATACAACTTAAGACAATATACTCATTACAGGAATTACATCTCATGTTACAAAGGGAACCGTAAGTTCAATTTAAAGGGAAGTCCTAAATAAAGATGCTTCATGCAACTGGCCAGGTAAACAGTCGGTTAACTCATTTGATGGGTAATTATCATCCACTAGTGAAATTAGACAAGTTGGCTAGTTTAATTAACTTCACAGCCAGATAACGTGCTAGAAAATCAACAACAGTGAGTCAATAAAATGGTGGGCAAGCAAAAATAAATGTAACTTTAAAATTACTTGTAAAAAAAGTATTTTGTAAAAAGTAAGGTACTTCATTAGATGCAATTATTAACGTATTGGATTCAAACACAGTTCATTTTCTACAAAGAACAAGAAAAATGTGCTGAACAAAAGGGTGTGTGTGTGTGTGTGTGTGTGTGTGTGTGTGTGTGTGTGTGTGTGTGTGTGTGTGTGTGTGTGTGTGTGTGTGTGTGTGTGTGTGTACAGACTCTGCTAGAGAATTGCATGTGAGCTCGGCTAACCATGAAATTATTTACAACTGAATACATTGGTAAAAATAGTGAGAAGTATCCCAGTGTAAGAAAGCAGAAGTTCTTACATTTTATCGCAAATACAAAAAGTATTCTTCAGAAAAAAAACTATCAGAAGTATAATTTATTGAAAAAAAGTGCATGTAAAGAAGTAAACGTAACGAGCACTGCAAACCAACCGTATTTGTCTGTTAGCATGTTAGCTAGCTCGTTAGCAAATGTTGTTTACTGGCTAAACAAACTGCACACTCAGATAATCTAAACAAAGTGACTCACGACTAAACCACCATGCTCTGCAGTATTTCCCCGCCTGTTGAGGTATTATTTTGGAGGTGTTTAGTGGAGGTCGGTGGGGTGTTTAGTGGAGGTCGGTGGGGTGTTTAGTGGAGGTCGGTGGGGTGTTTAGTGGGGTGTTTTGTGGGGTCTATGTGCTGGTTGTCCTACCTGAGAAGTTAGCGAGGGTCCGGCAGCGTCCCTCAGAAGAAGAACCGTGAAGTCCTGCAGAGATCTGAGCGCTGTGGGAGGATTATGGAACTAACAGGATTACAGGAGGACGTTAAGGACACATGGGGACACACAGATTACCCTCCCAAATCTAACTCACCCGCATCAGTCCAACATGGTGAGAGAAAGCATTAAGAAAAGAGAGAACATTGACAGAAAACAGGCATTTAGATATTTTACTGCCTTTTAAAGATGGAGAGTTTTATAATTTTTATACTTGATCTTATTTTTTGGATCAAGGTGATTGCTGGACTTTATTCAATTGCACATTTAACACTTATGTTTAATTTATTATGCCATTCCTTGCCAGTTAATGTCAATAATATCCTACTTTCAGATTTAGTTGCAACTTGTATATATTAAACTTTTTAAGTAATGTTTTATTTTCTCTTTTGAGTTGTTTATATTTGTTTATTTTCTACTCTTTTTATTTAAAGAATGTGCAAAGCCTTGTTTTAACATTGGGATCAATAAAGTCTATCTTATCTTATCTTTCAAATGCATTCACTTTAATTGTGGAACCCCAAAGGCGATAACAATAATTAAGTTTAGCTCTATGACATTTATACCTGTTGTTATACCTGATCTCAAATTAATTATCCGTCATAATCTGAAATAAATACCTCGGGTGGAAGATAAAACAATAATAAGTTGTTATCTTAAAAAACAAAAGTTGCCTTGACCTAATGTGATCAATGAATCATTGTTTCCTGCTCATCCTAAATGTATTCCTCCTTTGTTGACTTCTGGAACACAGTGACATCACTCTGTAACATTAGCTCTCCTATTGGCTAGCGCTCCAACACATTGTACCTGGGGGGGCGGGACATCTCTAAGCGGTCGACCAATAACATCAGAGACCGGCCAGCTAACCAATCAGAGCAGACTGCTCTGGAGTCAGACAGAGACTTTGAATCTACATAAATCATTTGTTTAACATGAAAAATCTGACAATAGTCCTGTTTTTTCTTCTGTTATCTGTTCGGGCTTTATATACATTACAGACCGTGTTCACCTCAGACCTTATTCAGGATAACAACCAAAAACACATCCAGAAAACCATTGACCTCCAGACCACGGGACAGGAAGTGAGGAAATGCTGACTAAATTCCAGGTCTCGGGACTCATTCCTGCACAACTCTATTATGTCTTCTTTTATATGTAATTTTTGTATGATGGTTTTTAACTGTTTCTTTTGTGTTTTACCATCACGACCCTGTCTGGGGTCACACTCAGATTAGTTTTGGCGCTCATGTTGCAGCGCCTGCAGGTTAAAGCTGTTAACGAGCAGATGATCCGCTCACGAGGTTCATCAGCGTCAGCGAAACGAGGATCAGCCGCAGAAACCTGACCGGCTCAAAGAGCCACAACAGACAGCTGTGAGGCGACTGGTGCAAACTCTTCCATCAGGAGAGACACGCTGCAGCTTCAGAAAGGATGCAGGGATACAAACACAAAGACGCTCAAAACACAACGGAGACCAGGGGACACTAAAGAGTGGCGCACACAGCTGGGAGACCAGGGGACACTAAAGAGTGACGCACACAGCTGGGAGACCAAGGGACACTAAAGAGTGACGCACACAGCTGGGAGACCAGGGGACACTAAAGAGTGACGCACACAGCTGGGAGACCAAGGGACACTAAAGGGTGACGCACACAGCTGGAGACCAGGGGACACTAAAGAGTGACACACACAGCTGGGAGACCAGGGGACACTAAAGAGTGACACACACAGCTGGGAGACCAGGGAACACTAAAGAGTGACGCACACAGCTGGGAGACCAGGGGACACTAAAGAGTGACGCACACAGCTGGGAGACCAAGGGACACTAAAGGGTGACGCACACAGCTGGAGACCAGGGGACACTAAAGAGTGACGCACACAGCTGGGAGACCAGGAGACACTAAAGAGTGACGCACACAGCAGGGAGACCAGGGGACACTAAAGAGTGACACACACAGCTGGAGACCAGGAGACACTAAAGAGTGACGCACACAGCTGGGAGACCAAGGGACACTAAAGGGTGACACACACAGCTGGAGACCCGGGGACACTAAAGAGTGACGCACACAGAAGGGAGACCAGGGGACACTAAAGAGTTACACACACAGCTGGACACCAGGGGACACTAAAGAGTGACACACACAGCTGGAGACCAGGGGACACTAAAGAGTGACGAATACACAGCTGGACACCAGGGGACACTAAAGAGTTACGCACACAGCTGGGAGACCAGGGGACACTATAGAGTGATGCACACAGCTGGGAGACCAGGGGACACTAAAGAGTGACGCACACATCTGGGAGACCAGGGGACACTAAAGAGTGACGCACACAGCTGGACACCAGGGGACACTAAATAGTGACACACACAGTTGGAGACCAGGGGACACTAAAGAGTGACGCACACAGCTGGGAGACCAAGGGACACTAAAGGGTGACACACACAGCTGGAGACCAGGGGACACTAAAGAATGACGCACACAGCAGGGAGATCAGGGGACACTAAAGAGTGACACACACAGCTGGACACCAGGGGACACTAAAGAGTGACACACACAGCTGGAGACCAGGGGACACTAAAGAGTGACGCACACAGCTGGACACCAGGGGACACTAAAGAGTTACGCACACAGCTGGGAGACCAGGGGACACTATATAGTGATGCACACAGCTGGGAGACCAGGGGACACTAAAGAGTGACGCACACATCTGGGAGACCAGGGGACACTAAAGAGTGACACACACAGCTGGACACCAGGGGACACTAAAGAGTGACACACACAGCTGGAGACCAGGAGACACTAAAGAGTTACGCACACAGCTGGGAGACCAGGGGACACTAAAGAGTGACGCACACAGCTGGGAGACCAGGGGACGCTAAAGAGTGACGCACACAGCTGGAGACCAGGGGACGCTGAAGAGTGACGCACACAGCTGGGAGACCAGGGGACACTAAAGAGTGATGCACACAGCTGGGAGACCAGGGGACACTAAAGAGTGACGCACACAGCTGGGAGTCTAGGGGACACTAAAGAGTGATGCACACATCTGGGAGACCAGAGGACACTAAAGAGTGACGCACACATCTGGGAGACCAGGGGACACTAAAGAGTGACACACACAGCTGGACACCAGGGGACACTAAAGAGTGACACACACAGCTGGAGACCAGGGGACACTAAAGAGTGACGCACACAGCTGGACACCAGGAGACACTAAAGAGTTACGCACACAGCTGGGAGACCAGGGGACACTAAAGAGTGACGCACACAGCTGGGAGACCAGGGGACACTAAAGAGTGATGCACACAGCTGGGAGACCAGGGGACACTAAAGAGTGACGCACACAGCTGGGAGACCAGGGGACACTAAAGAGTGACGCACACAGCTGGAGACCAGGGGACGCTAAAGAGTGACGCACACAGCTGGGAGACCAGGGGACACTAAAGAGTGACGCACACAGCTGGGACACCAGGGGACACTAAAAAGTTACGCACACAGCTGGGAGACCAGGGGACACTAAAGAGTGACGCACACAGCTGGTAGACCAGGGGACACTAAAGAGTGACGCACACAGCTGGTAGACCAGGGGACACTAAAGAGTGACGCACACAGCTGGTAGACCAGGGGACACTAAAGAGTGACGCACACAGCTGGGAGACCAGGGGACACTAAAGAGTGACGCACACATCTGGGAGACCAGGGGACACCAAAGAGTGACGCACACAGCTGGTAGACCAGGGGACACTAAAGAGTGACGCACACAGCTGGGAGACCAGGGGACACTAAAGAGTGACGCACACATCTGGGAGACCAGGGGACACTAAAGAGTGACGCACACAGCTGGTAGACCAGGGGACACTAAAGAGTGACGCACACATCTGGAGACCAGGGGACACTAAAGAGTGACGCACACAGCTGGAGACCAGGGGACGCTAAAGAGTGACGCACACAGCTGGGAGACCAGGGGACACTAAAGAGTGACGCACACAGCTGGGACACCAGGGGACACTAAAAAGTTACGCACACAGCTGGTAGACCAGGGGACACTAAAGAGTGACGCACACAGCTGGTAGACCAGGGGACACTAAAGAGTGACGCACACAGCTGGTAGACCAGGGGACACTAAAGAGTGACGCACACAGCTGGGAGACCAGGGGACACTAAAGAGTGACGCACACATCTGGGAGACCAGGGGACACCAAAGAGTGACGCACACAGCTGGTAGACCAGGGGACACTAAAGAGTGACGCACACAGCTGGGAGACCAGGGGACACTAAAGAGTGACGCACACATCTGGGAGACCAGGGGACACTAAAGAGTGACGCACACAGCTGGTAGACCAGGGGACACTAAAGAGTGACGCACACATCTGGGAGACCAGGGGACACCAAACAGTGACGCACACAGCTGGTAGACCAGGGGACACTAAAGAGTGACGCACACAGCTGGGAGACCAGGGGACACTAAAGAGTGACGCACACAGCTGGGAGACAAGGGGACACTAAAGAGTGACGCACACAGCTGGGAGACCAGGGGACACTAAAGAGTGACGCACACAGCTGGGAGACCAGGGGACACTAAAGAGTGATGCACACAGCTGGGAGACTAGGGGACACTAAAGAGTGACGCACACATCTGGGAGACCAGGGGACACTAAAGAGTGACGCACACATCTGGGATACCAGGGGACACTAAAGAGTGACACACACAGCTGGACACCAGGGGACACTAAAGAGTGACACACACAGCTGGAGACCAGGGAACACTAAAGAGTGACGCACACAGCTGGACACCAGGAGACACTAAAGAGTTACGCACACAGCTGGGAGACCAGGGGACACTAAAGAGTGACGCACACAGCTGGGAGACCAGGGGACACTAAAGAGTGACGCACACAGCTGGGAGACCAGGGGACACTAAAAAGTTACGCACACAGCTGGGAGACCAGGGGACACTAAAGAGTGACGCACACAGCTGGGAGACCAGGTGACACTAAAGAGTGACGCACACAGCTGGTAGACCAGGGGACACTAAAGAGTGACGCACACAGCTGGTAGACCAGGGGACACTAAAGAGTGACGCACACAGCTGGGAGACCAGGGGACACTAAAGAGTGACGCACACATCTGGGAGACCAGGGGACACCAAAGAGTGACGCACACAGCTGGTAGACCAGGGGACACTAAAGAGTGACGCACACAGCTGGGAGACCAGGGGACACTAAAGAGTGACGCACACATCTGGGAGACCAGGGGACACTAAAGAGTGACGCACATATCTGGGAGACCAGGGGACACCAAAGAGTGACGCACACAGCTGGAGACCAGGGGACACTAAAGAGTGACGCACACAGCTGGGAGACCAGGGGAAACTAAAGAGTGACGCACACAGCTGGAGACCAGGGGACACTAAAGAGTGACACACACAGCTGGAGACCAGGGGACACTAAAGAGTGACGCACACAGCTGGGAGACCAGGGGACACTAAAGAGTGACGCACACATCTGGGAGACCAGGGGACACTAAAGAGTGACGCACACAGCTGGTAGACCAGGGGACACTAAAGAGTGACGCACACATCTGGGAGACCAGGGGACACCAAACAGTGACGCACACAGCTGGTAGACCAGGGGACACTAAAGAGTGACGCACACAGCTGGGAGACCAGGGGACACTAAAGAGTGACGCACACAGCTGGGAGACAAGGGGACACTAAAGAGTGACGCACACAGCTGGGAGACCAGGGGACACTAAAGAGTGACGCACACAGCTGGGAGACCAGGGGACACTAAAGAGTGATGCACACAGCTGGGAGACTAGGGGACACTAAAGAGTGACGCACACATCTGGGAGACCAGGGGACACTAAAGAGTGACGCACACATCTGGGATACCAGGGGACACTAAAGAGTGACACACACAGCTGGACACCAGGGGACACTAAAGAGTGACACACACAGCTGGAGACCAGGGAACACTAAAGAGTGACGCACACAGCTGGACACCAGGAGACACTAAAGAGTTACGCACACAGCTGGGAGACCAGGGGACACTAAAGAGTGACGCACACAGCTGGGAGACCAGGGGACACTAAAGAGTGACGCACACAGCTGGGAGACCAGGGGACACTAAAAAGTTACGCACACAGCTGGGAGACCAGGGGACACTAAAGAGTGACGCACACAGCTGGGAGACCAGGTGACACTAAAGAGTGACGCACACAGCTGGTAGACCAGGGGACACTAAAGAGTGACGCACACAGCTGGTAGACCAGGGGACACTAAAGAGTGACGCACACAGCTGGGAGACCAGGGGACACTAAAGAGTGACGCACACATCTGGGAGACCAGGGGACACCAAAGAGTGACGCACACAGCTGGTAGACCAGGGGACACTAAAGAGTGACGCACACAGCTGGGAGACCAGGGGACACTAAAGAGTGACGCACACATCTGGGAGACCAGGGGACACTAAAGAGTGACGCACATATCTGGGAGACCAGGGGACACCAAAGAGTGACGCACACAGCTGGAGACCAGGGGACACTAAAGAGTGACGCACACAGCTGGGAGACCAGGGGAAACTAAAGAGTGACGCACACAGCTGGAGACCAGGGGACACTAAAGAGTGACACACACAGCTGGAGACCAGGGGACACTAAAGAGACTATTTGTGGTTTCCCTGAAATAAAACAACATAACGACCATGTTGTAAATATATCACGTCTCTATTTCCATAACAAGTACATATTATGAACTACTGTTTGTTGAATAAAAAAAGATAATAATAAACATAGGCCTATTTGTAAAATGGGGGGACACAAACAGGATTTCGAAAAGTGTCACGGTTAAACTCCTTATGAAGTGGTGAGGTGCCGCTCCACATTGCTTTTCTTCCTGAATGCAGCGCTGTTCTGTCTGTGTGTGAGAGCGTTTCACATGTGTGTAGGCCTATGAGAGATTTTTACATATGTCTGCAAATGACTTTGGTTTCAGTTGTGTGAGTCTGAGCAGGCTCGGATTGGCCATCAGGAGATTCGGGACTTTTCCCGTTGGGCCGCTCCCGCAGACTTTCACAGCGCCGCTGCGCCGGTACCGCATCCGCCGCGGCAAACACCTGCCGTTGCGAGGCTCTGGTGGCTCCGGTGCAGCGGTGCTGTGAAAGTCCACCGCCGTTGCGAGTCTCCGGCTGTAATAATCAGTAGATATTTTTCATGAAACCATATGGTGCTTCACATAATAAATACAAGGGCTGTAGCGTAATATGTATTATATGCTTGAGGAGCTGTTTGTTGTTTGTGTGTCTGTCTGTGTGTGTGTTTGTGAGCGTTGATGTGCCAGGCAGACAGGCAGGATTCAGTAGCTTATCTGACATATAAATGGTCCAAAAAGGTATATTGTCCGTTAACTTACGAGGTCCTCGTTTCAGCTAGCAACTATTTGCTTCACAATTTAGCATCACATTGGATATGGGCAGAATTTGTGCTGGATTGGAATTTTTTGGAACATTTCCCTAGGAGGAGTTTGCAAAAATGTGCTTAAAATGCATGAGAAACGCACATTGTTTAATATGGCCAACTTCGTGGGGGGCGGGGCTAATAAAAGCAAATTTGAAATATGTCCGCAATCATAAGACAAATTTGTATACAGCGTTTCGTGAATATTGGAAAAAGTATACGCGAGTAGTTTGGAGTAATTTGCGACATGTAAATGGTCAAAAATTGTGTATTCGCTGTTAGCTTACGACCTCCACGATTGAGCTATCAAAAATGTTCTTCTCAATTAAGTATCATATTGGATAGGGGCTGAATGTGTCCTGGATTGGAATTTTTCCGATCATTCCCCTAGGAGGAGTTCGCAAGAATGTGCTTAAAATGGCTGAAAAACGCAAATTTTTCAAAATGGCCGACTTTGTCGGGGGCGGGGCTAATAAAAGCCAATTTGAAATATGTCCGCAATCATAAGAGCAATGTGTATACAGCGTTTCGTGAATATCGGAATAACTACATCCGAGTAGTTTGGAGTAATTTGCGACATGTAAATCGTCAAAAATGGTGTATTCGCTGTTAGCTTACGACCTCCACGAGTAATTTAAAAAAAATTTGCTCCTCAATTAAGTTTCATAATGGATAGGGGCTGAACGTGTCCTGGATTGGAATTTTTCCGATCATTCCCCTAGGAGGAGTTCGCAAGAACGTGCGTAAAATGGCTGAAAAACGCACATATTTCAAAATGGCCGACTTTTTGGGGGGCGGGGCTAATGGAATGTATTTACAAATATATCCGCAATTCCATGAGGAATGTCTGTGCCAAAATTCGTGACGTTCTGAGAAACTATATGTGACTACCACACAATAGGGGGCGCTAGTGAGCAGTTTTTTTTGAAAATTTACGTTTTTTTTGTACATTCTCGAAAAGGTGCTGGGCTCTGACGTGTGTCCCAAGTTTTGCGTCCGAAGCTCATTTTATGCTATCTTAATTTAAGAAAAATGTATATGCAATTAAAAAAAAATGTATAGGCCACGCCCACATTCGGCATTTGTTGCGACACTTTAAATCTCAGTTCGTAGTCACCCCGAGAGTATGTGTAATAAAAAAAAAAAGATTAGTCCATCCGCTCTTGAGTTATACATTTGTGGTGTTTTTGGCGCCCCCTATAGTCCAAAATGAAAATGCTTTGGTGTGCCTATTCCCCAAGACAGACTGAACGTTTCCACCAAAATCTGTGATGTTTGGATACATTGTTGATGAATTATGAGCATTTGTTTCTAAGTCCCGCCTTTTTGCGAGTACGTTTTAATTCATGGCGGAAATATTTATTGTTTGAACATGCTCATCTCCTAGGGTAGTGTGTTTGACCCTCCACCGATGCTGTATACAAAGTTTGGTGTTGAAAAACTGAAAATTGAAATTTAAGTGAATATTTAACTGTTTTGAACATTATGCCAATTAAAAAAAAAAAAATGTAGGCGGAGCTTAGGTTTCAAGCGGATTATATGTAGAGCAGGTCCACCCGGATATGTGTGCAAAATTTCAGGTCATTTGGAGTTACGGTGCGACTTTGTACATCTTTCCAAAAACGGAAATGGCCATAGGTGGCGCTAGCGAGCAAGGTGGAATATTTTAACCCATTGACTCCAGAATGTTGCAATTTTTACCGGTTCTGGCGTCCGTGCAAAATTATACAACTTTGTCAGCGTCCTAAAGGCCTCAAAAACAGGAAAGATGGCGACTAAAAATAATAATACCACCAATAACAATAGGTTCCTCGCACTTCGTGCTAGGACACCGTTGGGTCCTAGCACTCCGTGCTCGGGCCCTAATGAAAGTGAAGTACAGAGCATATATCCCTTATATCCCTTCACAGAACTAAAGTATGCTTTTAGGTTTAATGAGATGATGGAATCAAAGCTGAACTATATAAAAAGGCACGCATGCTGAAAACCCAACCCCAGAAGGGGGTCTCGGGGGGTTCTCGCCCAGGAGATTTTTAGAAATACTAACATATAAACTACCCATTCTGGTACACTGAGAAGAACTGCATGCTTTTTTCCCCAAAAAAAAAAAAAGAAAAGGAATTTTTTGTTTTCCTATTTTTTTTTCTTCACTCACACCTTTCATCTGCGACCCACTCGAAACAGGTCTGCGACCCACTCGAAACAGGTCCGCGAACCACTCGAAACAGGTCCGCGACCATCGAAACAGGTCCGCGACCATCGAAACAGGTCTGCGACCATCGAAACAGGTCTGCGACCCACTCGAAACAGGTCTGCGACCCACTCGAAACAGGTCTGCGACCCACTCGAAACAGGTCCGCGACCATCGAAACAGGTCTGCGACCCACTCGAAACAGGTCTGCGACCCACTCGAAACAGGTCCGCGACCCACTCGAAACAGGTCTGCGACCATCGAAACAGGTCTGCGACCCACTCGAAACAGGTCTGCGACCCACTCGAAACAGGTCCGCGACCATCGAAACAGGTCTGCGACCCACTCGAAACAGGTCTGCGACCCACTCGAAACAGGTCCGCGACCCACTCGAAACAGGTCTGCGACCATCGAAACAGGTCTGCGACCCACTCGAAACAGGTCTGCGACCCACTCGAAACAGGTCCGCGACCCACTCGAAACAGGTCTGCGACCATCGAAACAGGTCTGCGACCCACTCGAAACAGGTCTGCGACCCACTCGAAACAGGTCTGCGACCCACTCGAAACAGGTCTGCGACCCACTCGAAACAGGTCTGCGACCCACTCGAAACAGGTCCGCGACCCACTCGAAACAGGTCTGCGACCATCGAAACAGGTCTGCGACCCACTCGAAACAGGTCTGCGACCCACTCGAAACAGGTCTGCGACCCACTCGAAACAGGTCCGCGACCATCGAAACAGGTCTGCGACCCACTCGAAACAGGTCTGCGACCCACTCGAAACAGGTCCGCGACCCACTCGAAACAGGTCTGCGACCATCGAAACAGGTCTGCGACCCACTCGAAACAGGTCTGCGACCCACTCGAAACAGGTCCGCGACCCACTCGAAACAGGTCTGCGACCATCGAAACAGGTCTGCGACCCACTCGAAACAGGTCTGCGACCCACTCGAAACAGGTCTGCGACCCACTCGAAACAGGTCTGCGACCCACTCGAAACAGGTCCGCGACCCACTCGAAACAGGTCTGCGACCCACTTTTGGGTCGCGAACCACCAGTTGAGAACCACTGCTTTATACCATATACATACTATTCATAGTGTATATACTTATACTATAATATTAATAACACTCCTGGTTAGATGTTAACATCATGTTGTTTCTGTTCTACAGTTTTGGAGATTTCTTGCTTTTAAAACAGTCGAATAATCAAATGAAGGAAAGAAAGAGTCAAACATGAAAACATGAAAACATGAAAACATGAAAACATGAAAACATGAAAACATGAAAACATGAACATTTTAAATAAAGGAGTAAAGGAAGAAAATATAGTTTAAAGTGAGAGGAAGAAAAAAAGAACAATCAAAAGTTGAGAAAGAAAAGTATTTTTATCCACATCTGTTTCCAGAGAAAACTAACTATGATAAACAAGCTCATGTTTCACACACACACACACACACACACACACACGCACGCACGCACGCACGCACGCACACACACACACACACACACACACACACACACACACACACACCCACATCCACACTGTTTGTTTTGGTCTGTGTTACCATGGTAGCATGATGACGGCACTCACATTGACCTCAAACCTTTTCAATGTTTTATGTTCATAATCATATATTGCTTATTATGTCCTTCTCCTGTATCGTTACTTTGAAACTTCATTATTTGTATTTCTTTGTTGTTTTTAAAGTCCTCTTTGTTGTAATAATTATTCTGTAATCGGCTGATACTCATTTTATTGTGATTGTTATTATAAAGTATGTAATTTATATTTCTCTGTGAATAAATGAAACACTTGCAAACAACCACTCTCATAGTACTAACAAAACAACAACAACAGGATCTGTGAAAAATCCTTCAAAAGACTTCCTTTATTTCACGTCTTTGTTTTCTGTTTGGACTTTATATCCCTGTGTTATGTCCCGCCTCCACTTCCTGTCTCAAAAGGAATGACGTCACATCCAAACTCCAAAAAAACGTTTCACTGAAACTCTTTCCACATATTTCCACACGCAGAGTCTCTGATGAAACACAGCTCACATTCCTCTGGGTGGACTGCCTCCATCAGAGAAAGAGTGTGTGAGCAGGAGACACTGGAGAGGGTTAAACGTTTCGTCAGAATGATGAGGAAGCTCAACACTTTCCAATGTTCCTACAAACAGTAAAGAGTCTGTATTTTCTTTATCAAACACCAAAGGCTCTGAAGATGGAGTGGTTTCTGCAGAAATATAATACATGAGTTCCTCTCCACCCTTCTCCCTATTCCACCGAGCAGAACAAATAACTAAACCAGTATTTCATGGAAAAGTGATTAAGGGGAATCTCTGGCTGTCTGTTCGAGTCCATTGTCATTCTGCTGGAGCTGAAACAATGAAAGCATAACGAAAACAATGGAGCTTTCCGCTCTGCATGAAGAGCAGGAGTTTCCTCTGTGAGGGGAAAAGATCCATGTTGCGTAACGGAGGAAAGAATGCAGAGTCCAGCTGATCACAAACAGAGGATCATGAAACTGCAGAGTCTGTTTCTACGGTGGCCCACAGGATCAAATGCTCTGCAGCTTCATTTTAAACGTTGTAATTTGCAGAAAGAAGTGCTTTTTATGGTATTTAAAGATCCCCTATTATATTCTTTTTCATCAGTATATCACAGGTCTCAGATATATACAGAGCCTGTCTCTCATTGGCTGAAATACCAAACAGATCATTGCAGCATCCCATAATCCCCTCTGTTTCAGCCCTGTTTCAAAAGTGCTGATTCTCTGTCTGTTACTTTAGATGCTAATGAGCTGCTGCTGGCCACGCCCCCCTGAGAGATGATTGGTTTAAAAAACACGATGGTGCTCTAGGAGGAGGAGATTCAGGTGATAAGGGGGGGGGGTCCGAAGGGCCAACTCTTAACTCTTCGGATATTAGCGTGCTAACGTACGCTTTGTAGTAGCATTTGACAATCTTATTTACATCAAATGTTATTGGCACGATATTTCATAATCTGTGTTTTTTTGAAAATGTAATTTCAGACTGAGGTCATTATTTAACAGCATTTGTTAAATTTCAGGTGAAATGTGTCGATCCATTCACCTCTTTTAGCCTCAAGATATTAGCATGCTAACGTTAGCTTTGTCAGTGGGTTCAGTTAGCCTCACATCAACCCTTTAACGCTCAACCTGGCAGCTTCCTGTGACGGTGGGCCTGTCGTAAAGTGACTTCCTGCAGTGACTCACCTGCTCTCTCACCTGGGCTGCAGTCGGGGTTGTCCTGTAACTCAATGACTTGTTCAGACCCATAAAACACCGGCCTACCCCTCCACACCCTCTTTATCTCTCAGTGTCTGGACACATATTAGCAGAACGAGTACACCAGTCCACCGTCAACGCCCTCTGCTTGA
>JAPTMU010000079.1:303897-514901 GCA_028583405.1 Pogonophryne albipinna
CTGATGTGCTGACAGCCGGCTGCTGCTGGGTGCGGCGGGCAAAGTCCTCCCTGCAGACCCTCTCTCTCAGCCTGTAGTTACCATGGTATCATGTTCGTGTGATAAACAGGGAGGATCACAGAGAGGTGATGGAGTTATGTGAGAGCAGAGAACAGGGTTTATGAGACTGTACAGATACAGCAGACATTTCTGCTCATCTATGGTCCTTAGATTCTACACAGAAACCTGATGATGCTAAAAATGCAAAAATCGGTTTGTAAAAATGCAGAAATGAGGAAAAAAGTCGAGTCAGTCAAGTTGAATCTGAGTGAAGGCTTTTGTTTTGAAGGGGGAATGATTCATTGAGAAGTATTTTGTTCGCAGCCTGATACTAAACATTAGATCCTTTCTGGCAGCGGGAGTTATTCCAAACCAAAGCTGAAGGTTCCCAGAAACTTTCACAATAAGAGTCTGATCTGATTCTTTAACCTAGAAGCTGGGATTGTACTTTGGATGGGAAGTCATTGTGTGTTTCCACAGCAGACATCTGGACTAATAACACCTTTAACTGCTGCTGTACATTGTATTGTGTTGCAACACTAAAGTAGCCATTGTTAATGTTATTGGTTCTCGTCAGATCGTATGAGAAAATGATCCTACTTCTCACTTGGTTCATTACCTCAGTAGACATATTGCTTATGAGTGTATGGTCTCTATCTGTAGGTGCAAGTTCTCTTCAATTCAGCATGAGGTTCATTTAGTAAATTATCGTCTTCATTTTGAGTAAAGTAACCAATGAAGTAGCTTACTGTATGCTTTAAGGATTGTTTTATAGAAGGAACAATGACCATGCTTCTCACTTGATGTATTACCACATTAAACAATTTCCTGATGAGTTTATGGACTTCATTTCTGATTCAAGTCTTTTTAAACACGGCATGATGTTGATTTAGTAAATGATGTTAGTGTATAAAGACCGTATGCTTTAGGGCGGGGCTGCACGTTATTGTGCTTCCTTTCAAGAGAACAACAGTGTAAACAATATGACTGATTTGAGAAAAGATGTTTGGTACAACAAACATCAAATGTTGGTCGAATTTCTACACAGATTCAGTTGTTACTCCTACATCTGTTTCTGAGATGTACATGCAGGCAGTGAGGTCCTTGAATGCAACACAATGGGTCTAACGTCTTCCATATGCCCCTCACTGGAATACCCTGTCATTATGAAGTGATCTAACACAGTGTGGACAAAACCAACGGGGATAGACTTTTACTTGTCAAAGAAATACAAAATTAAAATTACACTTTTCAAACTAAAACAGGAAACCAAAAAGACAGATCGACACAGGACACAAATAAAACACAGACAGGTCGTGACACCAACTGCTGAAATCACAAGGCAAATATAAATGCAGTTTAACTTTTATCAGCAAATAATGCAAAATGTAGTAAAACTAGTTTAATTACATGCAGTTAAGTACTCCCAAAAAAAGACTACAGCGTAATATATTAAAAAAATGATTGTCAAGTAGAACTATTTTAATACATTTTAAAGTCATTTCTCAGGAAACAGAAGGAAATGACCTGAAAACGTCCTAGAACATGTATTTCTTATATTACAGTAAAGTGATCCTCTTTGGACAAATCAATAACTTGTTAAGGCGCTACATTAGTCTCTCTGAAGATTTAAATTAACCAATAATGTTACGTTAGCCTGGGAGGCTCAGCTCAGGGCAAAATTAAACCCACGAACTCTGTGTGATCTGTAATCAGAGAAAATAAAAACATGCCAAACATGAATATGTTTAAAAGGGTGGTGGTCCTCTTTAATATCTCTGGCTGTTGGATTGTGTGTAACGCGCGTTGCTAAGAGACCGTTGCCAACACTTCCTGTTAGTGTTTAATAAGAGGTCAAAGGTCGGGAGGGCTTTCCAGACTCTAGTACTAAATCATTAATCATTTAGTTACGTAACAAAACGTTATTTGGAAGTGTGTGTGTGTGTGTGTGTGTGTGTGTGTCTTATCTGCCTCTCATACCGACACACCCAGTGGAATGTGCTGTTCAATAAATACAGCACACCTATGTGAGGCGTTCACAGGCCGCTGGATTCTGCAGCGCTCGGTGTTCTCACTCTATTGTTCGCTCGTCCGTTTTTAGAAAGCCTGCAGAGGAAACCTGAAGCGTTTCCACCGGGAGGAAACCTGTCCTCAGATTAAAGGAGACTTTGTGGATTCTCCTTCCTCACACTTTATGTGTAAAATGTGTTCACAAAACCGAATGAAATAAGAAAATATGTTTTGCTTTGCAGAAGAATATCAAACAGGAAGGATGTGATTTGGGGAAAAGGAAACATCTGTTTACTATAAATAGCATTATATATAATGACTCTAATGTTTACTGTGCTCATGTTTTCGTACTTTATGAACCTGTAAGGGCACAAGCAGACTATTTGGACAAACTTAGAAACATTTAAAAGAAAATGATATTGATCTACCAAACATAACACATTTACATAGCAACAAATAGAAGATAAGAAAGTGTGTTTATGTGGAGTTAGGAGAAGAAGATTTTAATATTTAATATATGTGTTTGTGTGGGTGTTGGGGGGGGGGGGGGGGGTGATTGCATTTGGCAATGAATAGCTGCAATGATTAGCCAATTAATCTACTTACATTAAATCAATCGGCACTTTAAAAGTAATCTGATGGGATTCAAGGTGTTCCTTCCTCCATAGGACATCACACTGAATAGATCTTAGGTTTGGATTGTTCTATATTTAAAATCTTTGTCTGGAGTTTTAGAGACCAACACGTTAAATGATTAATAGAGAAAGACAATCTGATTAATTCACATTTAAAATATGTTTGTAAAGTAATTGTCTTATAGTTCTTTTCAAGGTGTTTTTTCACGTGAGCATTTATACATGAACCATGAGGAATCACACGGATGCAGAAATGGATCCGTGTGATGATGTTGAATTAGAAACAGACTTTCTAACCGTGTGTCCTGCAGGTGAACTCAACATGGCGCTGGTTTCTGAGTTTCTGGGACAACTGACGCTGTCGTACGGCGGGGTGAGTGAGAAACTGAGAGAAATAATCAAACAGACATACCGCTGTAAACGTGTGCATTTGGATATGAAATCATGCCTGAACATTGATCTAGCCTCACAGTTTAATGTGACACAAAGGAAACTAGATCTGATTTTATCTTTAAAAAATCCAGATTCTCAAAATATATTTAACCTTTTTCTGTAAACAATTGTTAAAATCTTTTAATTTAACCCGACGTGTCTTTGAATTCTGTCAAAAGCACTTTTTATTTTTAGTCTTAAACATAGAATTGTTTCTATTTGGTATTATTCTTAATACACAATTATTTTCTCAGTGTTATATTTTATCATCTACTATCTTTGTATTGTTTGATTTTTATCTTCCATTTGCTATTTTTTTACGTGTTGCCTCTTTCATAAAAAGTTATCTAAATTACATTTTTGTTACATTCATTATAATATCAGAGGAAACAGGACAACTGTGTTGATGCTTTTGTAGTATTAGACGTTACAAATCCCCCTTCTTGAACATCCTGAAGTTTGATCTCTTCAGATGACTTTGTGTTCGTCCATATCTTTACAGCCTGAGGATCAATAGTCTGGAGCTCTGCAGTTTTACTGCCTCACTAAACACATAAGGCTCTTTTTTCTCCACCCAACACAAACCGGATGAATAGAACAAACTCACAGAAGTATCACGGATAGAAAAGTTAATTCATGTTAACACCACAAATTAGGGATGTAACGATACCAAAAACTCACGGTACGATATTTATCGCGCTATTGAAAAATATTTTTTCTTTATTAAATAAGAAATCTGATTGTACAGCATTTTAGTAGGATAGTAGTATTTTAAAGTGTCAGAAACAGTAACAGACTGGAACAAGAACAACCAGTGTTTTTTTACCTACTAGTTCTACCAAACAAAGCAGGCATTTTCTTTGTGCCACTGTTCAAGGACATGGAATAATCAGACCCTGCGATATTCATGTTGGACAGGTCTCCCGTGATCGATGATCTCAATGGGACCACCTTGTTGAATAAAGGTTTAAAAATGTTTTTTTTTAATGAAAGATAAATAAATTAACCATGTAATATCGCGATAGATTTTGTCAGTCTCACAACGGTATCGAGACATTTGTTTATCACGATATCCGATATATCGTTACATCCCTACCACAAATGCATCACAAACAAAATGTTAGACGCAAACATCAAAAAGCAAAAGCCATATTTTCTTTGTCACTCTTCTCACGAGTTCCTAGATCTCTGCATTAAAATCCTTCATATATTGTCTCCCTCTCTGCAGGAGGAGGAGCCTAAATTCCCCACCGTGGTGCCGGCACGAGACTTCGACCCGGGAAGAGACGCCACCCGGATCGACACCGCCATCAAGACTAAAGGTGAGAGGAATCAGAAACGTAGAATTTATGTAACTGTAGTCTGCCCGTCAACAGTGCTGGTTACACCACTGAGTAGTTTACTTTAAAGAGTCCTCTCCTGCTGATGTTCAGGTGTACATCAGTATGTAGTGTCTCTACTTTAAAGAGTCCTCTCCTGTTGATGTTCAGGTGTATATCAGTATGTAGTGTCTCTACTTTAAAGAGTCCTCTCCTGCTGATATTCAGGTGTATATCAGTATGTAGTGTCTCTACTTTAAAGAGTCCTCTCCTGCTGATGTTCAGGTGTACATCAGTATGTAGTGTCTCTACTTTAAAGAGTCCTCTCCTGCTGATGTTCAGGTGTATATCAGTATGTAGTGTCTCTACTTTAAAGAGTCCTCTCCTGCTGATATTCAGGTGTATATCAGTGTGTAGTGTCTCTACTTTAAAGAGTCCTCTCCTGCTGATGTTCAGGTGTATATCAGTATGTAGTGTCTCTACTTTAAAGAGTCCTCTCCTGCTGATGTTCAGGTGTATATCAGTGTGTAGTGTCTTTACTTTAAAGAGTCCTCTCCTGCTGATGTTCAGGTGTATATCAGTGTGTAGTGTCTCTACTTTAAAGAGTCCTCTCCTGCTGATGTTCAGGTGTATATCAGTATGTAGTGTCTCTACTTTAAAGAGTCCTCTCCTGCAGATGTTCAGGTGTATATCAGTATGTAGTGTCTCTACTTTAAAGAGTCCTCTCCTGCTGATGTTCAGGTGTATATCAGTATGTAGTGTCTCTACTTTAAAGAGTCCTCTCCTGCTGATGTTCAGGTGTATATCAGTATGTAGTGTCTCTACTTTAAAGAGTCCTCTCCTGCTGATATTCAGGTGTATATCAGTATGTAGTGTCTCTACTTTAAAGAGTCCTCTCCTGCTGATGTTCAGATGTATATCAGTATGTAGTGTCTCTACTTTAAAGAGTCCTCTCCTGCTGATGTTCAGGTGTATATCAGTGTGTAGTGTCTTTACTTTAAAGAGTCCTCTCCTGCTGATGTTCAGGTGTATATCAGGATGTAGTGTCTCTACTTTAAAGAGTCCTCTCCTGCTGATGTCCAGGTGTATATCAATATGTAGTGTCTCTACTTTAAAGAGTCCTCTCCTGCTGATGTTCAGGTGTATATCAGTATGTAGTGTCTCTACTTTAAAGAGTCCTCTCCTGCTGATGTTCAGGTGTATATCAGTATGTAGTGTCTCTACTTTAAAGAGTCCTCTCCTGCTGATGTTCAGATGTATATCAGTATGTAGTGTCTCTACTTTAAAGAGTCCTCTCCTGCTGATGTTCAGGTGTATATCAGTATGTAGTGTCTCTACTTTAAAGAGTCCTCTCCTGCTGATGTTCAGGTGTATATCAGTGTGTAGTGTCTCTACTTTAAAGAGTCCTCTCCTGCTGATGTTCAGGTGTATATCAGTATGTAGTGTCTCTACTTTAAAGAGTCCTCTCCTGCTGATGTTCAGGTCTATATCAGTGTGTAGTGTCTCTACTTTAAAGAGTCCTCTCCTGCTGATGTTCAGGTGTATATCAGTATGTAGTGTCTCTACTTTAAAGAGTCCTCTCCTGCTGATGTTCAGGTGTATATCAGTATGTAGTGTCTCTACTTTAAAGAGTCCTCTCCTGCCGATGTTCAGGTGTATATCAGTAGTGTAGTGTCTCTACTTTAAAGAGTCCTCTCCTGCTGATGTTCAGGTGTATATCAGTATGTAGTGTCTCTACTTTAAAGAGTCCTCTCCTGCTGATGTTCAGGTGTATATCAGTATGTAGTGTCTCTACTTTAAAGAGTCCTCTCCTGCTGATGTTCAGGTGTATATCAGTATGTAGTGTCTCTACTTTAAAGAGTCCTCTCCTGCTGATGCTTCAGGTGTATATCAGTATGTAGTGTCTCTACTTTAAAGAGTCCTCTCCTGCTGATGTTCAGGTGTATATCAGTGTGTAGTGTCTCTACTTTAAAGAGTCCTCTCCTGCTGATGTTCAGGTGTATATCAGTATGTAGTGTCTCTACTTTAAAGAGTCCTCTCCTGCTGATGTTCAGGTGTATATCAGTATGTAGTGTCTCTACTTTAAAGAGTCCTCTCCTGCTGATGTTCAGGTGTATATCAGTATGTAGTGTCTCTACTTTAAAGAGTCCTCTCCGGCTGATGTTCAGGTGTATATCAGTATGTAGTGTCTCTACTTTAAAGAGTCCTCTCCTGCTGATGTTCAGGTGTATATCAGTATGTAGTGTCTCTACTTTAAAGAGTCCTCTCCTGCTGATGTTCAGGTGTATATCAGTGTGTAGTGTCTCTACTTTAAAGAGTCCTCTCCTGCAGATGTTCAGGTGTATATCAGTATGTAGTGTCTCTACTTTAAAGAGTCCTCTCCTGCTGATGTTCAGGTGTATATCAGTATGTAGTGTCTCTACTTTAAAGAGTCCTCTCCTGCTGATGTTCAGGTGTATATCAGTGTGTAGTGTCTCTACTTTAAAGAGTCCTCTCTGTCTGCAGGAGTGGACGAGCAGACGGTGATCGACATCCTGACGAGACGCAGCACGGAGCAGCGGAGAGAGATCGCCTTCGAATATGAACGGATCGCTAAGAAGGTTAAAAGTGTTTCTTATTAATGAACATGTTGAAACATACTGGCCCACTAACTTTGGATTATTTCTTCTGAAAGACATAATCCTTGTCAGACACGAAGACACCCATTTTTAGGAGTTTATATCAATAACTTTGTCTGTGTCCGTAACCCTAACCCTTCTAAATTCCCCAACATTTTCATATTTAAACATAACATGTCAGAAAACTTGTAATATAAAAAATGATTGTGTTATTGTCAGTACTGAAGTGAGGAAGTTTCATGTTGATATCTATCAGTACATTTCCCCCCCATTGACCTGTAGTGTTGTATTGTCCCAGGATCTGAGCGTGGCCCTGAAGGGGGCGCTGTCCGGCTCCTTGGAGGGTCTGCTGCTGGGTCTGATGAAGAGCACCGCTCAGTACGACGCCTCGGAGCTCAAAGCCTCCATGAAGGTCAGACATGTTTCCCCTCTAAACCCGGGGGTCAAACTCTATTTCATCGTGGTCCGCATCAGCATTAAGGTTGCACTCAAAGGGCCAGTTGTAACTTTAAGACTATATAAATATGCTTATATATATTTAATATATATAAAATAATGTATTATATCACATTATTGCCTCTGCACTGGATTATTATCTGATAGGGTAATAACTTCATAATTAACTACGTCTGAAAGCAGAAGTCTAGGGCAAATAATTGCAAGTCTCTTCAGTGAGAATGTCACAAAATGATTTCAAAAGAAATTCTGGAAAAAAAAGTTTAAAAAAAAACTCAAATTGTGAGAAATAAGGCACATTTGAGATTTGCCCCCTTCTGGCCGCGGGGGCCCTATGCATCCGCACAGTCCGCCTATAGGAAGAAACGGCCCTGGGTGTGTGTATGTAAATGTATACATATATGTGTATTGTAGTAATGTGTTTTTATGTGATTGTAGTATTTATTACATGTACAGCACTTTGGCCCGACCAAAAATCGCTTTTAAAATGTGCTTTATAAATATACTTTGATTTGATTTGTATAGCATTTTGTTTGTCTGTGTGAGTATTCAATCACGGAATTATCTTTTTTTACTTTATCGTGCAACTGGATAACTAACGGGCGGGCTAAAAAACCATTATGCAGAACATACATCAGGGTCTACCCCACCATCTACTGGGTGAATTAGGTACTGCAACAGAACAACACCGGACCCTGAAGAACAACTTCCTAAACAAATGATTAGAGGAGCACTTTAATGCGAGATCGACCTTTGGAAACTCTGCATTTTCCAAATGATATAGAGATTACACATTTTTACTTAGCAGTTAAAAGATGCTTTACAGTCAATTATGTTAAAGGTAGGGTAGGTAAGTTTGAGAAACCGGCTCCAGTGCGCTAGAATTTGAAAATGCACGACCGGAGAAAATCTGCCACTTCCTTACAGAGCCCCTCCTCCAACACACACGAACGCGCACATGACCAATGAGGGCACGAGATAAGTTTGTGCACAGATGGAAGGCTGACAGGCAGGTAGGCCATCCAGTTACTTGGGCCGGCTCAGATGATTGGTCGTGCTTTTTACAGAGCCACGGCTTCCACAGATGATGTTTCTTTATGGATTTGTTGTCAAAGCACTTCAGATATTCATTGCTATCGGGATGTTAAGAGCATTCCATGGAATATAACAAAAAGTGTATCTCGAGCCGGTTTCTCAAACTTACCTACCCCACCTTTAAGATAAGTTAAACCAGCGGATCCCAACCTGTGGACTGTGGAGGCATCGCAAGTGGGCCGCCAAATAATTTGCAAGACATTATGATTTGTGTTGAAACATTTTCATTATTGTGACGCTGACAATTGAGCGTCCCGACTAAGCAAGGAGGCAGAGGCAGAACGTCCAAAAATACAACCCGGTGTGGGCATTTATTCAAATCATAAGCACATTCACAGCCTCAATTGCTGTTCCCCTGAACACAGTCAGCAGCCACAAGGATCTCACCCACACTACCAGCCTCAAAACAGACAGGGCAACAGACCCTAAATACACACACTAATCAGCAATTCGACACAGGTGAGGGGGAGGGTGGGGGGTGCACACAATCAACAGCCACAGACATGGGGGAAGGGGAACACTTTTAACATGAAACCAGGAAGCAGAGACAGACAAACTAGTTACATAAATTACATGTATTCCCATGCTTCCTTTGCAATGTTTTTAATGCTATATTACCCGTAACGGAGGCCGAGATCTATGGGCCCAGAGATCACCTCCGTTACAATTATTAAGATTCAAATTAAGATTTTTTAAATTTGAACCTCGTTCCTTTCTCTTTCTTGACCCTCCTTAGCAACGGTCATTACAGTCCTTGACAGCGGTCTGTTCCCCTGGATTAACAACGTGTCATATGTTCTGAATCGACCAATCAGAACGTTATTTAGCCTCCGTATTGTTTACGGTTGAATGTGGGACATTTTTCTGCAGGAAAAGTTATTTTACTTTTGATGAAAAACATATTTTACCAATGAAAAAGCTCTGACAGAATAACATTGTAATATAATAGCGTTTTTAATATTACAAATGAAGTCTTACCTGTGTGTGTTTGTTTTCAGGGCCTGGGGACGGACGAGGAAACGCTCATCGAGATGGTCTGCTCGAGAAACAACGAGGAGCTGCTGGAGATAAAGAGGGTTTACAGAGAGAGTGCGTTTATCTCAAATACAGAACAACATTTATTATATTTTAAATGCTAAAAGCTCACATTGCTGTTAGTATTGTTGCCTAAACTACAACCAATATTACAATAACTATAATACTGTGAGACTAAAGTGGCCAATCTAACAGAGGAGGTTAAGTTAAACTGTCCACTGAATAATCTGTCATTTTGATTTAATTGTAAGTATGCAGTGTTTTAATTAAATTAGCATGACTAATGTTTGCCAATTTAACATTAACCTGCATATCTAATTGAACCATTACCAAAACAGGATATGTGAAATTCTTTATTTTACATATGAATGAACACATTTTACAATTCAAATGTCCTATGAAGTATTTAAAATTGCACCGTGAATTACGATAAATATGCTGTCTTTTGTTTCATTTACTTGATAACCTAAAGGTCAATATTATTGATCCAGTAATCTGTTCAATAAGTAACTTTGGGTACCATTATATATAATATTGCAATACTCAATGACATACAAAGATTAAACATATTATCCATAATGCATTTTGTGGTTTAAGAGTAAAATTACAAATACGTCAAAATCGCGACACTTTATTTTGATTAGTCTATTTAATTGGAGTAATTCAAAATTATATATAATTTTGTATCAAGATATTTTATCAATAAATGATTATGATATATGACTATCGCTATATAAATGACATGTCATGATGGAAAATGTTCTGTACAGCTTTCACCTTTACTCAGAGTGGCTAAGTTAGCTAAAAGCTAAAGTAACATATCGTTATCAGTTTAGAATAAAATTACATTGAACCACATGTAAGCTGTTAGCATGTTAGCTCGATGTAATCAACTATAAACATCTAGCTAGTTAGCTTCGGTGGCTAATATTAGATACATCATACTGTACGTTGTATTTAACTTATTACGTTTTTTTTCATAATGTGCACGTCTTTTTCTTTCTGTCTGCAGTGTTTAAGAAGGAGCTGGATAAAGAGGTAGCTGGAGACACTTCAGGAGACTTCGCTAAACTGCTGCTAGCGCTGGTTCAGGTAGCTCAATGCTAACTGTAAAGACCTTTGTATAATTGTCATTTTAGTATCTGGGTAATATAAAATACTTACAAACCTACTGCACGTTTTGACCCTTCTGTCAGGCTATATATTAAGGTTAAAGTCTTAGGTTGCGTTCACACCAGCCTTGGATAGTCCGGTTGAATCAAACCCTGGTGCGTTTACCCACTTGGTGCGGTTCGTTTGGGTCGGTGTGAACGCAGTCCGAGACCTCTGAAGTGAACCAACCAACCGGACTCTGGTCCGCCTAGAGGTGGTCTCGGACCGCTTGCAAGTGAACTCTGGAGCGGTTCATCGCTGGTGTGAACGTAGTCCGCACCAAAACATAGGAAGCGTAGTATTTACGTGTCACAAGAACGCGGATGTCTTCCAAATCTTTAGCGAAAGAGTCTTTCAAGACATCCACGGTTGTTTAGTTAAAGAGTGAAGCAGAATGAAGTGTTGAACAGTGTCGTGTAAAGTAAAAATTCTCCGTCAGCTATAAAAGTAAGAACACCTGTCGTCGGTGAAACGCCCTCCTGACTGCAGAACGTCTCTCATTGTGTTATAATGTTTTTTAACGGACGTTGTCTGATTATATAATCATATGCGCGGGCCGCTAGTGTCTGTTGATCTCCAGATTAACAGCAGCATGAGAATAACCTGCCGAAAGTGCCGATGCTCCATGGCGGAGGCTCCGGTAGAAATTGCCGGGATTCGCGTTTTTACCCCCTTAATGTCTGACCAATGGTTGAACAGCATTTCCGTGCACATGACTTGTGTTTAAGGTTTATAGTCCATTTGAGTTTTGCCGTGTGAACGCAAACCGAACCTTCTGGAAAATGAAACAATGTAACAAACTGTGTTCTGGGGCCTCATTTATAACGCCGTGCGTAGGATTCATGTGGGAAGGTTGCTTACGTAGTAGAAATCCAAAAAATAGGTACAGAAATGTTCCGACATTTTCCGATTCACCAAACATTGCGTACCGGCGAGGAAAGTGCGTACAGCACTTCCTACGCCGGTTTCCCTTTATAAATCACAACCGACTCGAAATGCGGTGCAGCTTTTGCGGGCTTCACGTAACGCCCATATTTGCCTATAAATAGTCAAAGAAACGCCCATTCATTCATTCTGACTGACTTTATGAAGAAGATCGCAGGAAATGACGACAGAACAGCTAAAAAAGACGTCTCACACAGAGTCAGAATTTGGTTATTTTGGGGAGGTCGAGATAAATCACATTGTTTGGTGGATGCAGTTTGAACCAGAGTAGCAGCATGGAGGTCGGATCGTCACCAACATAAATAAATAAGTGGTCCGAAAAAGGTTCATGACAAAAAAAATACACATAGCCTTCCTCAGGCAGTGTGTTTGCACCGGGGACAGGAGACACCTCCTTGATGAGAGACTGTAAGAAATGATCTGGGAATCCCTCCGGAGTGGAGTCATGACGACTGGATCTGAATTATGTTTTTGTATTTGGTGGTTTGTGTCCCAGCTGTCGATCAGCTGTGCGCAGCGTCTCCACTGCAGCCTGTGCATCTCAACCCCCCCCCCTCCCTGCAGCAACTCTATATCCACCAGTTAAAGGAAATACAACTAATGTGTTGTGTTATATTCGCTGTACAAGTTACCACACATGGTGTTCTTAGTTTCCAGACCTCCTGTGTTTTACGAGCGACTTATCAAGTCTTAGCAAACGGCATAAAACATGATTAAACATGGTAGTATATAAAACCATGCTCGTACAAACTAGAAATGCAAAACCGCATCATTTATGAGAAAACAATTCATAACATTAACACAACATATTCGTGGTGGTTTTAAATAACATATACGTATTTATTTATTTCTCCAAGTTATGTGTTTGTGTTTCTGAGGAGTCTCAAACAGGCGTTTGTTTCATCATTTTAAGATCAGCTTTAATCAATTTGTGAAAATGAATTCTTCATATCTGATAAATGAGAGGTAACATTTTATTTATGGTATTATTTCCACATATTTCTCTCCATTCTTCCTTCTGCCAACGGGGTCGCAGTTTCTCGTCTCTCCCGTTTTTGTGCTTAGTGCGTACGCATGGGTTAGAGTTTGCGTGGAGGACCGCACGTTTTCCCGTCAAGTTAGTATTTTATAAATCGCAAACATTGCGTAAAACTGGCGTACGCCATTTTTTTTAGCGTATATCCCTTTATAAATGAGGCCCCTGGTGCGCACCTGAAAACGGACTATTAGGTGTGAATGCGACCTTAAGCACGCTGAAAGAAAACCCAGGTTGGTGTTTGACTGTAATTTAAACATTTTAAACCACTAATATGCATTTTCTTTGTTGACATGTAGACAAAGAGAGATGAGCCGTCTAACGTGGTGGACTATGAGAAGATCGACGAGGACGCCAGAGTGAGTGAAACACCTCAGAGTTCTTCCTTAAAACATATTCAAAAACATTAGATTTCTGGGGTAAAAACTATTTTTTTATGTTCTTAGTGTGAATTTCTTTCATGATCAAACACTCAGTTATTGATTTTTTTGTTGTTGCGGGATTTCATGAATTAACTAACCCTAAGCAATACAGAAATCTCACCTTTCTTTCTCACCTAAGTAAAGTAATATGACTCTTAATTCTCTCACCTCAGTGTCTGTATGAAGCCGGGGTTCAGAGGAAAGGCACCGACGTGGCCGTCTGGATCTCCATCATGTCCCAGAGGAGCGTCCCCCACCTGCAGAAAGGTGACACACACACACACACACACACACACACACACACACACACACACACACACACACACACACACACACACACATTTTACATTGTGTGGTGGAAATGTACTGTCTTTCAAGGGATCCTGTTCGTGACACCAAATTGTGTTGGTAGTTTACTGAGACAAACTAACAAATAATAATAAAATGGTGAGGAAACCTTTTCCGTTATACTGAAATGAAGTTTATTGGAAAAAGACAGTCTTTTAGGGAGTTTATTCTTGCAATAAGGTACATTGTACAGAGTGTCAAGCAGTGTCCTCTATAAACATTCATAAAACAATACGCTTTAAGTTTGTATGTATTTTCTGTGTGTGTGTGTGTGTGTGTGTGTGTGTGTGTGTGTGTGTGTGTGTGTGTGTGTGTGTGTGTGTGTGTGTGTGTGTGTGTGTGTGCAGTGTTTGAGCGCTATAAGAGCTACAGTCCCTACGACATGAAGGAGAGCATCAGGAAGGAGGTGAAGGGAGACCTGGAGAAATCCTTCCTCACTCTGGGTAAAAAACACCACAGTTGTATCATTATATTCACAGTATGTGCATGTGAAGGCGGCGTGGGAGGAAGGGGATACTGATTTGAAAATGAACATCTTTGTAAATGTTTATAGCTTTTCAAAATCAAACACTGTTGCATAGGATGTCATGATATTATATTGAATACATGAATTTGTTCTCTCACAGTGGAGTGCTTTGAGAACAGACAGCTGTACTTCGCCAACAGACTCAATGAAGCCATGAAGGTACAGATCAGGTTTACCTTGATCACTGCAACTACAAATGTTCAATGTTCTGCTTCCTGATATTTCTACTTCACTACATCTCACTGAAAATACTGTAGTGTTGGCGCTCAGAGTGCAATCGCTCAGAGTGCAATCGCTCAGAGTGCAATCGCTCCTTTATCATTTCTACTCTCATTTCTACTCCTTCTCTCGTTTTTGCTTTGAAGATTTATTTTTGTTGCAGGTGATTTCTGAATGCAGTCTAGAATAGTTCATGAAATATATCCTATTTTTACTAAAGTGAAAACTTAAGGAGTAAATAATATACAATTAAACAACAAAAATCAAGGATGCTAATAAGAGGAAACCAAAAGAGACACAAGGAAAACAACAACAAGCCAACACTAACATTACACTAGGGTTATTGTTGTAGGTGGCTTTCTTTTATTTAATATAATGCTATTTTATATTATATATGTATATTTTTGTAACACCCACATTAAACTATAAACTGACTATTATAAAATAATATGATTTATATTATTCTTCAGAATTAGTTTGTTCACTTTAAGTATATTTCTGGTGCTAATATGCTAACACTGTTAACTTTAAATCCACGTATTTGTTCATGTATTTCTAAAGTAACTGTGTGTGTGTGTGTGTGTGTGTGTGTGTGTGTGTGTGTGTGTGTGTGTGTGTGTGTGTGTGTGTGTGTGTGTGTGTGTGTGTGTGTGTGTGTGTGTGTGTGTGTGTGTGTGTGTGTGTGTGTGTGTGTGTACAGAGTAAAGGAGCGAAGGAGAAGGTGGTGACGAGGATCATGGTCTCTCGCTGTGAAGTCGACCTGATGAAAATCCGCTCAGAGTTCAAGAAGACGCACAAGAGAACTCTGTACCAGACCATCGCTGTGAGTGTGTGTGTGTGTGTGTGTGTGTGTTGTTCAACCACCTCCTGTATGGGTCTCTGTGTTCTGTAATTAATACAAAAAACATAGACAAGAACCATTGAATCAAAAGACACTGTGCATGCTGTGTTTAATGACACAGAGCACAGACTGGATGTGATATTGTCCAAAAGCATGTTGGGGAAAGTTATTCATCAAACATCAACACATTTTTAAAAGGGACCTATTCTGGAACTTCCCTTTCCTGCAGTGTGTTATAAAGGTTTCTGTGCATGTAAACGGTCTGCAGAGGCTTGAGTCCCAAAGTATTATATAATTGTTCTTTGTTTCAGGAGCACACTAAAGGAGACTACCAGAAGGCTCTGCTGAGTCTGTGCGGAGGAGACGACTGAGCTCTGAGTGGACTCCGTTTCCCAGAAGGCCGCTGGGTCCTAAAACATCAGCTGACTGCAGATTTGTTTTAACTCTGTCCATAAGAGCCTTTTTGTTGTTTCTTCTCTGTTAAGCAGATCACCTCCATCTCTCTGAGCAGCTTCAGCTTTTAAATAAAATCCTTTCACCAGATTGTGTTTTTCATTTGATGACGACCACGACAGGTCAGCAGGGACACTGATAAAATACAAATAATGTTGTTACAAATACATTTACTCAAGTTAGGTACTTTAATTGATTCTTTCGGTTTTTACACTATTTTATACATCTGCGAAATTCCACTATATTCGATTTGGTTAAAAATATAAATAATGGCAGAATTTGCAAGGAGAGCACAAAGCCTAAGAGGCTCATCAAAGTTCTCCTCCGTTTTATAAAGGCACTTTGACCAAATATCAGAACATAGTTGTCTGTAGTGATGGGAATTACGGCTCTTTGAAGGGAGCCGGATCTTATGGCTCCGTTCCTTTCCGAGAGCCGTTCAAAAGAGACGTTTTTTTAAGGGGGCGGGGTTACTGGGTTTATCTGTGAAATAATCACCAGGATAATGACTGACTGTATTGCCAGAAATCTACTTTTACTCACAGAAAATGTATAACTTGCTTCATCTCTCAGCCGAACTACTACTCAAGCAGCCTGCGTTATGCCATCATCTACGGCGCATGTGCATTCAGGAAAGCAAGTTCCCGTAAAGGCGAGTGGATTTATGGCAGGCAGTGAACCAACGATAAAAAGAACGGCTCTCACCAAGTACGACTCGGTTCCCTTTGTTCGTACCAAAGAGCCGTTCAAAAGAATCGGATCGTTCGTGAACGTAATATCACTAGTTGTCAGAAATGTGGGTACCACTTTACAATAAGACTACCCTTATAAAGGGTTCATGAAGGGTTTACAATTAGGTTATGAATTAGGTTGTAAACACTTTATTAATCATTAAGAACCATTTATAAACCAGTTCTAACATAGTTTTCATACATCAACACAGGCTCACTATTTGGCAAGATGACTAAGCCTTATATTGGCTACTTAGCGAGAATCAACTCAGTGAACAACAGATACCAAGGATGCTGGCTGATGAAGAAGATGAAGTAAGCTAGGTAGCAAATATAAGGCTTAGCAGTACAGATACATGTGGGCTCACTATGTGGCAAGCAACCGGTCACAGTTGCCCTGTTTATCTCATGTCTTATAAAAGCTTATTAATGATTTATAAAGTGTTCACAACCTAATTAATAAATGAATTACAAACTATTCGTAAACCCTTTATACGGGTAGTCTTATTGTAAAGTGGTACCGAAATGTGACACAATGACTGGCACTCAAGCACTGCGTCTTTGAGGGGAATATAGTATCTAGTGAGAGTGCTATGTGTAGGCCTGGGACCAGCACCAATGAGCCATTCTGTGCAGTTAAGGCTTGTTGAGGTTGAGCTTCATGTGGTGTGCAGTCAGCCACTGAGAGACGACAGGAGAACACACTCAGGTCTACAAGCAAATGCATCTTTCTGAGAGATGATGTTCAGAGACACTTTGAATTGTGGGCCTTCTCAATTTACTGCTATCCAGTCAAGCTGGTTGGCAAACACTGGGAAATATCTTTATCTATCCATTTACCATGCAGTTCATTTACTCTAACTTCCTGCATCTCAGTGAGCAATCAAGTTCTTACAGTTTCTACGTTAGGGAAGACCTTTGTAACAATTTACAACTGTATACTTTTTTGAAAAAAAGTTGGTGCACAAGAAATGTCTTGAGTCATGAGATCATTGACGGATTGTTTTGTCTTCAAAGGTTTTATTGAACTCAATAAAACGTAAGTAAGAGTATTAGAAGCTATGAGATGCTGCTCTACAGAAAGCTTTATTAAACTGCATATATGTCACAGCAGTTTGTACACACAGAGTTCAGCCCAGAGAACATGATTTCACCATTTCACAAAGACCATAAACATTTCTGCCAGAAAAAGAAAGTGTATCTATACAGCACATATCAACAAGGCAATTCAAAAGGCTTTACAAAAACATCAAAATACTTACGACAAAGAGCAAAAGAAACATTTAAAAAACACATTTGAATACATTGAACAAACCTTTATTAAAAAGAGTGAGACACTTGATTACTGGGAGATTCTGCAGATATACGGATCATTATAACTAAATGCTGCTTCTCCTGTAAAGGCACAACCAAAGTGTAGCCGCGTCACTACCAACCATTTAACCACACGACTGGAAGATATCTCTTGCTACACTCATGTAATGTCCCCCGAGACCAGGGACATTACAACAGGACAGGAAGTGGTCTCCTCCTACAGAGGACACAGAGACACTGAGGAGTGATATGACCAGAGCCCAAACCCAGCACAGAGAGGTTCAGTGAATGTGGTTCTGATGGTGTAGAGGTGGGTCAGTGTGTCAGAGGAGACTCTGTAGAAGGAGAGAGAGCCAGCAGGATGATCCAGATACACTGCTACTCTACCAGAGGAGGAGGGGGAGGAGGAGGAGGAGGAGGGGGAGGAGGAGGAGGAGGAAGGAGGCAGGACTGTTTTATTGTTATTGTGTCTGAGAGAAAACTCTCCATTAGAGCACTTGAGACTCCAGGACTGATCATTCCCTCCAAACTCACAGTCCTCTCTGTCTCCTTTCCTGCTGATTCCTCTGTGAGTCACTGATATAGAAACCTTTCCTTTCCACTCGACCTCCCAGTAACAGCGACCAGTCAGAGCTTCTCTACACATCAGCTGAGAACAGGAGTCAAACCTCTCTGGATGATCAGGATATTTCTGCTTCTCTCTCACAGCTGTCACCTTCCTGTTGTTCTCAGACAGTTTGAGGTTTCTGTGTGCTGTGTTTGGTTCCAGTGTGAGTTCACATGAATCTGGTGAGAGAGAAAAAACACAGCATCTGTTTATCAGAAAACACATGAGAAGGCTTTTTTCTTTGTGTTTGTACAGGTGCTGTTTATTATATGTATTTGTATAAATGTGATAATATATATAATCTTGTCAGTAATGTGATAATGAATACACATCTCAACTGACTGTTTTGTCATCATACTCAACCTAAATCCACACTTACATTTCCTCACATCAGGTTTTAACCACTGCTCTCCACAATGGTCGGTCCTGGAGGAAGAAACAGTCTGAATGATCAAGGACATTTCACACATCAGTTAAAGGACTGTCAACATTTCAAACGTCATATTAAGGCATCATTTTAGTTATCAGAGAATACAATAAGCTCAAAGGTGTTTCTCTTACAGAAAGGGATGTTTAATGTTATTATTGAAAAGTCTAAATTAATTTGATGATGGGCGTAATCGGAGGAAGGAGGTCACAATTGTAACGTTCTTATTGAGGGATCCAGTGAGATGGTCTCTAGTTTGAATCTGAATTATTGTACCTTATGTTTATGAACAGGTGTTCTCATGTGTGTTACTCATTTTAACAGAATTTAACAAAAGTTGTTGAGATTTGTCCCTAAACTACTCAGGTTTAAACCTTCTGGTGGTGCTAGAATGAAAGTCAAAGGATCTCTACGGATGAATCTTCTGGAAGCCATTAATGTCTGAGCTTGAATTAAAATAATTAAATAGCTTAAAATATCAACATATGTAGTAACTGGTTTAACAGTCAGGACCGACATAGAGATAAACATCCCCACACTCTCATTGCGTTTATTGTTGAAATGAAAATGAAGTTTTTGATGTTTCTAATATATTTGTAGGGATCAGTCTGTTTCCTTACTCAGGCTCTGTAGCTTCTCTGAGCAGAATTAAGAGAAACAAGAAGTTCTTCATGCAGTCTGTCGGTCCATACCTGAGAGTCTCCAGTTTCCAGTCTGGATCCTCCAGTAGAACAGACAGCAGCTTCTCTCCTGAGTCTCCTGGGTGATTGTAGCTCAGGTCCAGCTCTCTCAGATGGGAGGGGTTGGAGAGCAGAGCCGAGGCCAGAGAAGCACAGCCTTTTTTTGTGACCAGACAACCTGAGAGACTGAACACACACACACACACACACACACACACACACACACACACACACACACACACACACACACACACACACACACACACACACACACACACACACACACACACACACACACACACACACACACACACACACACACACACACACACACACACACACACACACACACACCACACACACACACACACACACACACACACACACACACACACACACACACACACACACACACACACACACACACACACACACACACACACACACACACACAACATTGGTTACTTTAATCAGAGAAGTAGCACAACACAGATAATGTTGACTCTACTCATGGTCACCTTTTACTGATGGCCTAAATTGGAGTTACCAATCCAGTCCAACACACCCTAATTCAATAAGCTTTTCAGAGTGATATGTGATAAATCGTGTGAAATAAAAAAACAACATATTTAGTCCCATGGGGGCTGCATCATTTAAATAAATAGTTAAGAACAGCATTAATAATTACTGTGTAAAAAATGAATAATCTTCTCAAACCTGAAAGTCTCGAGGAGTGAAAACACAACATCCCTTAGTCCAAAGAGGCTCTTTAATAAGCCAATGAGATCGTAAGGGGTAAACTTAAAATAAATGTTGAATCCTGACCTCAGAGTCTCCAGTTCACAGTGTGGACTCTCCAGTCCAGCACACAGCTTCTTCACTCCTGAATCCTGCAGGTCGTTGTGACTCAGGTCCAGCTCTCTCAGACTAGAGGACTGGGAGCTGAGGACTGAGGACAGAGCTTCACAGCTTCTCTCTGACAGCTTACAGCCGCTCAGCCTAAAAGAGGATTTTCATCAGACCAAAAAACAAGTAATACATGAAAAAGAGAGCTCAGAGGACCCTGACTTTAAACTATGTTACACCTACCTAATAGTCTCCAGTTCACAGTGTGGACTCTGCAGTCCAGCAGACAGGTGCTTCACTCCTGAATCCTGCAGGTCGTTGTTACTCAGGTCCAGATCACTCAGACTAGAGGACTGGGAGCTGAGGACTGAGGACAGAGCTTCACAGCTTCTCTCTGACAGGTTACAGTCACTCAGCCTGAAGGATTATTTAGAATAAATACAAAAAATGAAGTATTATTTCTCATCTATGACATATAAACAAGTTGGATAATGTTTGTATTCCATTCATCCTTCCACCTACACAGCTTTCCTGGAGGCTTTGACCACTGGCAGCAGCCTCAGAAGAGCCTCCTCTGAAGCAGAGTATCTCTTCAGGTCAAACACGTCCAGATCTTCTTCTGATGACAGTAAGATGAAGACCAGAGCTGACCACTGAGCAGGAGACAGATTATCTGTGGAGAGACTTCCTGAACTCAGGGACTGTTGGATCTGCTCCACTAGAGAACGATCATTCAGTTCATTCAGACAGTGGAACAGGTTGATGCTTCTCTCTGGAGACAGATCCTCATCCATCTTCTTCTTGATGTACTGGACTGTTTCCTTTTTGATCTCTGAGTCACTTCCTGTTTGTGTCAGCAGGCCTCGTAGGAGAGTCTGATTGGTCTGCAGTGAAAGACCCAGGAGGAAGCGCAGGAACAAGTCCAGGTGTCCGTTTGGACTCTGTAAGGCCTGGTCCACAGCACTCTGGTAGAGATGTGTTGGTGTAGGTTTGACTTTGGGCCACCAGGAGGTTGTTGGTTCTTCTGACAGCAGGTTGACTCCAGACTTGATGAAGGTCAGATGGACATGAAGAGCAGCCAGAAACTCCTGAACACTCAGATGGACGAAGCAGAACACCTTGTCCTGGTACAGTCCTCTCTCCTCTCTAAAGACCTGTGTGAACACTCCTGAGTACACTGAGGCTGCTCTGATATCGATGCCACACTCTGTCAGGTCGGACTCATAGAAGATCAGGTTGCCTTTCTGCAGCTGCTCAAAAGCCAGTTTCCCCAGAGACTCCATCATCTTCCTGCTCTTTGGACTCCAGTGTGGATCTGTCTCAGCTCCTCCATCATACTTGATGTTCTTCACTTTGGACTGAACCACCAGGAAGTGGATGTACATCTCAGTCAGGGTCTTGGGCAGCTCTCCTCCCTCTCTGGTTTTCAACACCTCCTCCAGAACTGAAGCAGAGATCCAGCAGAAGACTGGGATGTGGCACATGATCTGGAGGCTTCGTGAGGTCTTGATGTGGGAGATGATGGTGCCGGCCTGCTCCTGATCTCTGAACCTCTTCCTGAAGTACTCCTCCTTCTGTGGGTCAGTGAACCCTCGGACCTCTGTCACCATGTCCACACACTCAGGAGGGATCTGATTGGCTGCTGCAGGTCGTGTGGTTATCCAGAGGCGAGCAGAGGGAAGCAGCTTCCCCCTGATGAGGTTTGTCAGCAGCACATCCACTGAGGTGGACTCTGTGACATCAGTCAGGATCTCAGTGTTGAGGAAGTCCAGAGGAAGTCGACACTCATCCAGACCGTCAAAGATGAACACAACCGGGAACTGATCAAACCTGCGGATTCCTGCGTCTCTGGTTTCAGGGAAGAAGTGATGAACAAGTTCCACCAAGCTGTACTTGTTCTCTCTCACCACATTCAGCTCTCTGAAGGTGAATGGAAATATGAACTGGATGTCCTGGTTGGCTTTGCCTTCAGCCCAGTCCAGAGTGAACTTCTGTGTTAAGACTGTTTTCCCAATGCCAGCCACTCCCTTTGTCATCACTGCTCTGATTGGTGCATCTCTTCCAGGTGAGGCTTTAAAGAGGTCTTCTCGTCTGATGGTTGTTTCTGGTCTGTGTGGTTTCCTGGATGCTGTTTCAATCTGTCTGACCTCATGTTCAGCATTGACCTCTGCAGACCCCCCCTCTGTGATGTAGAGCTCTGTGTAGATCTGGTTCAGAAGGGTTGGGTTTCCTGCTTTAGCGATGCCCTCAAACACACACTGGAACTTCTCCTTCAGGGTGGATTTAAGATTACGTCTGCAGACTGCAGCAGCAGTTCCTGAATCGACAAACAAGAAATGTGATTAAAAAGTAAGTAAGATGTCAGTCAGCTTCAACAAAATACATCAAATTTGGTAAAGTGATTCATTTGCGCTATTTTTAGCGCGTTAAGGTTTCCAGGTTAATGGTGAACATTAACGTTCACGAGTTTGATATCATCATAATTAACTGTTTAGGTCGTTTAGTAGTAATGTAACCAGAAAACAAATATTTACAGCGCAACGTTTTGTTCTCCTTATTGTTACTCCCTTCACTAATGTTTTAGTGCCAGTACTAACCAATAAGCGTATGCACTGATTAACAAGACAACGTTTTATAAAGTGAAACTCCACCCATCTTTCCTCCACCTCCTCTCCATCATGTTTAATGTGTTAAACCCTCTTACTGCTCTGCAGACGGTCAGCCAGCTCTTCCTGCTTCATGCTCCTCAGGAAGTGCAGTGAGATGTTCAGGAATGCCTCTCTGCTCCTCCTCTGCTCTTCATCCTCACAGTCCAACACCTCCTCATCCTCACTCTGACTCTCTAAGCATTCTGGGTAATCTGAAGTCAGGACTGTCTGGATCTTCTTCAGCTCGTTCTTCACAAAAGTAATGATGTTGTCCTCCAGCAGCTGGAACAGAATAACATGTAGCCTGAATCAGACATGGAGACGGCTCTGACCCCTCAGAGTAACGGCTAACTTCCTCTAAATAGGAGATAAATGCTGAATACGTTGTAATGCGAGAAAGGAACTTTGACCATTTGGTATCCAGCACCGAGGTGTGACTTGATGCTTCACTGTTCGTAACAAATTAATATAATTAAATGCAAGCACACTCGGAATAAAGTATTATTTTTTATTTTTTTATGTTTTTTCGGATTTCATATTCCATAAACACCATATCCAGTGTGTGAAAAAGCACACGTCCGATCGTCCGGGACGTGTTATTTACAATATCGGACAAGCACATCTTTCCATTGACGTGTCCGACGGACAAGTGACGTTTTTTGCCCATATTTATCGACCAATGATTGACAAATTCAGCTTACAAAAGGCAGAACTCATTCGCAAATTGTCCGTGTCCGCCATTGTTGCTTGCGAACGCTTCAAGTTTCCTTCTTTGTCATGTGTGATTAGGGATGGGTACCGGGCACCGGTATTAATTATTAAAGACAGTGGTACCGTTAAGCTCCGACGTTATCGGTCTTTTTATCGGTACTGGAGACATTTCAAAAATATATGTCATATCTATTATTGCTAAACATTATATTTCAGCAGACCCGGTTCTACGGGAGTGCATAAGGGTGCATTGCACCCTCAGTTGAGTCGTTTAGCACCCTCATTTGAAAAATGAAAAGTGAAAAAAAAAAAAAAAGTGAAAAATATTACATATATAATAACAATAATAATAATAATAGTAGTATTAATAATAATAATAATAATAATAAGAAGAAGAAGAATTCAGTTGAAATAAAATAAATTGTAATTGTGGTTAAATAACATTGTCTGCTGCATTTATTTGGTCAATTTAAACGGTAAGTAACGTTATTATGTCAGGTGCGCGTGACCTGTGCCGCTGCACAAGGTGCTTACACAGCAGTCAATGATGAACATCAGAACATGGTTAAAACAACCAGCCCTTATCGCCAGCAGTAACACTGCATCTACTGCAGGTAATACAGCTTCAGATCATGGGGACATTACGTTACCCGCGGCCACTGTCGTGGACACTAACGTCCTCCCGCCCGACTCGCCGGCTTTGCCCGCCTCGCCCACGGAGGCGGAGCAGCGGCAGCCGTCTTCGTTGCCCCAAACACCACCACCCCTCAGCGGCCCGCAAGTGCCAGAGGACCTCAGCAAAACAGAGCCTGCAGGTATATTTAAACAAGTTCCCAACTCGCCTGTACAGTGGGGTAAAGCGCTCATTTTGCAGCTCATGGTTTCAAAACAGAGATTGGCTGGAATATTCATGTACAAAAGATGCCATCTTCTGCTATGCATGTAGACATTTCGGTTCAAGTAAATCAGATGCCTTCACCACAACTGGCTACAACAACTGGCGCCATGCTCTTGTACGTGATAAGGGACTGGGAAGGCATGAACCAAGCAAAGAGCACATAGATCCATAGATCTCTTCATTTTGCTCTCAAAGTGCACCAGATTGATGCTTTTAACTTCAATATTTAAAAAAAAATCTTCCCGAGGGAACATGCCCCCGGACCCTCCTAGAGGAGGTGAGGTCCCCCCTAGAGGAGGTGAGGACCCTCCTAGAGGAGGTGAGGACCCCCCTAGAGGGTGTTAGGTCCACTTCCCACTTATAAAAATAGCACTTTACCACTGCACCCTCTCTAATCTCAGATGCACCCTGAGTCATTTTGTTCTGGAACCGGGCCTGATGATATCTACATCTGAACCTTTCCTTTTGCCCTCCTTCGGCGCATCCTTTCCTCCTTCCTTGTCTCCTTTCCTTATATCTCCTGTATTGCAGTCTTAGTGTCACCAACTCGTTTCTAACATGCAATAAGACTATGTCTGTGTGTGAAGGGGCGGGGCAGTTTACACACACACAGCTGCTACATGCATGCAACACACACGCACACACACAGCTGCTACATGCATGCAACACACACACACACACACACACACACACACACACACACACACACACACACACACACACACACACACACACACACACACACACACACACACACACACACACACACACACACACACACACACACACACACACACACACACACATGGCGGAAATGGCAGAGTTACAAGGTGTGGTTAAACTTTACCCGTCTCGATGTGGACAATGCTCGTTGCCAAAAGTGCGATAAGAGTTTAGTAAGGGCGGTAACACGAGCGATTTGTCTAAACAACAACACATTATGCAGTGTAGGGAACGGTGCCTTGCTCAGGGACACCTCGGTAGCACTTGGTCTTTCCGGGACTTGAACTGGTGACCTTCCAGTTGCCAATCCAAGTCCCTATGGACTTCGCCACCACCGCCCCTATGTCCTGTAATGTTCCACCACAACCTCAATCTTCCTCCAGAAGAACCGTTAGGCCTTTTGCAGCATACCTGTATGCCCCGGCCACCTGTGTTGCTCTGTACCACTGTGTTACTGCAGTAAATACTTGTTTTTTTATTCGTTTTACAGTTCTGTAAGTTCACATTATTTACAATTTGTTTAGTTAATTTACCTTTTTTGTTCTCAAAAGAACCGATAAGAGTACCGTTAAAGGACAGGATTCCGGAACAGAGATTTGTGGCCAATTCACAATTTCATTTATTTTATAGGCCTGAATTAGACAAGCAGTTCCTTTCCGAATTTTGATATTGATATAATATTGGTAATCTAATTGATTGCTGATGTTCTTCTTATGCAGTTGACCCTAAGGAAAGTGAGACAGCTGCAGTTATGGCTTGACCCCGGGGAATCTAGCCAGTATACAGTATATGAGCATAGATGTATAATTTATCTGTAGGCTACAAGGGTGGTCCGCACGCGTGGGCCGGTGTGTGGGCCGGTGCGTCTGAACGTCCCGGGCTGAATTTGTGTCCCAGTCCGCCCCTGATTGCGGCTAAAACATCCAATCACCGAGCTTCAATGATGGCTGAGGATTATGGGTAATTAGATGTTTCTGGCTGTCCAAAACGCTGAAAAAAGAAATGTGTCTGTCAGAATTTAAAAGGAAAAACACAAGAGCATTTTAACCGATGTAAACCAATGAATGTTGTGTAATGAGCAAGGACACACTGGTGTTTTTTAGTTGATGAGTACTGCAGATATCACTGTGAAATCAATCGACAGTGACTGAGATTACTCATTTCCGGGTGTATGGAGCGAGAGCTGCGTCCCTAGCAACCACGTTACTATAGAAACGCAGACACCGGAAATAGTGTTTTCATCGGCGAGAGATGTCGATAACTTCACATGGACACTGGCCAATTCTAAAGCCTCTTTAGTAACATACGTAGTATATATTTCTCATGCGAGACCTGAACCAATCTTCGTGTTCTCCACAAAGAGTTGTGTCATAGTGAACCAAATGTCGTGATAGAGGCTCGCTCGTCAACATCCGGTATTTCTCCAATGGTGGGCCATGTTAACAATACCGTGTAACTGTGTGACGATTTGAGGGGGTGAAACCGTGTCCTCTTGACGTCTCCCAGCGTGGACCAACGTGACATTTTCACGTCTTGCCGTGATACCGGGTTGGGTTAAGCTGTGAAGGGTGTGTGTGTTCGTGTGTTAGCGTACTAATGGTATAAATGTGTCAGTTCTCTCTATTGAACAGCTTTTAGAGGCATGAATAGGTTATTGAAAAACATGCATTTTATTCATTGTTTATCTTTATTTCTCTCCTCCTAACCCCAGCTCTCCTTCTAACACCAGCTCTCCTCCTAACCCCAGCTCTCCTCCTAACCCCAGCTCTCCTTCTAACCCCAGCTCTCCTCCTAACCCCAGCTCTCCTTCTAACCCCAGCTCTCCTTCTAACCCCAGCTCTCCTTCTGACCCCAGCTCTCCTCCTAACCCCAGCTCTCCTTCTAACCCCAGCTCTCCTCCTAACCCCAGCTCTCCTCCTAACCCCAGCTCTCCTTCTAACACCAGCTCTCCTCCTAACCCCAGCTCTCCTCCTAACCCCAGCTCTCCTTCTAACCCCAGCTCTCCTTCTGACCCCAGCTCTCCTTCTGACCCCAGCTCTCCTTCTAACCCCAGCTCTCCTTCTAACCCCAGCTCTCCTTCTAACCCCAGCTCTCCTTCTGACCCCAGCTCTCCTTCTGACCCCAGCTCTCCTTCTAACCCCAGCTCTCCTTCTGACCCCAGCTCTCCTTCTAACCCCAGCTCTCCTTCTAACCCCAGCTCTCCTTCTAACCCCAGCTCTCCTTCTAACCCCAGCTCTCCTCCTAACCCCAGCTCTCACGGGTTGGTGCGGTCTGGATGAAACAGTTATTTACTCAAGATATTGTTCCTTGTGTCTTTAACTGGAGGGAGCCACACACTCACCATAACTATGGAGTCCAGGTCAGTTTGATGCAGCTGGGCAGACTGACCACCAGGACCCTCTGATCTCTGCTGATGAACTCTATGGAGCAAAGAGGAGGATTTTAAAACAAATACAGAAACTAAGAGTTACATGTGCTGAGTTTGAAGATCCTCATTCAAACTGGACATATGTTTAAAAAAAAGATGTCCATGGTCATTTCATTTTTCTAAGTATAATACCATTTCAGAATAATGTAGTGTGCAGTGGACTGGTCTCAGATGGTGGATCCTTATAGAAACACAATCACTGATAAAAGTGTAATAGAGAATTAAACCTGATAGTCTGCACAGACAGCAGTCATTAGGCCTTGGGGTTTGGGCGCCCTATTGTATGAAGATTTGCTGGCGACTGTTTCCTGAGGCTCTCTTCATTCATTCAAGCCTTTATTTAACCAGATGGTCCCATTGAGATCATTGATCTCTTTTTCAAGGGAGACCTGTCCAACATGGCAGCAAGTAGGTTACAACATGAACATAAAATAACAGATAACACAAAAGGACATCATATTTACAGGGCTGCATTCACATACCTAGAGACATTGACAAGTACCAACAGTATCAAATAGCATTGCACCTATCCGAGCTTTAAAAACATGCAGTGGAACCAATTTGCTCATTTTCAAATATCTTTGAAGACTGTTCCAAGCAAGAGGAGCTGCGCACATACAAGCTTTCGTACCTAGGTCAGTCCTTGCTCTTGGCATATGTAACAAAACCACATCATGTGATCTCAGGCAATAGCTACCTGCAACTCTCTGTGTGATCAGAGAGCAGATGTAAGATGGGAGTTTACCTAGCATGGCTTTATATATGAACATGTACCAATGACTGAGCCTCCGTACGGTAAGTGAAGGCAAAGCTGCTTAAAGTTTCAAAAGCGATCAACAAAAATAACTTTAATTCATACCTTGGTCCATCACTATGCTCTCCATCTTCAAACAATGGAGGTCGAGTCGATTCACTCTTCATGGAATCAGAGCTGGATCCAGGAGAGTCTGGTCTCTCATGGGGGATCCTGATAGAATCAAAAACATAATCAATGCAAAGGTGTCTCTGTCACACACTGGATCTAGGAATGAACAAGAAGGGAGTCTGTGTGAGCTTATACTAAATCAAACACAATGTATTTATCTATGGAGATTTACAATGAAGTGTGTTCATCAGCAATATCAAGAATGAGAGAAGTCAATGGACGAGCGGCATATCTGCTGTGGAGGTTAGGTAAGAAATTAGAGGTCACTTGTCACCATCTTGTGGTGACAGGTGTGAGGCACGGGCACATCTTTCATATCTGGTTAGTTTAATAGAATAAAACCAATACTGCTATTATTATAAGGTTTTATTTTAACCTAGAGAACTAATTAGAAGGGGCAACAATAATAGTGAAGGGTAGGAGAGGTTTTTTAGGGGGGGGAGGTTTGGGGGTTTAGGTTCGGGAAGGAGAAAGGAAGATTAGGATTAGGTAGGGAATGGTTAGGATTAGGATGGAGGGGAGGGAAGGATTGCCTGAAGGGAGGGAAGAGTGAATGTTTAGATATGAGGGAAGGGAATAGCCTATAGTTAGGAAAGAAGATAGGAGTAAGGTGAATGGGATTTGAGGTTTAAGGAGTTTAAGGGAATAAGGGGGAGTAGGCAGGAGGAGAAAGGAAAAGGGCTGAAATTGATACCAAGGGCAGAGTCCTGCACGGGTCTGATTTTCAAGACCCGCTCCCGCCCGCAGCCACGACGTGCAATACCGAACCCGCCCCGCTACCCGCACATATTGCCAATTAGTTCCGCAACCCGACCCGACCCGTCGGCACAAGATCCTGATGTGAATAGTTCAATTAAAAGCAGCGACAAAAAGAAAAGTCTTCAGTCTGGATTTAAAAGTAGTCAGAGTTGCAGCGGACCTGCAGGTTTCTGGGAGTTTGTTCCAGATATTTGGAGCATAATAACTGAACGCTGCTTCTCCATGTTTAGTTCTGACTCTGGGGACAGAAAGCTGACCAGTCCCTGAAGACCTGAGAGATCTGGATGGTTCATGATTTAGCAGGAGGTCAGAAATGTATTTTGGGCCTAAACCATTCAGTGCTTTATAAACCAGCAGCAGTATTTTGAAATCTATTCTTTGACACACAGGAAGCCAGTGTAAAGACTTCAGAACAGGGATGTGATCCACTTTCTTAGTGTTAGTGAGGACTCGAGCAGCGGCGTTCTGAATCAGCTGCAGCTTTCTAATAGATTCTTTAGTGAGACCTGTGAAGACACCATTGAGCAGTGAAAACGTGCAATTATTAACACACAGTTGCAAATTTTGTCTCAAAAAGCGTGGGATGTTGGTTATTTTCTCCATCTAGGAACCAGAAGCCTCCCAGACGTTGGATTTCGCTCTTGAAAATGTGTTATTGAAAATGCTGTATTCTCCTGAGAGCTTCACCTCAGCCATTTGGAATGTGGCGCGCTCAGCAGCAGATTGATGCGCTGCAGAGGTTATGATTATGCGCGGTCCCGCGGGGGAGAGGTCTGCAGGATTTAAACATTAAACTAAATTATTATTATTTTAATATATTTATTATGCAACACACGCGACCCGACCCGCATCATCTTTGTTTTACCCAGAACCGAACCCGGAAAAAAGCGTTTGAAAAAATACCACCCGCGAATTCACTTTTTTTGCGGGTCACCCGATGCAGGACTCTGACCACGGGTTAGGAAGGAGGAGAAAAGGGGTTGAAATTACTACTAAGGGGTAGGAGAGTTTCTGAAGTTAGGTTGGGAAGGAAAAAAGGTTGGGATTAGGTAAGAAGCTGGGGAGTGGTTATGGTTAGGGTGGGGGGAAGGGGAAGGGTTAGCTTGAGGGAAGGGAAGGGTGAAGGTTTAGATATGAGGGAAGGGAATAGTTTCTAGTTAGGAGAGAGGGTAGGAGTAAGGTTAAAGGGGTTTTGAGGTTTAAGAAGTATAGGGGAGTAAGGGGAAGTAAGGAGGAGGAAAAAGAAAAAAGGAAAAGGGTTAACAATAACATTAATACTCAGGGGGAGGAGAGGTTTTGAGGTTAGGTTGAGAGGGAAAAAGGTTAGAATTAGGTTAGGGTTAGGAAATGGTTATGGTTAGGGTGGGGGGGGGGGGAAGGGTTAGATTGAAGGGAGGGAAGAGTGAAGGTTAAGGTATTAATGCCATTTTCTGAATGTCTTTCATTTTTGTAAAGCACCTTGAATTGCCTGGTGCTGAAAGGTGCTATATAAATAAACTTGCCTTGCCTTGCCCTTGCCTATGAGGAAAGAGAATAGTTTATGAATAGGAAAGAAGGTAAGGGTCCAATAAAGGGGTTTAAGGTTTGGAAAAATAAGAATGGTTTATAAAAGAGTTACATTCAGGAGGGATGGGGTTAGGGGCAGTTTTATATTTTAAATGAGGTGTTTAATACAGTACTCCTAGGTCTTTCTTTCAGGAGGTGATCGGTGACTAAACATTGTTAAAACCCCCAGGTGACCTGGAGGAGAGTCTCCAGATCCACCTTCTCTCTGCTGCTCTCCTTTGGCCAAATGACCAAGAGGGGTTTGACTCGAGGCCCGAGATTAACAGATTGGAGATGGTGTGTTGGATAAAGTGAGTGTAAAGTAATTTATTGGTATTCATTTTCTTGATCTGGTACAAGTGTTGATATAGTCTTTGTTTTAACGTTGCTCCCGTTTCACACTTTGTACAGTGTTTGCAGGTAACAGCATATACAAGGTTTGTTGATAGAAGGGTAAACAAACGCCAGATCGGAGCACCCTGGCCCGGGACCATGCCGGCGAGGAATTTAAGGTGCGTAAAGTGAGTGTCCAGGTTTGAAGGTTTGGTGATCTTCTTATTAAGGGCTGTACGTACCAAGATATTTTCCGATTTTTATTTCCGACGGTACGCCATGATGGTTTTAAAGGGGGGTTAGGGTTAGGAAATGATATACTTTTTCTTTTTCCTCTTCATAAATTCTGCCACTGCATTTACAAGGTGTGTTCTCTTGCATGCAATAGGCATTACATTGGAACATACTACCCACTTTTTATCCAATGCAAAGGATTGTGGGTCAGAATAGCCAGGAAAGCATGCTGGTTTACAAACTACAAAATGCAACCAGCTGCAGTTGAACATCCTGGTATTCTGGAGTCCTAGACAGGATGCAGGGACCCCAACACGTGCTGCACAGCCCCCACATTCACCCAGAAAACAATATGTTGAGCATATAGGTGTTAGGTTGTCACAATGTGTTAAAGAACACCCACAATGAACTGACTTGGATAGGAGAGGATTTCAGATACAAAGTCCAGCTGACATGAGACTCCACTGGAGCGTCTCTGACTGCATGTAAACAAAAAAGTTCAACATAGAAGAGTAAACATAACAGATGTGGTATAACACCTTTGTGGTCTCTTCACATTCACTGTGTTTAGGGTCTTCATGTCTTTACTGATACTGCAGTCAGAGACGCTCCAGTGGAGTCTCATGTTAGCTGGACTTTGTATTTGAAACTGTTTGATGGAGCGTTGAGTTTTCTGATGGGATGTTTGTGATAGCGTGAGATATGTTAGTGGAGGGCTCTGTCTTCTGTTCTCAGCGTCTGAACTGCAGCATCGTAACTTAAAATGACAGCAGCACTGATCCAGGTTTTCAGTACCTGTCCAGGTCTGTTGAAATTGTATTTCCCATCAACCAGTCTCTAAATACAGCCAGAGCCCATTCCCTTTAAACTCTTGTGTTCTTCCTCTCTGTTTATTTACTTTAAAATATCATATTCTCAAAGTATTCCATGGTGTTTTCTGACAGTTCAAATCTCTTTAAACTAAGTTAAACTGACCGGATCGATATGATAGCACAGGGTCCCTTGATCAGAGCATCTTTAGCAACTAACTACTAAACAGAAATAACAGACCCACCAATCAGAATCCAGTATTTAACGTGGCCATTCAAAAAGGTCAGTTCTATCATCTGACGGTATGAGCAGAACGTACTTGATAACTTGCTGTTCTCACTGCAATGAGAGTGCGACACAACTATTTGGCCAAGACGCTGTAGGCTGCTCAGTCGGCTCTGTTGTTGTTTCTGATGTTGGTTTCCAGGGGAATTCCACGGTGATCAGTCCTGTTGTTTATTATCATTTGATGTCTTGTGTTTTTGACCATTTAAGTGATAATGTTTCAGCGTGAATATCAGAAGATGTAAGTCACAAATCATTGTAGAACAATGCGTTTGATCAAAAGGTTCACTAAAACTTCATCCAAAAATAATTTGTTCATAAATGAATACTTAAAATTGCAATTTCCAACATGGCCAATCAACATAAATATCTATTCTAAAGTATTGTGGAGAATGTTTTTCAAGAAAGACTTACCAGAGGAATCTGTAGATGTTTGATCATCAGGACTCTGATCACATTGTGCTGTATCACCGTTTAACTGAACAGAACAAATGTGTCTTCATGCTAAATATCTATTCTAAAGTATTGTCAGTCACGTTGATCGGAGCTGTTGGACCGGATCAGAGACTGCCTGCATTTTTCACTGCTGATGATATCTCAGATTACAATCAAACTGCTGCCAAAAGCTGCTGGCATCATTACAAGGAAGTCTTTCTAAAATCGTTCTTATTTAAGTCCGAGGGACATTCTCCACAATGCTTTAGAATAGATATAAAGAATCAGCATCAGGAAATATTAGTCCTGTCCATTTAAACGGTGATACAGAACAAGTGATCCTGAGCCTCCGTACAGTAAGTGAAGACAGACCTGCCTTGGCATACAGGGTACAGTGATGAGCAAGTGCTTTACAAATAGTAACAAATCTCAGCGCACTGTGATAGGCGGCATCTAACTTGATCAGATAATGGGCAGGTGCATTCATATACAACAAATGACCATAGTCCAGCACAGGTCAAAAGGTCACAGAGACTTTTCCTGGCCTCAAGCGAGAAACAGGACTTGTTTCTGAAAAAGAAGCCTAGTCTAACCCTCAGGACTTGTTTCTGAAAAAGAAGCCTAGTCTAACCCTCAGGACTTGTTTCTGAAAAAGAAACCTCGCTTCAACCTCAGCTAAAATTCATCAGCTGTGTTAAGAGATGACCCCTTTCTTACTTCTTAATATGCATAAAGAAAGGTTGTAAACATTCTCTCCTTCAGATACTGATAGGACTCAATATATGCCATGAGTCAGAGGGTAAACATCTGACTAATAAATAATAATAACAATACATTTTTATATTTGGAGGAGCCTTTCAAGACAACCAAGAGCACCTAACAATGCATTAAAGAAACACTCAATAAGGTAAAACAGCAACATAGAAAATTCAGGCTGGGCAGACAGAAAAAGAGACATCAATGAAAAGCAGACGGGACAGGAAGTAGCTTTGATAAACAAACCGGACTAAAGTGAGCAGGCTGATCCGAACAGGACAGTTTTGAATGTGGTGATTGTGTCAGACTGTCAGAGGTGTAATAAGTCTTCAGTGTCTGACATCAGTTTGAAGCTCTGCTGTGTTCTCCTTGTGGTTCAGTTCTTTGCTTCAAGAACTCCTTTACAATGTGCAGCAAATAAAATGCAGCTGAGAATGAGGTAGAAATTCTAAAACATTTGAATCGAACAACAAAAATAACTTGAATTCATACCCTGGTCCATCACTATGCTCTCCATCTCCAAACATTATAGGGTGAGGCATAGACCGGTCACTCTTCATGGACACACAGCTGGGTCCAGGAGAGTCTGGTCTCTCATGGGGGATCCTGATAGAAACACAATCACTGATGAATGTTCAGAAGATACAACTTTGTTGATAATTATGTTGAATTTCAAGCGTTTTAATTCTTCTTACTCTGGACTATCATCATACTCTCCATCTTTAAAATGAATAGGTCGAGGCATATCGTTTTCACTCTTCATGGACACACAGCTGGGACCAGGTCCAGGAGGGTCTGGTCCCTCATGGGGGATCCTGATAGAATCAAAAACATGATAAATGCAAAGATGCACTGACACTCTGCTGAACATGATGCTGACTTTTGAATATGTTAATACTGATAAGATGAATAATAACTTTGGATCAGTGGTTTCCATCTTGCAGGTTGGCAGGCTCAAACGTCCTCTGTAGATTCCTGGAGGATCTGTTGTGGTGTCGAACCTAAACACAAACACAACAACATGCTCATTACTGCTCCTTCCTCTCTGTCACACACTGGATCTGGGAATGAACAAGAAGGGAGTCTGTGTGAGCTCATACTAAATCAAACACAATGTATTTATCTATGGAGATTTACAATGAAGTGTGTTCATCAGCAATATCAAGAATGAGAGAAGTCAATGGACGAGCGGCATATCTGCTGTGGAGGTTAGGGTTAGGGAATGATGTACCTTTGTTTTTCCTCTTCATAAGTTCTGCCACTGCAGTTACAAAGTTTGTTCTCTTGCATGCAATAGGCATTACATCGGGACCCACTTTGTATCCACTGCAAAGGATTGTGGGTCAGAATAGCCAGGAAAGCATGCTGGTTTACAAACTACAACATGCAACCAGCTGCAGTTGAACATCCTGGTATTCTGGAGTCCTAGACAGGATGCAGGGACCCCAACACGTGCTGCACAGCCCCCACATTCACCCAGAACAACAGTATGTTGAACATATAGGCGTTAGGTTGTCACAATGTGTTGAAGTACACCCACAATGAACTGACTTGGATAGGAGAGGATTTCAGATAGAAAGTCCAGCTGACATGAGACTCCACTGGAGCGTCTCTGACTGCAGTATCATTAAAGACATGAAGACCCTCTACACTCAGTGACTGTGGAAAGACCTCAAAGGATGTTTTATAACCTGCCTGGTGTGTGTACGCTTCAGAGATAAAGAAATGAAAACACCTCAGTCCCGTTGATCCGAGCCGTCAGTCCGGTTCTTACATTTCCTCCCAGCACTAAGGATGCTTACTCAGATTACAATCAAACTGCTGCCAAAAACTGTCACCTTTACAAGGAAGTCTTTCTTGAAAAACATTCTCCACTTTAGAAGAGATATTTAGCAGCAAGAAACATTTAAACGGTGCAACAGAACAAGTGATCCTGATGATCAAACATTTACAGATTCCTTTTTTTAGGAAACACAAAAATGTGTTCAGGTTAGGTTACTTCTTTGCTGGAATTATCCAATTTCCAAAAAGCATTTAAATCATATTCTCACCTTCTGAATGTCTTTCAGGTCAATTGAAACACCTTCATGCTTCATGTATCTCTGCTCATCGATCCTGTGTCTGCCTGCATCTGATCTGAGGACGCCGTCACTCCCTCATAACTTCAGAGCATCAAAACACATCAGAGTGACGTGAGAACAGGTCCAACAAGCACAAGAGACCAGTCAATTTGAGATATGGTGTAGTTCTACTAGCTGTCCACTAGATGGTGGTAAGTGATCATCCAATGAAATAAAGCTCAGCACTAATTTACAAATGTTCACTCTGACAGTTGACGTGATCTCATTAGCATCCTAGTGTAGCTGTGATGAAGAGTTTCCCACAGACGCACAGTATTGACTGATCTCCATCCTCTCTGCGGACGCCTGAAGACACAGATCTGTTCTTTTATTAGGATTTCTTCCAGGTTAAAGTCAAGACAATTGTAACTATGGATCCTACACCAATAACACAATTAATCAAAGTTATTTATAATCACACTTTTCATTTTAATAAACAAAACTCAAAGTGCTACAGAGTAAAACAATCTGAATAAAAACATTAAAAACATTAAGTAGACAGGGCAACAAGAGGATGGTTAAAGTTAGCAAAAGGCTTTGTTAAAAACAAATATTTGTTAGGCCTTACAAGTACATAAGCTTCAAATAAGATAAACCATTTGGAGTGATAAATATTTTAGTTTTTAGTTTTTGATTGGCCAAGTCGGACATTATTTTTGAACAAATTATTTTTGGATGAAGTTTTAGTGATCATTTTTTATTACACGCATTGTTCTACAACAATTTGTGACCTACATCTTCTGATATTCACGCTTAAACATTATCCAACATCAGAAACAACAACAGACCGTCTTTGGCCGTCTTGGCCAAATAGTTGTGTCGCACTCTCATTGCAGTGAGAACAGCAAGTTATCAAGTACGTTCTGCTCATACCGTCAGAGGATAGAACTGGCCTTTTTGAATGGTCACGTTAAATACTGGATTCTGATTGGTGGGTCTGTTATTTCTGTTTAGTAGTTAGTTGCTAAAGATGCTCTGATCAATGGACCCTGTGCTGTCATATCGATCCGGTCAGTTTAACTTAGTTTAAAGACATTTGAACTGTCAGAAAACACCAGGGAATACTTTGAGAATATGATATTTTAAAATAAATAAACAGAGAGGAAGAACACAAGAGTTTAAAGGGAATGGGCTCTGGCTGTATTTAGAGACTGGTTGATGGGAAATACAATTTCAACAGACCTGGATAGGTACTGAAAACCTGGATCAGTGCTGCTGTCATTTTAAGTTACGATGCTGCAGTTCAGACGCTGAGAACAGAAGACAGACCCCTCCACTAACATATCTGACGCTATCACAAACATCCCATCAGAAAACTCAACGCTCCATCAAACAGTTTCAAATACAAAGTCCAGCTAACATGAGACTCCACTGGAGCGTCTCTGACTGCAGTATCAGTAAAGACATAAAGGCCCTAAACACGCAGTGAATGTGAAGAGACCACAAAGAGGTTTTACATCATTCCTGGTTTGTTTACTTTTCAAAGATTAAAAATAAACAAAAGCACCTCAGTCACGTTGATCCAGGTTTGACACTCCCTCACAGCACTGATGATCTCAGATTACAATCAGACTGCTGCCAAAAGCTGGCACCATTACAAGGAAGTCTTTTTAAAATAATTCTTTAAGTCCAAGGAAATTCTCTACAATACTTAGTAGATATATAGAATCAGCATCAATAACAATCAGCCCTGTCCATTTAAACGGTGATACAGAACAATGTGATCAAAGTGATCCTGATGATCAAACCTCTACAGATTCCTCTGGTAGGATTCTCATCAATGAACTGAGTTTTAGTCAACACATCTCTATGGTTAGCTCAGGTAACTACTTGGTTGTATTTATCCCCAAATGTCTAATCCCACATTTTGAAAAGCATATTCTCACCTGTTGAATTCCCTTCAGGTCAATTTAGAGGCCTGCGTGTGTGGAAGAGACTCTGCTCATGTCTTCCTCCTCAGTCCTGTGTCTGCCTGCATCTGATCTGAGGACGCTGTCACTCCCTCATAACTTCAGAGTGTAAAAACACATCAGAGTGACGTGAGAACCTGTCCAACAAGAGCAAGGAACCAGTGAGAGGTGATGCAGTTCTACTAGCTGTCCACTAGATGGGGGTAAATGACAATCTAATGAAACGCAGTCAGCAGTGACATTGAGATGTGATGAAGCAGCCGTGTTGATCATGTCTATATCTGTCTGATTAGAAACAAATAGCTCTAACACCATTTACGACTCATTTAGGTCAGGACATTTCACTGCTACCTGTTGTGAGAAATAGCTTGTAAAAGAAGAACAGATGGTGAACTTTAAATGCTAACTCAGCATGATGACATTTCCCATTACACTCCACTTTTCTGATCGTATTACAGATTGATCACAAATATAGAAGTATTATACATTTGATCATTGGCATTCAACATTCACAAGGATTCAATTTAATACATCACAGTGTCTGATAGAAGAAAAAACATATGCCATATTGCAGTCACTGGGATGAGCAAGCGAATCTGAAGGAAATAAAACAAAAGATATTTACGCACTTGTTTCATCATCAAAGTCAGAACTGGAGTCAGAGGATGAGGAGAAGGGTGTCAGGGGAGACTTCAACATGTCAGCTTCAGTCTTCAGGGGTTGATAGGCTAACAAAGTGATTGATAATGACTTGTCAATAGCTTTCATAACAAGTCCTTTAACACAGGGAATAAAGCAACAGCCACTCAGAGCCAACAGTCCTATGACAGTGACTAGAGAGGTGAGAATAGCTCAAATCACCGCTTCCCATTTCCCAAGCCATCAACCAGCCTGTATGTGAAGGTCTAGCCCAGAGTGTTCAGCTAACTCTGAGTGACCGAAGCTCAGCTGAAGCTTTAGTGACAGATCCATCTAACAGTGTTGTTAGGGATAAATGTTCAGCATCACAAACACCTCCTTTCTCAGCCAGGAGCATCTCTGGTGCCATTCTGTTCTGCGGGAGGTAGCATCGACCTGTTCAGCTAATCCTTTAATAGCATCATGAGTGTAATTAACGAAACGTTGCTGATTATAATAAATATAATTTATCATCTCAACATTTGTATTAATAGTTACCCAGAAGAAGAGTGATTAGAGTCCCGCCAATATCTGATGTCTAGCTTTAAACTCCTCTGGCACTCCCACAGGAACGCCTATGCATGCATGTAATCTCTGTCGTCTAAAGGGGCCAACGGTGCATCCCTTTTCTCTCGGGAGGGTTTGTAATTCAGATCTTTAATTTGACCTATCGTCACAGGCATAATTAACATCACTGGGGTACATGAACCCAACCAATTACTTTAGAGTATCAAAACAAAACAGAGTGACGTGAAAACCTGTGTAACAAGTGTCAGAAACCCAGTCAGTGTCAGTGGTGATGTAGTTCCAATAGCTGCCCACTAGATGGCTCTAAATGACTTACTACAGGTAAAAACATATTTTTCATGCATTGGTCGAAATCTCTTATTTCAGACAAGTGGAAAGAAATCATTTTAAGTCGACATTTACTTTTTATTTATACTTTTCTCTCACCAAAAGTTAGAATATCATAAAGCCTCATTTGCATATTCAAAAATAACATTAAAATAATTGTCTTGTCCTGGCTCTTTGTTTGACTTCAGGTGATCCAGGTCGTCAGCTAGTGTTGTTGCTAGATTGTAATCTTCATTTCCTGTCATCTGTGAAACATGAAGGAAGTGTCAGAACAGCTCTTAAAAACTGATCAATGTGACAGAGGGACTATTATTTTTCAACACCTAATACAACATGCAGGCATTGAGTGTTCAGGGTTCAAATACATCTGTTACAAAATGGCATTCCTCAAGTAGTCTGAAAACAAAGGAATCTCCTTACGTATACAATTGATTACAGAACAAAATGCTCAACATTTTAATTATCAAGTCTCCTTTTAACTTCAGTCATAATTTAAGGATTTAAAAACACAGATGTTAATTTATCTCTGACACCATAAATCCCCTAAAACCATTTTTAGAATATGTGGGTGAAATATAAAAAAAATGTGGTATTGTAACAGAATAAAATGTAGTATTTGTTACAGGTTTTTTTTTAAGTTTGTGATTAAACATCTGGGGATAAAAATAACTAGGCAGTTATCTAACCTATGCAAGTAGTATGGTTGCCTAAACATAACACATGTATGAATATTTCGCATGAAAAGCTTTTAAAATGAAGGTACAACGTTTTTACAGGAAGGAGTACATTTGCCATTAAATACAAATGTGTTTGAAGCCAAAGCGTGTTTGAAGAAGTGGAAAAAGAACATCACCCTAGCAGCCTGAGCTTCTTGAGACTCCAGGTTTGTGGCTACGCTGGTTTCATGTCCCTCCGATGTGTTTGTACCTGCTGCTCTGAAAGGTTTTGTGTCAGTCAGCACCATCTAGTGGAGAGCTAGTAGAACTTCATCACCTCCATCACCTCTCACCTTGACTGGTTCTTCTTGCCCTTGTTGGACCTGTTCTCACGTTACTCTGATGTGTTTTTATACTCTGAAGTTATGAGGGAGTGACGGCGTCCTCAGATCAGATGCAGACAGACACAGGACTGATGAGGAAGAGATGAGCAGAGTTTCCTCCACATATGCAGGCGTCTAAATTTACCTGAAGGGAATTCAGCAGGTGAGAATATGATTTAAATGCTTTTTCAGTTTGTAAGTTTATTGGGTACATTATTATACATTTGGGGATAGATACAACCAATAAGTTACTTGACCTGATTACATTCAGTTCATCAGTTAGGAATCCTACCAGAGGAATCTGTAGATGTTTGATCATCAGGATCATCACTCTGATCACATCATGCTGTATCACTGTTTAACTGGTCAGAACAAATGTGTCTTGGTGCTGATTCTATAAATCTATTCCAAAGTATCGTAGAGAATTAGTCTCAGAATTAAAGAAGAATGTTTTTAGAAAGACTTCCTTGTAATGGCGACAGTACTTGGCAACAGTTTGACTGTAATCTGAGTTCACATCTTTAGTGAAAAAATGCAGGGAGTGTCTGATGCTGTCTAAAAACTCAGATCAACATGACCGACATGTTTGTTTGTTTATGCTTTAATATTGAAACATAGCGGATGTGATATAATACCTGTGTGTAAAGGGCCTTTATGTCTTATTATTTATGTCTTTGTATTTAAAGCTGTTTGATGGGGCATTGACTTTGCTGATGGGATGTTTGTGATAGCATGAGATGTGTACATGTAGGGGTCCGTCGTTCTGTTCTATTATCAGTGTCTGAACTGCAACGTGACTTCAAATGACGGCAGCACTGATCAAGGTTTTGTGTACCTGTCCAAGTCAGAAACAACAGACCAATCAGAATCCAGTACTTAGTAACAAAGACAGTGTTTTCCTCTCATGCGGCACATCATGTAAATTATACCTGTTTGTTTCTGAAGTCACAGTCGGCTGAGTCCAAAGTAGATTTTTGATGTGGGTTTCCTTTGAAATTGAGTCCCATCGACATCAGTCCCAATCTGTATTGCTATTTGATGCGTTGCTCTTTGAGAATTTAACTGATCATTTTTATCAACAATATTTACATTTCTTAACATTGTGCACCTTGGCCAAAAAATAAATTTCATTTCATTTCAATCTTTCTTTCGAACAGATTAAAAAAATAACAAATAAAAAGTAACAAATGTGAAAAAACAGAATACCGTATTGTTAAAATACAGTATTTATCCACATTCATGATACAAAAAAAGTCTTCATATTAATAATAATAATAAATCATATGTGTCCGAAAGGGAGTAGGAGGAAGCAAATGCTTATTAATTCCCACCCCTTACTTGATCAATGATTGTCCTTTAAATCATTATGCAAGTTATTCCTACTTACATTTACATTTATAGATACATATACAATCATTTCTCATCTTCAATCACCTTTCTTCATTCTCATAGTTTTCCCAAAAAGTGTTTCTGTCCATCCTTTTAAACTGAATGATGCTTGTGCTTTGTTTTAACTCCTGCTCCAAACCGTTCCATAAAATCACCCCACAGATTGTTAAACTCTTCTCAGAGTTGTTCTGACCTTGAGTTATTTAAAATGTAGATTTCCTCTCAAATTATACCCCCCCCTCTCTGTCTATGAACAGTGTTTTCTAGGAAGTAGATTATGTCTGGCTCTGTGCCGTTTTAAATTTAACCAGATCAGTAAACTTCAGTGTGTGTGACTTCAAAAATAATACATTAGTTCAAGATATCCAACATTATTGATAACTCTTATAGCCCTTTTTTGTAATGTGCATAACGGCTGTAGGTAAACTTCTCATTCTGTATACTGGGATTTAGTTTGGGATGTTTGAAGTTAATGTACCTGCAGGAGTTTTGCTGTTCTCAGTTTGTATCTTTATAGTTTGTTTGATTTATTGTACATTTTTTAGTAACTTTAGATAAAAGCGTAGGCTAAATGTAATATAATGTGTCCGATCAGGCACTCATGCACGTGATCCACGCTGCTTCATCATGTGTTAGTGCTGAGCTTTATTTCATTAGAGGGTCCGTTAGCACCACCTAGTGGACAACTGGTAGAACTACACCACCTCTCACTGACTGGGTTTCTGACTGATGAGGAAGAGTTTCCTCCTCATGTGAAGCCGTCTCAATTGACCTGAAGGGAATTGAGCAGGTGATAATATGATTGAAATGCTTTTTATTTGAGATTATACATTTGGGGATAATTCCAACCAAGAAGTAACTTAAACTGACAAAGTATTTTTGTTTCCTAAAACTCAGTTTATCAGGTGAGAATCCTACCAGAGGAATCTGTAGATGTTTGATCACCAGGATCACTTTGATTAAATTGTTCTGTATCACCGTTTAAATGGACAGGACTAATGTTTCCTGATGCTGATGCTATAAATCTATTCTATAGTATTGTGGAGAATGTCCCTCGGACTTAAAGATGAATGATTTTAGAAAGACTTCCTTGTAATGATGCCAGCAGCTTTTGGCAGCAGTTTGATTGTAATCTGAGATATCATCAGCAGTGAAAAATGCAGGCAGTTTCTGATCCGGTCCAACAGCTCCGATCAACGTGACTGGAGGATGTGGCTCAGTGGATAGTGTGATGGAGTTCAAATCAGGGGAGCACAGGTTCAAACCCCACTGCAGTCAGCATGTCGTTGTGTCCCTGAGACACTTCACCCCAAAATGCTCCTGTGGGGATTGCCCACAGTGTTGAGTATTAAAGTCGCTTTGGATAAAAGCGTCTAACAAATGTAATGTAATGTTACTGACATGTTTTAAAAAAGAAAAAGTTCAACATTGAAGAGTAACAGATGTGATATAACCTCTTTGTGGTCTCTTCACATTCACTGAGTGTTTAGGGTCTTCATGTCTTTACTGATACTGCAGTCAGAGACGCTCCAGTGGAGTCTCATGTTAGCTGGACTTTGTATTTGAAACTGTTTGATGGAGCGTTGAGTTTTCTGATGGGATGTTTGTGATAGCGTGAGATATGTTAGTGGAGGGCTCCGTCTTCTGTTCTCAGCGTCTGAACTGCAGCACCGTAACTTAAAATGACAGCAGCACTGATCCAGGTTTTCAGTACCTGTCCAGGTCTGTTGAAATTGTATTTCCCATCAACCAGTCTCTAAATACAGCCAGAGCCCATTCCCTTTAAACTCTAGTGTTCTTCCTCTCTGTTTATTTACTTGGGACAGTTGAACCATCATGACACAAAAATGATATTGTTCAACAAGTATTCCATTTAGTTTCTGACGGTGGATAATGTCTTTGTCCGCAGCTAAAGTTAAACTGACCGGATTGATATGACAGCACAGGGTCCCTTGATCAGAGCATCCTTAGCAACTAACTACTAAACAGAAATAACAGACCCACCAATCAGAATCCAGTATTTAACGTGACCATTCAAAAAGGTCAGTTCTATCATCTTACGGTATGAGCAGAACGTACTTGATAACTTGCTGTTCTCACTGCAATGAGAGTGCGACACAACTATTTGGCCAAGACGCTAGCAGGCTGCTCAGTCGGCTCTGTTGTTGTTTCTGATGTTGGTTTCCAGGGGAATTCCACGGTGATCAGTCCTGTTGTTTATTATCATTTGATGTCTTGTGTTTTTGACAGTTTGACTGATAATGTTTAAGCGTGAATATTTGAAGATGTAAGTCACAAATCGTTGTAGAACAATGCGTATAATCAAAAAGGTTCACTAAAACTTCATCCAAAAATAATTTGTCTATAAATAAATACTTAAACTTGCAATGTCCAACTTGGCCAATCAACATAACAACAAAAAAATGCATTTTTTTTGTATCACTCCAAATGGTTTATCTTATTTGAAGCTTATGTACTTGTAAGGCCTACAACATTTTTTTTTAACAAAGCCTTTTGCTAGAACTTTAACCATCCTCTTGTTGCCCTGTCTACCTTTTTTTTTTAATGTTTTTATTGAGATTTGTATTCTGTAGCACTTTGAGTTTTGTTTATTAAAATGAAAAGTGCGATTATAAATGACATTGATTAATTGTATTATTGGTGTAGGATCCATAGTTACAATTTTCTTTACCTTAACCTGGAAGAAATCCTAATAAAAGAACAGATCTGTGTCTTCAGGCGTCCGCAGAGAGGATGGAGATCAGTCAATACTGTGCGTCTGTGGGAAACTCTTCATCACAGCTACACTAGGATGCTAATGAGATCACGTCAACTGTCAGAGCTTTATTTAAATCAAAGATCAGTTACCACTATCTAGATTCTAGTGGACAGCTAGTAGAACTACACCCTCTCTCAAATTGACTGTTTTCTTGTGCTTGTTGGACAGGTTTCTTGTGACTCATGTGTATTTACACTCTGAAGTTATGAGGGTGTGACAGCGTCCTCAGATCAGATGCAGGCAGACACAGGATCGATGAGCAGAGATACATGAAGCATGAAGGTGTTTCAATTGACCTGAAGGGAATTCAGAAGGTAAGAATATGATTTAAATGCTTTTTGGAGATTGAACAATTGGATAATTACATCAAAGAAAACCTAACCAGACAAAGTATTTTTGTTTCCTAAAACTCAGTTCATCAGGTGAGAATCCTACCAGAGGAATCTGTAAATGTTTGATCATCAGGATCACTTTGTCTGTATCACCATTTAAATGTTTCTTGCTGCTAAATATCTCTTCTAAAGTGGAGAATGTTTTTCAAGAAAGACTTCCTTGTAATGGTGACAGTTTTTGGCGGCAGTTTGATTGTAATCTGAGTAAGCATCCTTAGTGCTGGGAGGAAATGTAAGAACCGGACTGATGGCTCGGATCAACGGGACTGAGGTAAACATACAGTAAACATACAGTTTGTCTGGGGGATTACGGGGGCTGTGCAGCATAGTTGATTTAGTATGAGCTCACACAGACTCCCTTCTTGTTCATTCCCAGATCCAGTGTGTGACAGAGAGGAAGGAGCAGTAAAGAGCATGTTGTTGTGTTTGTGTTTAGGTTCGACACCACAACAGATCCTCCAGGAATCTACAGAGGACGTTTGAGCCTGCCAACCTGCAAGATGGAAACCACTGATCCAAAGTTATTATTCATCTTATCAGTATTAACATATTCAAAAGTCAGCATCATGTTCAGCAGAGTGTCAGTGCATCTTTGCATTTATCATGTTTTTGATTCTATCAGGATCCCCCATGAGGGACCAGACTCTCCTGGACCTGGACCCAGCTGTGTGTCCATGAAGAGTGAAAACTCTATGCCTCACCCTATAATGTTTGGAGATGGAGAGCATAGCGATGGACCAAGGTATGAATTCAAGTTATTTTTGTTGTTCGATTCAAATGTTTTAGAATTTCTACCTAATTCTCAGCTGCATTTTATTTGCTGCACATTGTAAAGGAGTTCTTGAAGCAAAGAACTGAACCACAAGGAGAACACAGCAGAGCTTCAAACTGATGTCAGACACTGAAGACTTATTACACTTCTGACAGTCTGACACAATCAGCACATTCAAAACTGTCCTGTTCGGATCAGCCTACTCACTTTAGTCCGGTTTGTTTATCAAAGCTACTTCCTGTCCCCGTCTGCTTTTCATTGATGTCTCTTTTTCTGTCTGCCCAGCCTGAATTTTATATGTTGCTGTTTTACCTTATTGAGTGTTTCTTTAATGCATTGTTAGGTGTTCTTTGGTGTCTTGAAAGGCTCCTCCAAATATAAAAATGTATCATTATTTATTAGTCAGATGTTTACTCTCTGACTCATGGCATATATTGAGTCCTATCAGTATCTGAAGGAGAGAATGTTTACAACCTTTCTTTATGCATATTAAGAAGTAAGAAAGGGGTCATCTCTTAACACAGCTGATGAAGAGAGTGGACCCGAACACCCTGTATGTAATGTAAATGTGTAGGGGGGGTACAGTGGGTGTTCATTGAAATGTGTTCTGATACATGCTCTTCACAGAAAATGAGCTAAGGCCATTGAGTGTGAGTTTGAAAAGATAATTTATCATATTATTTTTCTTTAGCTAAATAATGAAAACGGGTCCCACGGATCCGAACACCATACAAGGGTTAATGATACTGCAGTCAGAGACGCTCCAGTGGAGTCTCATGTCAGCTGGACTTTGTATCTGAAATCCTCTCCTATCCAAGTCAGTTCATTGTGGGTGTACTTCAACACATTGTGACAACCTAACGCCTATATGCTCAACATACTGTTTTCTGGGTGAATGTGGGGGCTGTGCAGCACGTGTTGGGGTCCCTGCATCCTGTCTAGGACTCCAGAATACCAGGATGTTCAACTGCAGCTGGTTGCATTTTGTAGTTTGTAAACCAGCATACGTTTCTGGCTATTCTGACCCACAATCCTTTGCAGTGGATAAAAAAGTGGGTAGTATGTTCCAATGTAATGCCTATTGCATGAAAGAGAACAAACTCTGTAACTGCAGTGGCAGAACTTATGAAGAGGAAAAACAAAGGTATATCATTTTCCTAACCCTTACGTCCACAGCAGATATGCCGCTCGTCCACAAAACTAGGGCCATCAGGGTGGGTGGAGGGGGTCTGGAGGACGGGTTTTGGGCTGACAGCCCAGGAGCACAGCGGAGGGCCCGGAAGGGATCTCGGGCGGACGGCGCGGGGGCAAGGCAGAGGCCGAGAAGGGGGACTCGGGCGGACGGCCCGGGGGCAAGGCATAGTCTAAGGTGGGGGTCTCGGGCGGGCGGCCCGGGGGCAAGGCAGAGTCCATGGTGGGGGTCTCGGGCGGACGGCCCGGGGGCAAGGCAGAGTCCATGGTGGGGGTCTCGGGTGGACGGCCCGGGGGCAAGGCAGAGACCATGGAGGGGCGAAGACCACAGCGGGCGTACTCAGGGGGCCGAGCATGAGGGCGAAGGCAGCGGCAGGAAGAGTCAGGGGACCGGGCCAGAGGACGAGGACCGCGGCTCTCAGGGGTCCGGGCTCGAGGGCGAAGACCGCGGCTCTCAGGGGGCTGGGTTCGAGGGCGACGACCGCGGCTCTCAGGGGGCCGGGCTCTCAGGGGGCCGGGCTCGAGGGCGAAGACCGCGGTACTCAGGGGGCCGGGCTCGAAGGCGAAGACCGCGGCTCTTAGGGGGCCGGGCTCGAGGGCGAAGCAGGCGGCGACGGAACAACTCCGGAGGACGGGCAGGAAGGCGCTGACGGGACATCTCCAGAGGCTGGGCAGGAACCGGAGCCGGTGGGACAGGCTTCGGCAGGATCCCCCACGGAAGAGGACCAGGAGTTGGCAGGATCCCCGGCAGGAGAGTAGTCGGCGGGACCTCCAACGGGACAGGACATGGAGTTGGCAGGACCCCGGCAGGAGAGCAGTCGGCGGGACCTCCAATGCCACAGGACACAGGGTTGGCAGGACCCCCGGCAGAAGAGTAGTCGGCGGGACCCCCAACGGGACAGGACATGGAGTTGGCAGAACTCCCGGCAGGAGAGCAGTCGGCGGGATCCCCAACGGGACAGGACATGGAGTTGGCAGGACCCCCAGCGGAACCTCCAACGGCACTTGAGTAGGGACTTGAGTGGGGACTCGAGAGAGGGCTTGAGAGGGAACTCGAGAGGAAACTTGAGAGTTGACTTGAGAGGTGATTTGAGAGGGATCTCGAGAGGGAACTTGAACGGAGACTCGAGGGGAGACTTGAGAGGGAACTCGAGCGGTGACTTGAGAGGGAACTCGAGAGGTGACTTGAGAGGGGATTCGATAGGGAACTCGAGAGGAGACTCGAGAGAGGGCTTGAGAGGGAACTCGAGAGGTGGCTTGAGAGGGAACTCGAGAGGTGACTTGAGAGGTAACTCGAGAGGGGACTTGAGAGAGAACTCGAGAGGTGACTGGAGAGGGGACTCGAGAGGGAACTCGAGAGGAGACTCGAGAGAGGGCTTGAGATGGAACTCGAGAGGTGACTTGAGAGGTAACTTGAGAGGGGACTCGAGAAGAGACTCGAGAGGGGACCTGAGAGGGAACTCGAGAGGGGACTAGAGAGGAAACTTGAGAGAGGACCTTTGTCGGTCGGTACGCCGACAGGACACGTGGGGCTGGAGTGGGCCGAACCACAGACATGACACAGGGAGCTGGTCTCGGCCGGAGAGCCAGTACTGGAGCCGAAACCATGGCTGCTGGGGCCAGAACTGGGGCTGGAACCATGGCTGCTAGGGCCAGAACTGGGGCTGGAACCATGGCTGCTGGGGCCGGTGCTGGAGCCAGAAACATGGCTGCAGGGGCCGGTGCTGGAGCCGGAAACATGGCTGCAGGGGCCAGTGCTGGAGCCGGAAACATGGCTGCAGGGGCTCGGGCTGCTAGCCTGGACCTGGGTCTCCTTCTCTTGGGAGCCTTTTGGAGGCTCCGTGGACCTCCAAAAGCCAGACGAGACCCATCAAAAGCGTTCTTGAAAGAAGCTATGTTGGGAACTGTGGCAGGCAGGGGGTTAGCATGCCTGGGGCTAGCAGGCCGGGAAACGCATGTCTGGAGGAAGTCCATAATCCAGCCAGGTAAGAACTTCACTAACCCTGGTTTCTCTGTTGCCCTCTGGTACACCTCTGCCAGGGCATCCCTCTTTTGCTCCGCACTGGTTGCTCCCCTCCATTCACCATAGTTGCAAGCCAGCAAGTAGGTAAATGAATATAACTCCACTTCAAATGGATCATCTGCTGGGTCCATATGTGGTTGGTTCGTACTGTTACGGTTGAAGCAGGACCCAAATGCAGATAACTCTGATTAACCTTTAATTCAAGGATAATGAAAATAACTTGGACAAAACAGAACACTCACCGGTGAACTCAGTCACCAACAAAAGACGAACCAACACTGAACACAGGAAGAGACAAGACTAAATACAGGGAGGGGTAATTACAAGGGCCACAGGTGAACACAATCAGACAATTAGACACACCAGGGAAACTAACGACAGGGAGGAAAACAAGACAGGGAGAACCGAACAGCAAAATAAACCCAAACATACAAAACTACAAACGTGACATTACATGAGAATCGTGACACCCTTTTTCTATATGTTTGGAACTCAGCCCATATGAGGCAAGGATTGACACCATTGCACTTTTATTTTCTCTATTTCTGAACTGTTATTTGGTATTGATTTTTCTCTGTTTTGGAACTGATGTTATTTTTATAGATATATTGTTAAAGAACGATACATTTGACAATTTTAAGCTTGGCCTACCCTTTTATTGGAGCGATGAGCTTCAGTGCTTCAGAGCTGTTAAAGGCCCACCTGTTCAACGTGGGGAATGACAGAAGCAGTTTGAGAACCACTGGGTTAGGAGTGAAATAAAAATAAACAATAAATGAAATGCATGTTTTTCAAAGACACAGTTATACCATTATTACGCAAACACACGAACACACACACCTTTCACAGCTTAGACGTGAAAATGTCACGTTGGTCCACGCTGGGAGACGTCAGGATGACACGATATCACCCCCTCAAAATGTCACACAGTTACACGGTATTGTTAACATGGCCCACCATTGGAGAAATACCGGATGTTGACGAGCGAGCCTCTATCACGACATTTGGTTCACTATAACACAACTCTTTGTGGAGAACACGAAGATTGGTTCAGGTCTCGCCAGGGGAATGTATATATACTACGTATGTTACTAAAGAGGTTTAGATTGGCCAGTGTCCATGTGAAGTTATCGACATCTCTCGCCGTGAAAACAGTATTTCCGGTGTCTGCGTTTCTATAGTAACGTGGTTGCTAGGGACGCAGCTCTCACTGCATACACCCGGAAATGAGTAATCTCATCACTGTCGATTGATTTCACAGTGATATCTGCAGTACTCATCAACTAAAAAACACCAGTTTGTCATTGTTCATTACACAACATTCATTGGTTTGAATTGGTTACAATGCTCTTGTGTTTTTCTCTTTCAATTCTGAGAGACACATTTCTTTTTCCAGCGTTTTGGAAAGCCGGAAACATCTAATTACCCATCATCCTAAGCCATCATTGAAGCTCGGTGATTGGATGTTTTAGCCGCAATGCACGTTGGGATATGGTGTTTATGAAATGTGAAATCCGAAAACATTTAATAATAATAATACTTTATTCCGAGTGTTCTTGCTTTTCTCTTTGAAAGTCATCACATAACGGCATTGTAATACACGGTTCGGCTGCATTAAATATTACAGATCTGCCGTAGTTCTTTATTTATAGAGCCCTGATGAGAAGACTTCTGGACAAACAGGAGAACTGCCGCCAACACTGAAAATGTGACGTGGATCATAAATATATCAGCGATTAAACAACATCTTACATTTCTCTTCACACAATACGTCTCCTTGCAGTATCAACACTAATTCGGCTGACTTTTATATTTGATCCAATTGATAGATAGGCTTTTAATAACCCTTATTACCACACCTCTTTGCATGCCACAAAGAAACTACAAATATGGTGTCGTTTTGCATCACTGTACAAAGCTGATATAATGGGAGTTATAGTTTTAAAAGAAACTATTGATTTTCTTTTGATCAAAGAATGTTGCATTACAACGTATTCTGCATTTATCTCCTATTTAGAGGAAGTTAGCCGTTACTCTGAGGGGTCGGAGCCTTCTCCATGTCTGATTCAGGCTACATGTTATTCTGTTCCAGCGGCTGGAGGAGAACATCTTCAGATTACCCAGAATGCTTAGAGAGTCAGAGTGAGGATGAGGAGGTGTTGGACTGTGAGGATGAAGAGCAGAGGAGCAGCAGAGAGGCATTCCTGGACATCTCACTGCACTTCCTGAGGAGCATGAAGCAGGAGGAGCTGGCTGACCGTCTGCAGAGCAGTAAGAGGATTTAACACATTTAACATGATGGAGAGGAGGTGGAGGAAAGATGGATGGAGTTTCACTTTATAAAACGTTGTCTTGTTAATCAGTGCATACGCTTATTGGTTAGTACTGGCACTAAAACATTAGTGAAGGAGGTAACAATAAGGAGAACAAAACGTTGCACTGTAAATATTTGTGTTCTGGGTACATTACTACTAAACGACCTAAACAGTTAATTATGATGATATGAAACCTGTGAAATACAAAACGTTATGTATTTTGTTGAAGCTGACTGACATCCTACTTACTTTTTAATCACAATTCTTGTTTGTCCATTCAGGAACTGCTGCTGCAGTCTGCAGACGCAATCTTAAATCCACCCTGAAGGAGAAGTTCCAGTGTGTGTTTGAGGGCATCGCTAAAACAGGAAACCCAACCCTTCTGAACCAGATCTACACAGAGCTCTACATCACAGAGGGGGGGTCTGCAGAGGTCAACAAGGAACATGAGGTCAGACAGATTGAAACAGCATCCAGGAAACCACACAGACCAGAAACAACCATCAGACAAGAAGACCTCTTTAAAGCCTCACCTGGAAGAGATGCACCAATCAGAGCAGTGATGACAAAGGGAGTGGCTGGCATTGGGAAAACAGTCTTAACACAGAAGTTCTCTCTGGACTGGGCTGAAGGCAAAGCCAACCAAGACATCCTGTTCACATTTCCATTCACCTTCAGAGAGCTGAATGTGGTGAGAGAGAACAAGTACAGCTTGGTGGAACTTGTTCATCACTTCTTCCCTGAAACCAGAGACGCAGGAATCTGCAGGTTTGATCAGTTCCCGGTTGTGTTCATCTTTGACGGTCTGGATGAGTGTCGACTTCCTCTGGACTTCCTCAACACTGAGATCCTGACTGATGTCACAGAGTCCACCTCAGTGGATGTGCTGCTGACAAACCTCATCAGGGGGAAGCTGCTTCCCTCTGCTCGCCTCTGGATAACCACACGACCTGCAGCAGCCAATCAGATCCCTCCTGAGTGTGTGGACATGGTGACAGAGGTCCGAGGGTTCACTGACCCACAGAAGGAGGAGTACTTCAGGAAGAGATTCAGAGATCAGGAGCAGGCCGGCACCATCTTCTCCCACATCAAGACCTCACGAAGCCTCCAGATCATGTGCCACATCCCAGTCATCTGCTGGATCTCTGCTTCAGTTCTGGAGGAGGTGTTGAAAACCAGAGAGGGAGGAGAGCTGCCCAAGACCCTGACTGAGATGTACATCCACTTCCTGGTGGTTCAGTCCAAAGTGAAGAACATCAAGTATGATGGAGGAGCTGAGACAGATCCACACTGGAGTCCAGAGAGCAGGAAGATGATGGAGTCTCTGGGGAAACTGGCTTTTGAGCAGCTGCAGAAAGGCAACCTGATCTTCTATGAGTCCGACCTGACAGAGTGTGGCATCGATATCAGAGCAGCCTCAGTGTACTCAGGAGTGTTCACACAGGTCTTTAGAGAGGAGAGAGGACTGTACCAGGACAAGGTGTTCTGCTTCGTCCATCTGAGCATTCAGGAGTTTCTGGCTGCTCTTCATGTCCATCTGACCTTCATCAACTCTGGGGTCAACCTGATGTCAGAAGAACCAACAACCTCCTGGTGCCCTAAAGTCAAACCTACACTAACACATCTCTACCAGAGTGCTGTGGACCAGGCCTTACAGAGTCCAAACGGACACCTGGACTTGTTCCTCCGCTTTCTGCTGGGTCTTTCACTGCAGACCAATCAGACTCTCCTAAAAGGCCTGCTGTCAACAGGAAGTAGCTCAGAGACCAATCAGGAAACAGTCCAGTACATCAAGAAGAAGATGGATGAGGATCTGTCTCCAGAGAGAAGCATCAACCTGTTCCACTGTCTGAATGAACTGAATGATCGTTCTCTAGTGGAGCAGATCCAATGGTACCTGAGATCAGGAAGTCTCTTCACAGATAATCTGTCTCCTGCTCAGTGGTCAGCTCTGGTCTTCATCTTACTGTCATCAGAAGAAGATCTGGATGTGTTTGACCTGAAGAGATACTCTGCTTCAGAGAAGGCTCTTCTGAGGATGCTGCCAGTGGTCAAAGCCTCCAGGAAAGCTGTGTAGGTGGAAGGATGAATGGAATACAAACATTACCCAACTTGTTTATATGTCATAGATGAGAAATAATTATTTATTTATTTTATTTATTTAAAATAATCCTTCAGGCTGAGCGGCTGTAAGCTGTCAGAGAGAAGCTGTGCAGCTCTGTCCTCAGTCCTCAGCTCCCAGTCCTCTAGTCTGATAGATCTGGACCTGAGTAACAACGACCTGCAGGATTCAGGAGTGAAGAAGCTGTGTGCTGGACTGGAGAGTCTACACTGTGAACTGGAAACTCTGAGGTCAGGATTCAACATTTATTTTAAGTTTACCCGTTACGATTTAATTGGCTTAATATATTTAATTATTCAAATGACTTATGAAAGAGCGTAGTTCTAGTTCTCCTTTCATACATGCATTATATATAGATTATTTAATGTTTGTTATTGTTTAACTTGTCTTCATCTTAACTGTAAGCACATGTCTGACTGTAGCACCCTATCAATGGTACCTCCTAAATGTTGGGGCTATAAAAGGCTCTTAGTGCCATCGTTGGGTTGGTGCAGGTTGGTTACAGTCGGTGGTATTGCAGAGTTGAATTGTCCAGAATTGCAGAGTACAGCAGGCCTGGCTGTTTGCCATTATCTTGTAAATAGGTGTAAATATAGTGAATGGTGTAAATAAATGCCCACGCTAACAGTTGGCTGGATGTTCTGCCTCTGCCTCCTTACTGTTGGTCGACCGCTCATAGGTCGACCTAACCGTCTGAAACAATCTCCCAGTAATTGCATATTTTAATATATGTATAAAGTACTTTGAATTGCCTTGTTGTTGAATGTCATGTAAAGTTAAACTTGACTTTCCTTTGCTGGAAGAAATGTTAGATCTCTTCCTAAAAATAGTGAAATGATCTCCTTGGCGTTGAGCTAGTTGTGTTCAAACCAATGTGACTTATATTCACCTTACTAACGCTTTGTTTGGAGCAGCATCTAATAGCTGCTTATAATCGATGTATTCATTGTAATTAAGTTCAATAAAGGTTTGAAGACAAAACATGTGTCAATAATCTCATGAATCCAGTAGTGGTTTTTCCCTCCAACATGTTTCAAAACATGTATATAGTTTTAAATTGTTACAAAGGTCTAACCCAACGTTAGAAGTGCTTGATGCTCACTGAGATGCAGGGAAGTTACAGCCAATGAACTGCATGGTAACAGAATATATAAAGCTCTTTGCTATGGAATGCCATTTAAGGCAAAATTAAATAAATAAATAATTAAATACATACATATATATATATATATAAATATGCCTATGAAATAAATTCTGAAATAAATAAATGAGGCAATAAATATGTATACATGTACATTTAAATACACATTTATTTATTTCAAGAGACTCGTATTTCATGATGAGACATTTCCATTCCTTATATGCAAATGATTAAGGTGCATACCGCCACCTACTGTACATGAGTGTGAATCATCATATCATTCCATCTCTTAACTCATGGACGTATCTATGATCTAATCCAAAAATAAATAAATAAAACAAAACAACAATCTATGATCTTTCCTGACCTAATGTTAGATCATTTTACCTACCCCAGTTTCACTAAAGGTAAACAGTGCCTTTCTGGTAGCTCTTTCTCCCTCTCCTTTTGTTCCCAAAATACCAACCACACTCCATTCCCTCTCTGCCTCTAAAACGTTATCCTTTAGTTTTTCTCTTTCAGCTTTATAGATGTTCCACATTTTCTTTAACTCCACAGTTCCTACCATGGGCGTCGCCTGGGGTAGGCATCCGGGGCTTTAGCCCCGGATGTTTTTTCTTTAGCCCCGGACAAATTCTCCCTCAATATCAATCAATCAATCAATCAATGTTTATTTATATAGCCCAATATCACAAATGTTACATTTGTCTCAGTGGACTTCACAGTTTGTACAAAATATCAGTATGACAATACGACACCCTCTGTCCTTAGACCCTCACATCGTACAAGGAAAAACTTCCGAAGAAAACCCACAGTTTTAAAGGGAAAAATGGGAGAAACCTCAGGGAGAGCAACAGAGGAGGGATCCCTCTCCCAGGACGGACAGACGTGCAATAGATGCCGTGTGTAAATTGAAATGATAATACATTTGCAACATAGGTAGTCCAAATGTTTGGAAATGCATGTGTGTATAATAGGAAGATGAATCCACGAGGATATCCATCCAGGACCTATGATCCATGACCACAGCCACGACTCAAGATCCAGGGCTCGCGATGCAGGACACAGGACCGCAGAATCATCCATGACTCCGGCTCCCAGCGTATATAGACACCAAAAAGAAAGAAATTTGGGGAAGCTGGGTTAATCGGAACATGAGAGTACACAGGTATAGACAGAGAGAAGGAAGAAGTAAGATGTCCCCCGACAAACTAAGCCTATCAGCAAAACTAGGGGCTGAATCTAATCAGCCCTAACTATAAGCTTTATCAAAAAGGAAGGTCTTAAGCGCACTCTTAAAAACAGATAGGGTGTCTGCCGCCCGAACACAAACTGGAAGCTGATTCCACAAATGTGGAGCTTGATAAGAAAAGGCTCTGGCTCCCATTGTACTTTTAGAGACTCTAGGAACAACCAACAACCCTGCATTCTTGGAACGCAATGCCCTAGTAGGACAGTAGGGTATAATGAGTTCTTTAAGGTAAGATGGCGCCTGCCCATTAAGGGCTTTGTAGGCGAGAAGAAGAATTTTAAATTCTATCCTGTGTTCTATAGGGAGCCAGTGTAAGGCAGCCAGAACAGGAGTAATGTGGTCCCTTTTCCTAACTCTGGTTAGTACACGAGCTGCAGCATTTTGAATCAGCTGAAGCGACTTGACTGACTTCTTGGTACACCCTGATAATAAAGAGTTACAATAATCCAGCCTTGAAGTAACAAATGCATGGACTAGTTTCTCTGCATCGTTTTGAGGCAAGATATGCCTGATTTTTGCAATGTTACGTAGATGGAAGTAGGCGGTCCTTGAAATTGATTTTATGTGGGCGTTAAAGGATAAATCCTGATCAAATATAACACCAAGATTCCTTACAGTCTCACTGGAGGCCAAATTAATGCCATCCATAGTTAGTATATCTTTAGATAATTTGTTTCGTAGATTCTTCGGGCCAAGTACAATAACTTCAGTTTTGGTCGTGTTTAACATCAAAAAGTTTAAGGTCATCCACGTTTTTAAGTCCTTGAGGCAGTCTTGAATTTTATTTAGATGATTAATTTCATCAGGCTTGATTGATAAATATAGTTGAGTATCATCTGCATAACAATGAAAATTTACAGAATGATTCCTTATAATATTGCCTAACGGAAGCATATATAATGTGAACAAAATAGGTCCGAGCACTGAGCCCTGTGGCACTCCATGGCTAACTTTGGTTTGCGTGGAAGATTCATCATTGACACGTACAAACTGAGAGCGTTCAGATAGATAGGACCTAAACCAGCCTAAAGCAGTTCCCTGTATGCCAACTAAGTGCTCTAGTCTTTGCAATAAGATATCATGATCGATAGTATCAAATGCAGCACTGAGATCGAGCAAGACAAGAATAGAGACAAGTCCCTTGTCTGAGGCTATTAGAATGTCATTTGTGACTTTAACCAGAGCTGTCTCTGTGCTATGATGTGTTCTAAAGCCAGACTGAAAATCTTCAAATAAATCATTGTTTTTTAAGTAATCACACAACTGTTTTGCGACCGCTTTCTCAAGAATTTTTGAGAGGAACGGAAGATTAGAAATAGGTCTCAATAATAGAATACATTAACCGTACTTTACCTAGAGGACGGCAGAATTGTAATTTCCCGTGTTCAGTGAATGCAACAGAGCCACCAGACCAATCAGAGAGTTGCATGGAAATAAACGTGTTTTATTGGCTGACAGGTACGTACCTCTCCTCTGTGACAGTGTTTAAACTTTAAACTGTCAGCCGCGGACGCGGAGTTTCTGAAGAAGATGGACATTAGAATTTTTTTTAATAAAACAGACGGCAATTCGCAAGTGGTGGCTCACACAACAACCCCAGAGCCACCACCTGAGCCAGGTGAACAAGGTATGTACCTGTCAGTAAACTTACAAGTTATGCAAACATGTAAGCAAAGCATAAATTATAGCTACGTTGACGTTACTTTGAATCGCGCGGGTAAGCTAAACCGTTAGCAAGTAGCTATAGCTAGCCAGATATATTAAATAAACACTTTGTCATACAATCTAAATGTTGTGTTTTTTAGCGTTACCTGGTGATTTCAAAGAAAGCTCTCTGGGAAATGGTGACTTACTGTCAGTGTTCGACTAGAAGCTACCTTACAGTACACAGTTGATCCTGAGTCCTGTCAGTTAAAGTGTTTCATAGTTAGCTTAGCTAAGCATCAACCTAGCACTGAAATATATGGATGTTATGTGACGGTATTTCTGAGGAAAAGTCAGCTGAAATGGTGGCAGAGTTGCCACTGTGTGTCACAGCATGTTTGGACATATTTTCAGCAGTAAATGTGGCTGTTTGGCCACTGACGTTGCCATAACAACACCTGAATTTAAATGTACAACCTCTTTTTGTGACAGATTTTTGCATGAAATTATAATTCTTCTGATTGATATTTCCTATTGACAGCTAGTTTCTATGTGAACATTATGAGATGGACAGCCAGCTAACAAGCTTTATATACAAATATTTCAGATCAAAGCTAATCCAGTGGGGCTCCTGAAAGGGGGCAAGGGACACTATGCTCCCAAATATTAAGCCTTGACCCCCATCTTAAAATTGATATGATCAAAAAATGATCTGCATTGTCGGAGGCCTTTTTTCCTCATTATCATGTCAAATTGTACAGCTTTCTTTAGTTTTGAATGCAGAAAGATGACTATATTAGAGTATTAAGTGAAAATGACTATATTAGAGTATTAAGTGAAAATATTAAGTGAATTACTCAAACTGCATTTGTATAGGAATGATTCTGTCCTATTGGCAGATAACTACTCTTAACAGTGATATCTACAAGAGGTTTCCAATGTAATTTAACTATTTTCAATTGGTTAGTATTACATGTTGTGATAGTGTGGCTCATTTTAATGAAGACACATTTGTGTATCTTGAAATTCATTTATTTGACAGAGCTGGAAACTGATTGACTTACATACTTGTTTGTGTTCACAGTCATCACAGATGAGCCAAACAGAGTAGAGGATGAAGAAAGGAGAACAGGAGAAAGGGACACACAAGAAGGAGATACAACAGACAAGAACGACAATGGAGATAACAATGAACAGGAACACCAGAACAGACAAGAGTCAATGGGTAACATGACTGATTTAGGGACTGCAGATACAGGGCCAAGGCAAGTGAGACACCACTGCTTTTCATCCAGCATGTTTGGCCAGCAAAAGAGATCATTTCAACCGCAAACAGCAAGTGATGAGGGAAGCAGCAAGGGATGAGGGAAACAGCAAGTGAGGAGAGATTATTATTTCCTCCTTCCATCCCTTTTTTCTGTTTAATCTGATTACTAACAACTTCTAATAATTTGACATAGTTTATGATTTAATTGGAAAATGAAGTGTTTTTAAATAATAAACCCGTTTCTGATTCTTTGATTTATTTTTGACATATGGGTGTTGAGAGATGTATCCATATCTCTTGATGTTGCTCTCAAAGTGCACAAGATTGATGCTTTTAACTTCAATATTTAAAACATATCTTCCTGGGGGACAACAGAGGAGGTGAGTTCCCCCCAAAATAGCACTTTATCTCTGCTTATGTAACTCCGGTGTAGTGTCCCCTCGGCAACAGATCACTCAGAACATGTTTTTCACACAAAAAACAAGTTGCTGTGACTGTGAGCATTAAACAATTAACATTAAACTAAACAAACACAACAGTACGTTATTGTCCTTATAAAATAAAAACATACATTTTGTCCACCGAGATAATACAGGCACCTTACCCTCAAGAGATCCTCACGTGCTATGAGAATCTCCCACAATCCATTGCCGTAACAAAGCTAATGCAGGCACACGTTTGTGACACCAGATGGCGCAATTGTGTATGTGCGTGTGGGGATCCTTGCAGTAGAAAATTCGACTGTAGCGCCGCCACTGTGGGCTAAGCCCCGAATGTTTCCAGGTCCAGGCGACGCCCCTGGTTCCTACACTTGTCACTGTTACTTTACCCCATGACATGCAGCGTACCATTCAATGCTGTGTGATTTATTCTGAGTCTAGCTATCATCATTTCCTCCCTTCTGTTTCTTTCTTTATAAATAAAGAAATGGTCTGCTGGCAGACCAGCAGACCAGCATTTATCTATCACCAGCTTATGTTAGTATTAAATATACAGTGTATTCTGGTAACTATCAAAATAAAGACATTGTATAGTGTTCATAACAGTATTTTTATTTAATAAATTATACTTAATACAATAATATTACAAAAAAAACTACATCTAAATAAATACATCATCTAAAATAGATGCATTTGATTTAAAAATAACAAATATAATTCAAAATGTAAACGGCAACAAAGAAATTATAAACATTTTTTTTCTTTTTCTTGTTAATATCCATTATCTTCTCTGTTATGTATCTTCCGGTCTTTGCCAATCTGGCCAGCATTTCTTGGTCCTCCACGTCTTCCTCGTACAGCCACTGCTTGAAGCAAACTGAAAATAAGAAACAACAATGTTTTAACAAATCGTATTCAATTATGTGATGATAGAACTGCAAACAGAATAGCTGTAACTTTAACAAACTAAATAACTCAGCTACCTCTAATCATTAACCCATGTTTGTATCATTGAGTTAACTTTGTGTGTTGCTGCTAGCATACATAACACCTGACGTGGAAACGTTACTCGTGGACGGGGCTACAGAGCTACTTGAAAGACAGTCGAACCCGGTGCATTCCTCCGTCTGAATGTGGAGCACTTTTGCTAAATGTTTAGACAAATTGCTCGTGTTACCGCCCTCACATGCTAAACTCTTATTGCACTTTTGGCAACAAGCATTTTCCACCTCAAGACCAAGCCCCCAGGAAGTGCGCCGGACTCTGAGGAAAATATTCGTTGTGTCCAAACGGCGGTACTACAATTTCCTTATCAGTCTGTGACGTCGACCGGCCCAGAAATACTTTTTCCCATTGACTAACATTGGGAAAGAGACGTCTGTAAATCGGTGGATAATTTTTTTTAAACTAAATAAACTACCCAGTATGAACTATTGTATAGCCCTAGAATCATTAAGTCCTTAAAGTTGTAAAATGCACTAAAAGTCCAATCTAGATTTATTCTCTCTCTCCAGTCGTGAGCCGAGAGTGGGTGCTCGGGGGGCGGGGCTTAAGGGGCGCATGCTCTGTGAGTGCACAAACGGGTTCTTCTGCTCTGACAGCCAGGCATGATGGGTAATCTGTGACGTTTCGCTCTCTCAAAAGTTGGGCCATTTTGACTTCATGCGCCAATGAGCAGCTCTCATAGGAAAGAACGAGGCCCCTCCTCCGACGCTGTATCCAGTTCTTATTAAACATCCATGCTCAAGACGGGTAACATAACTACCCTCGGGGCGCTTAGTTCTCTCCGCCATGTGTTTGTGTGTGTGTGTGTGTGTGTGTGTGTGTGTGTGTGTGTGTGTGTGTGTGTGTGTGTGTGTGTGTGTGTGTGTGTGTGTGTGTGTGTGTGTGTGTGTGTGTGTGTGTGTGTGTGTGTGTGTGTGTGTGTGTGTGTGTGTGTGTGTGTGTGTGTGTGTGTGTGTGTGTGTGTGTGTGTGTGTGTGTGTGTGTGTGTGTGTGTGTGTGTGTTGCATGCATGTAGCAGGTTGTGTGCCCCACCCCCTCGCACACCGACAGGGGAGAGAGATCTCGTCTGGATTGGAAAGATCGAAAATAAATCATAGACACACTTTGTAGTCTTATTGCATATTAGAAACGGAGTTGGCGAAAGTAAGACTGCGATATAATGTTTATGTAGATATAATATGACATCTATTTTTTTAAATGTCTCCAGTACCGATAAAAAGATCGATAACGTTGGACGTTAACGGTACCACGGTCTTTAATAATTCAGCCCCGGGGTCCCGTTAATACTGGGGCTCGGTACCCATCCCTAGTTTTAATTATTACATCATCAATATTACATTTAAAATAACCAAGTACTTGGTATCTCACAAAGCGCAAGTGGCTAGTGCTGCTAAGAACATACCTGGTGATGGTGATGATGGTGGCTCTTCGCTGCAGGATCTGGTCGATGTCCTCCTAGCAGAAGCGATTGCCTTCGTCGTTCTCGTCCATGATGGCGGCGTAGGCTCCTTTCCTCAGCAGGTCCTCGATCTCCTTCTTGGAGAACTGCTGGACCGGCTAAAGGTGACACAGAGAGACATTTACACAAGTGGATTTAGAAAACTCTTTTTGAAAATAAACTAAGCGTACTGCAACAGACCCAAAAATGACTTGGCATCTAGAAATATGACAGATTTTCTTTTTCTCACCCCGTTGTTGCCACTCATGCTCTGCAGGACGGCACGGTCCAGCCCGAGCTTCAGACTAGCTTTATCCAGCATTTCCCTCTCATAGTTTCTAGTGATCAGACGGTACACCTTCACCGCCTTAGACTGGCCAACACGATGACACCGAGCTTGAGCCTGAAATAAAAAATTAAAAGAGGGGTCAAAAGAGCATCATGTGCAGCTGCTGTTCAACGTTCTTAAGCATTAAATGGGAAAATAATATACACTTAAAGAACCGAGGGAATAAACGGAAAGACTGTTGTTGTTGTTGTTGTAGCCCTATTGAACTATCTTTAGGACAGACAGAGTGGATATATATATCGTACCTGCAGGTCATTTTGAGGGTTCCAGTCAGAGTGGAATATCACACAGGTGTCCGCAGCAGTGAGGTTCACAAGCTCTTGATCAGGTGTTTGATGTGGGCTGGCATGATCCTTTCTGCAGCGATGAATAAAGAAAACAAAGAAGACATTATTAATAATAGTAATGATGGTAACAACAATAATATTAGTATAACTATTTATATAGCACTTACACAATAATTGCAAAGTGATTCTCACAACAAAAATAAAGAACAAAACAATATCAACAATAAAAAACTAATGATTATAGGAATGTTAAGAGACAAAGAAATGCTAAACATTCTGAGAGGCCGACTACAAAAGGTAGACTCAATGGCTCTTGATGACATCAATGAGCAGTCCCAAAACATGCTGCTGTATCAAAATAAATATGTCCAGATTTCTTCTATTTAGTGTTGGATGATTTGTTTTATTGATTGCTGATGGATGTTAAGATATGTTTTACAATTATAACAAAAAGATTATTGTAATTGGAATCACAAAGTTTACAAATCGTAGTTTTAATAAAATGACTAGCAATATAGGATTTATTCAACAGCGGTAAAGCATTAAGTTGCTAAATTAACGTACACTGAACTGTAAAACTTACCACTATTTAGGAAAGGACCTGATCAGAAGGATTGACTAGTAAGACAGCAAAGAGGTGGAGGAGGTCTCTGTCATGTTCAACCATTGGTAGATGTCACACCTGAAAGAAAGATAAGGAAATAAGACAACACAGGAGGACAAACATCCTCTTAAGTAAAAGACGAAATCATGTCAAGCTTTACATCTTTCAGTCTTTACAATGCACTGTTGAAATTACATTTCAAAGGCTAAATTCAAACTCAATACCATAAATAACTGGGTACCAAAGTGCTTTACCTGATAGAACACGTTCCACACGGAGCAGCAACCATCCGGCTGGGCCTTTTGCTGCATATCATCTCCTCCCTCTCCACTGTTTCCAGTAGATCTCTACCGCCTCTGTCCAATAAAACTGAAATGCCCCAAAACAATCATATTTAAAAAGTTAAAAACAATAACTTGCTTTTGGCATTCAAATGTATTAGAATCTCACCTTGTTCCTGGATGTCAGGAAGGCGTTCCCTTCAAGTCCGCAACCAGTCATAGGAGTTCAAATGCAAAGCCTGAACGATGACAAGAGCGAGACTTACATTTTACAAGATAAGTAATACCAGAGCAGTGTTTAGGACATGCAGAGAACAGATCAAATCCCCTGACAGACTCACACACTTTGGTGATGTCCTCATCTGATAATGATGTTTCATGTTTAGCAGCAAAGTAACATTACTCAAGGTATATGTTGGACCCAACTCATGTACAGTATGTTTTGCATCTCCTCAACAATGGTCTGTATAGTTGAGTAGAAACAAACTGTCCCTACAGTTTCAGGTAGATTAACAAAGAAAAGTTTGCAATGAAGCACAAAACCCCTCTTTGTATTAAGCTAGCTGCCACAGAAAGTACAGCTTAACATGCTAACCTGGTAGAGTTAGCTAACGTTAGCTAACTTCATGTCCAACTAAAAACCTCTAACGTGCATTACATTGACGATTTTAAACACAACTTAACTCTCTCAACTTGTAAAATAACGTTAATTTAATCTGGCGTCGTTTTTGAAAGAAATGTTCACTTCCGCATAAAAAAGCCTCGGCACGTGACCTCCCGCGTGTGACGTAACATGGGGAGAGCGGCTGGTGTAATGTATTAATAAACATGGATCCCAATGCTAGTTTCGACACAGAAGACACAGAAGAAGTTGAACATGAATATTCGAATGCATATGACGGACCACAACCTTATAATTATGAGCCTGCTAGGCGTCCAACAGACCAGGAGCAGCCAAGGATTAGAAGAAATAACAGCCATCGGAGAGAAATTGAGCTGTGGTGTGAGGAGAACCAGTGGAGAACTGGGCAGCTATCTTGGTGAGTGACCAGCGTTAGCTACAGAATGTTAGCTAACGTCACATCACAACATTGTGAAGTTAGCTATCATATATCAGGCTATAACTAAAGTAGCATTGATAATATAGTAACATTACTGGCAGGACTGTTGATACTGATCCATAACAGAAACTAATGCGCAAGTATCAGCCGTATCTCGCGTTACCTAATGCAAATCCACACTACGTTATGGTGCTGTACCAGAGGGGAGAGAGCAGGGAAGAAGGGGGGGAAGAGAGATGTAATATGGTTTCCTGATAAACGTTTTGTTTTGTAGTTGCTTGTGTGGGGAATGCCAGCCCATGACCTCAGCTGTGGAGAGCATGTGCTGCAGGGAGGTGGATCCCTTCTGGGCCCTGGTGGAGAACCTCACCCCCAGACCAGACATAACATGCCTGACACTTGTTGGGGTACACAGGACCTAGTCCGTACTCCGCGCAGATCGTTTGGATATGGCCAGAGCAGGGTCTGGCCCGATGTTCCCGGTGAACCGTTCTTTTCTGGAGAGCAGAGGCAATAGTCTAGAAATAGTCAAACAGTCAAACACCACTGGACTTCGTACTCCGATTTGGTTCTGATATTACTTTGGTACTTTAATCACAGTTCAGCAAATACATTCAATTTGATACAATACCACAAAGCGCTTTGGGGACTCCTTCTTGAGGTCTCACCGTGACAGGTCCGTCAGAGTAAGATCCCAGTTAAAGAGAGCCCCGAGTTATAGAAACATCCTGTTCTTTATAGTTTTTGCTGTGAAGCCCCCACCTTTGGTGCTCTCTCTTGGTGTAATCTGCCTTTGCTGCCCAGCAACCTTAGGTTGGTTTCGCTCACAAGACTGTCCTTGGGAAACGTTGCGCCTGCTTGGTGCTCACAAGACTTTGTGTGAGAACAAATGAGTTCTGCAACCTTGTTGCATTTCAGTTTGGACAGAACAGAATGCATCTGTTCTTAATCTGGTTGACTCATCGTTGTTGTTGCACACAGTATTCACACAGTATATTTCCACTGAGGCTTCTCAATGATTGCAGCATTATATTTTAGCTTGTTTTACTATATCTTTACTTCTGTTACTTTTGCCTTATCAATAAACCATCAATCCCCCTTTTGCCCCATTCCATAGATTGGGGCAATAACAACAATGTATGCAAGCGAAGCAATAGTTCAGTGCAGTAATTTCAGTATGCTTTAAATCATTTAGTCTATACAGTTTCTTAGCTGATGTTTTATGGTTCTCATGCGTCCATGTCGTCGCTTTGCCATGGGATGTACGGCGGGGAGGAGGGAACTAATGGGAAGAAAGCGTCATATTTGGAGCAGTTGTCGGCCGGATTGTCTTTCATCATTACTTCCCACACACAGTCGGGTTCTATGGGGGCAGCGACTATTTTGAGAAGGGGTCTAGCCCCCATACACACGAGGCAGTCGTCTCCTGTGTCGATTGCTGCCTGCTGGGCCATTAGCAGCCAGTTGTTACTGGTCACTGAATGTCCGAGACCCCGGTTGCCGCTTGGAACTCTTTGTCTACTGTCCAGTCTTAGTTGAATGAATTACCACCCCCTTTTGTACTGTAGTGTCATCCGCAAGTGGTTTAGGTATTTTGCTAGATATGCAAGCGAAAAGGGGAAACTGGGGGTCGTTCTCGTTAGAATGGGCCCATAAGTAGAAAAGCGCGCAAGTGACTGTGGGGTCTCTTACTGAATCTGGGGCTGCTGTTAGATTTAATTTGAGGGACAAGCCGGCGGAGGATTTGGACAGTGTGATTGTTTTCCTAAGTGCTATTGCTGGTCCTGTTGACCACGACCTCCAGTCCGCCCCTGTTTCTCCAACCAGGTCTTTCCATTCGTCACCTATGGTTATGTACCATTGATACCCGTTGCCCCAACTTCTACCATTTTGGCCATGGTTATTTGTTAGACTTGAGTACGGGATTAGACTAGTTGTGCTTGATTTTTCAGGTATACACAGTGTAAGGGAAACGCGTTTAAGTGAAGCTTTTTGGTCGCATTTTGTGAAATTTACTGTGTACACCGTGGCACGTGTTTGTGAAACATCACGTTTTGTACGGGTCTTACTGGAGTGATTTTGTGGTGTGGGGTTTGGTGGTGAAGTGACATTTCTTGGTGTGTTGTCTTTGATCTCTCTGGGTCGTTCTCCAAGTAGTATCACTAGGATTCCGATCATGATTACCCCCATTAGGGCCAGAGCGAGGTATGCGAGCTGAGAGCTAGGGCTCCCCCTTTTGCCTTTTGCCATTGTCTTTTTCAAAGTCTTAGTCCTGTGTGTCAGTTTAAATGGATCTCTTACTGTGGTGGGTGTATGTAATGCGTGTGGTGTACCGCCTGCTCAGGGGGTGCGGTCCCTTGTCGTGCCTCCTTGCCGGCTGTTATCTCCTAGGCTGTGGATGGGCCCCCTCCGTTGTCCTCAGTGGGGTCCTGGGTCGGGGTGCCTTCTGCTGACCGGATGTGGAGGTCCTCTAGGTCGATAGCCGTGTCTTCAAGGGTCCTGGTTGGAGTTGGTGCCGCCACACATCGGGACCAGTGGTACCACGTGTCTCCTTTTCCTTCTAGTCGCACAGCGTGGTCTGTTCTCTGGGTTACCTTGTGGGGTCCGGTGAAGCGTGGGGCACACCACTTGGGTTTGACCGTCTTCAGTCGGATGTACTCCACGTCTCTGCCACCCTCAGCTTCTTCGGTATGTCCCTTGGCTCGTGTTTCTGTGGATTCGTCAGCGAACTCTGCAACAAGGCATTTTAGTTGTTTATAATAGTCTTCATGCCCTACTCGTTCATAGAGTTCTTTGGAAACCGTGGTTCCTGCCCCTGGGCCAGGAAACTGGTGTCCATGGGTCATCTCATATGGAGAGAAACCTGTGGTTCTGCAAATGGTGCTACGAATCACCAGTAAGACCAATGGTAGCGCCTCTAACCAGTTCAGCCCTGTTTCTTCCATAGTTTTGGCAAGTTTCTGTTTCATGTTCTGGTTCATCCTTTCTACCTTTCCCTGTGACTGTGGGTGGTACACTGCCCCGAATTTGTGGGTCAGGCCTAGAGAAGCTTCTACGGTGGCTAGGTCATGATTTCTGAAGTGACTCCCGTTGTCGCTCCTAACTTTTTTAGGGAACCCATGTCGTGGGATGTAGGACTGAACGAGGAATTGGATAACAGTTTTTGAGTCTTCCTTTGCACAGGGTATGGCCTCTGGCCATCCCGTGTAGGCATCTATCACAACCAGCACGTACCTTTTTCCCTGATGTCTGTCTATCATGTCTGTGTAGTCTATAACTATTTCTTCTCCAGCCATGGTAACTGGGGGAAACTTTCCTTGGTGTGGTTTGATAGTGGCCCTGATGTTGTAGCATCCGCATATGCTGCATTCTTCCAAATGATTGGCCACTAAATCTGGTAGGTATGGATGCCACCAGTGTGTTAGGGAACGGAGCATTTGATTTTTCCCTACATGTGCTGGAGTGTGTGCTTCTTTTAACATTGCCCTTACCCATCCGGGTGGGATGACTGGTCTCCCATCTGGGGAGTACCATATGTCATGTGCTCCCTGCCTGGCCCCTTTGTTCCGCCATGCAGTCTTTTCTTGTGGTGAGGCTTTTGATTGTTCTTCAAACAGACCCTCATCTGTTCTAGCTTCGAGTATTCCTTCAGGGGGTGCTTTTTGGACCATTTGTGAGAACGATGGTTCGTACCCTGCGGTTCTTTTAGCCCCTTGGTCTGCTGCATTATTCCCATCTGTTAGATACCCTGGGGTTTTTGAATGTCCTTTACATTTGATTATAGCCACTCGTCTTGGTTTCATGAGGGCTTCTTCCAGTATTTTTATTTCCTGGTAATGTTTTACTGGGGTTCCTGAGCTTGTGATGAACCCGGCTCTAAGCCATCGTTTGAGGTCGTGGTGGACTACCCCATGTACGTAGGCAGAGTCAGTGTATATGTTTATGTCTTGATCTATACCTTGGGATAAGGCGGCGATTACACCTTTTAGTTCAGCAAGTTGTGCTGACACCTTTCCCTTGACAGTGGCTGTGGTTATTGTGTCAAACTCTCCTGTGTTCTCATTATGTCTGGCCACTGCGTAGGCCCCCTTTAGGCCTTCCTGTGGATGTCGGAAACAACACCCATCTGTGAACAGGTCTATTGCCCCAGGTAAAGGAGTATCCTGCATGTCTGAGCGTATTTTTACATCCTGTAGTACCTTTTCCTCACACCTGTGTGGTTTGCCCTCGCCTGGTAGGTAGTCTGCCATGTTTATGCCTTCATGTGTGTAGGTGATGTGTGGCCTGGGTTAATGCTTTTTCTAACCTGGTCTGTCTGGCGGAAGGTCATAGTGAAGGCTGCAGATGTTGACAAATGAGACTATGCTGTGGCTTTGTTAGTACTGTGAGTGGGTGTCTCATTACGATATGTTCTATTTTTTGTAAAATTCTGGCTGTGCCTGCCGCGTGTCTTACACAGGGTGGCTCTTTTGACTCAGCCGAAGTCTAAGGAGACGCTTGCGTACAGCAAAACTGTCCTACCACTGCTCTGACCCCCCTTTTTCTGAAATAGAACACCATTTACCGTATCTTCTCTTTCAGAAATATCCAGGTAAAAGGGGTATTGGTAGTCGGCAGAGGAGAGGGCACAGACAGAGGACAATTTCTTGTTTCAATGAGATGAATGCATTGTCAGAATCCGTGTCCCAAACGAGACGGGCTGTGAGATTGCGGCCCCGAGGTCACTTACAAGGGCGCGCAATGGGCCTGTGCGTGATTTGTAGTCTGTAAGTACATGCTGGAGTAGCCACATAGGCCAAGAAATACAACATGTCTTTACCATTGATGGGCTTAGGGTGTGATAGAATAGAGTCTTGGTGTGTACTGGACATCGCGGTGCCGTCCCTCGGTAAGGAGCCGGCCGAGAAAAGAGACCTCTTTGCGTGCGCATTGCACTTTAGTTTTAGAGACTTTGAAACCACGTTCTGCGAGTCGGTTCAAAACGACTTCAGTGGCTGTTAAGCAGGATGAAGCGTCGGGGCTAGCGATTAGTAGGTCGTCCACATACTGGACCAGTATGGTGTCTGTGGGTAGAGCTAAATCCTGAAGCTGTTTCCTCAGGGCTTTGTTGAAAATAACCTGGTGAGAGATTGAACCCTTGTGGTAGTCTGGTGTATTGCAGTCGCTCTCCGTCATGGACAAAAGAGAAGATATGTCTCATTTCCTCAGCCAAGGGTATGCAGAAAAAGGCATTTGCCAAGTCTATGACAGTGAAATACCTATGTCCGGGTCCAATCTGGGCCACTGCAACGTGTGGGTTGGGTACAGGGATACATGGAGTGATGATGCGAGAATTGATGGCACGGAGATCATGTGCCATTCTGTAACTTTTGCCCCCTGCCTTTTTTACTGGCAGGATGGGGGTGTTCCAACGCCTGTCGGTGGAAGGTTCGAGTACCCCTGATCTTTTTAGGCCTAGTATAGTTTGATCGATACCTAGTTTAGCTGCTGGTGCCATAGGGTACTGGGGGCGATACACTGGAGGGTCAGGAGTGTACTGGAATGTGACAGGTATGGCGTCCTTACAGTGTCCTACGTCATATGGATCTGATGACCATAGACTGGTTGGTAGACGTGAGAACATTTTTTCTGTATCCTGGTGGTCTTGTTTGTCTAGGTGGTGGTCTCTTACTACAGGAGCTTCCTCGTACATTATGCCTTCGCTTGACGAGTGGGTAATGGAGTGTGCTTTGAGGGACGGTGAGTATTGGACCTGTGGAATGTCAGTTTGGATCCAGTCGACAGCCTGTTGGGCCTTTTTTACAAAGGGACCGAGCGATCTGGCTTCTGAGTCGGGACCCAATAGTAGGGAAATGTGGGGAACTGCTTCAGGACCCATCCGATACCAGTATTGTTGTTCGTCAGTTAAGAAAACCTCAGCTACTACCCCGGCCGGTGAGACAAAAATGCGCCCCACATTGGCAAAGTCTTGCTTGTCATATTTTTTATCATCCCATTCTGCAGCAAACGTTTCATCAAAGGGGCTGCGTGAATAGAAAAAGGTAATATGAGGGGGGTCTGGGGTTGGTCCATAGGGTCCCAGGGCCTGCAGCCAGGGTTTCCACAGGGAGAACATGCTGTACAGGGACAGGGATGCTGTAGCCACCTCTAGAGGCCTTGACAACAGAGCCCAGTATATTGTGGTCTCTTGGAAAGATTCTGGTCTGGTTGACTTAGCTAGGAGCATCTGAGAGCCTGAACCTATTGTGGCAGAACAGTTGAAAAAGGTACCATTTGGGAAAGAAACGCGCAGTCCATCAGGTGAGCACAAGATGGAGGCATTTAATCTTACAAGAACGTCTCTGCCCAGTAGGTTGGCGGGACATTGGGGAGAGAGGAGGTATGGGTGTGTGAAACTTTGACCCGCTAGGGACGAGGGGAGGGGTTTAGTCAGCGGAAGATATTCGGTTTGTCCTGAAAACCCCACCACTGCCACAGAGTTATTAGAAGCTTGGGCCTGGTATTTAGGGTTTTTCAGAGTAGAATACCGGGCCCCTGAATCAACTAGAAAAGGTAGATTGTCTTCTAATACTGTGACATTTATGAGAGGTTCCGCAAGCCCTCTCACAGGGGAGAGTCCTAGGAGCCCCTATGTGTGGAATTGGTCGGGATCTGGTTCAGGGTATCCCTCAAACCCATATTCTCCGAACACCGGGAGTTGCTGGGGAGGTGGGTGAGTGGGAGGATACCCTGGGTATGCTGTTGGGGCACCTTGGGGCGGAGCGCCGGCTGGGACATATACCCCTTGGGCCACATGTGGGGCGGTATATCCGCCTCTGGCTGGACCCCCATGCCCTTGAGGCGCGCCCCCATTTGGGGTTCCTCTGCCTCGGTATCCGCCTGGCGGAGGTGGAGGGCGGCCGTGTGCTGGTGCGTGTACTGTGTTGGCAGCTTTATCTGCGATTAAGGAGCGACATGCTGCGATGTAATGGCCGGGTTTACCGCAATAATGGCATCCCCCTTGGGTACCTGAGGTACCCGGGTGGTAGCCACCTGGGCTTGGACCATATGGGGCTGGTGGGGGAGGATATGCGTATGCGTACCCTGTTCCTACTGGGTGTGAGGCGATTGCGGCCTGTACAGGAGGAGGGGGATAGGGTTGAACTGGAGCCATGATGTGAGGGTGTTGCTCTGGGGTTAGGGTCATCTGTTTTTTAGCTTTGCTATCCTTTCCTTCTGCCTCGTTTTTAGTTGAGACGGCCAACTGCGAGATTAACAATCTCATTTTTAAGTCATCTATTTTAGAGGCGGTTGATTGTTGTTTCTCAGCAGTTTTACGGTGGTAATGAAGTATGGCCCTGTTCCACTGTATCATAGTTTGATGTGGGGTTTCAGGATTGTCCTCCATGGCGTCTTTCACGCTTTTAGGGAGGGCGGCCCACACGGCCGCTTTATATAGCGTTCTGTGTGTGGCGTCCGAGGAGTGGTGCACCCCAGTCAGGTCCCTATACTCGCCTTCTGCCCTGGCTAAAAAGGCCGAACATGTTTCGTCGGGTTTAATGCTAAAGGCTACGGTTTTGTGTACAGTAGGCCATTTTGTTCTAACTGCATCTCCTAGTGAGGTCATCAGTTGTGTGTTGAGTGTTGTGTGGTTTGGGGAGGTGCTGCAAGGCAGCTCTGGTTTCTATCTCTGCTAAATCAAAAGGGCTGGTTTGATGTCCTAGGATTCGGCGGAAATCGCCTAGGCAAACAGTTTGGCCTGATCCCAGGGTCCCAAACGCTCTCATCCACGGGGCTCCCCCTTCGGAGAGTGGTGGCATGAGGCCTGCCAGAGTCCCTAAGTCAGACAGGGAGTATGGCTGATACATTGTACCTCCCCCTGCTGTGGCGAGCAGTGGCATTTGTTGAGTAGGGGGCTGTGTGACTAGGCATTGTTTAGCGTGTGCTGTGGTGGGTGCGGCCCTATCCTTGGCTCTTTTGCGCGTAATGGCCCCTGCATCTACTGTGCCTGTCAGAACTATCTGTAGTTGGCGTTGAGTGGTTTGTCTGGTGTGTGGGCGTTCCGGCGGGGTGTCTGAGTCTGATCCGTCTAAATCTGTTAAAGGGAGGGGGTCTGGCCCCCTACTCCCACCCTTAGTTTCGCGCCTGGTGTTATTCTTAACCATTTCAAAATCTGTTAGCAGTTTATTGTGGATTTGTGAACGTTCTGTATCTGTCATCTGGACTTGTCTTCTTTCATACCCTTCATTTTCCGGGGAACGGTACGATGATGGGTGTGTATCCGTGCCGCATGCCCCTTCCCTCCCACCCCAGTTTATGTCACTAAACTCAGATTCCGACTCCCCCTTTCCCTCAATTGGCGCGGCATAGCCATGGCTATGGCTCCGCTGGCCCTGGTCCTTACTAGGGTAATTAGTGTGCTGTGATTCCCTTTCATCGCTTAAGTCTGCCCTTTCTTGCTGTGCTGCTTCTGCGCGTCTGTTTGCTTCGGCGTTCGTGAAACTACGTTCGTCTTCGGAACGACCGGAATTTTGAGCTGCGGGCTCATGATTTCTGCCGTGTTTAGGGTATGGTGTGTCTGTCCACCTAGGTTTGCCCTGGCCATACGACGGCGTCTGGTTTGGGGTGGAGGTGGCTCTAGCTTCCTGGGGTGGGGATGTTGGCGTTAGTTTAACCTTTCCCTGTATTTGATAGAAGTTTTCTCCTACTCCCCCTGTGCTTGGTCCTGGAGGGGGTGTTTTGATCGGGGAAAGTGTGGTCTGAATAAAAGGATTATTCGGACTATATGGGGGCGGCGAAAACGGGCCGTCGCTGGGGAGTTCGGGATATAATCTGTTTTGGACGGCTGGTTCAGAACCCGGGGGTGTTTTTATCACCTGTGCGCCTGTGGCTGTTGGGGGAGTTACTATGATTTGGGCTGGCCTGGGTGCTGCTTCTGTAAGAGGTGCTTGTAGGGTGGGCCCTGGTGTTCCGCTATTTGTTACTGTTCCTGCTGCTGAGATGAGGACATGGCAAGTCCTTACTAGTCCCTCTAATCTATTTCGCGTATATTGGTGTCCTTTTCTCCCGAACATCCCACACTGTGTGGAATTATGTCTTTTTAGTTGTTCCTCTATGTTTTTCTTTCCTTTTTCAAACATTTCCGCTGGACTTTTTCCTCCTATTGACTTCCCTTGTGCATCCACGTGATTCTGCCTGTATGCCGTCAAGATACCATTATCTGACAAATTGTGGTACACTCGTGCCACCTTTTTCTCCCATTTATTCCAATCCTCTTCCTTCAGATGTTTTCGTCCTTCCTCTATCCATTTTTTCCATATAACCCCACGGGCTGCTGGAACCAAGAAGCCCTGCTTCCTTTCTCTCTCAAATTCACCTTCCATTTTTCCTTTCTTTCTACTTCTCCTATGGTCGCTAGTGTCTTTCCTAGTCTGATACCTCCTGGCTGCTAATGACTGTTATTAGGCTGACGCTTTATCTTAGTAACTAGTGTCACTCCACTAGGTTTACACTGCTCTGGGTAACTGATACGGTGATCAGGTTTACACCTTCTGGCTGCTAATGACTGTTATTAGGCTGACGCTTTATCTTAGTAACTAGTGTCACTCCACTAGGTTTATACTGCTCTGGGTAACTGATACGGCGATCAGGTTTACACCATCCCTTGGACTACGGCGAGTCCTTATAAATTACGGGTTCCACCCGCTTCTTCTCCCACAAATTTGTTATGCAGTTGCTGAACTTCAAAATAGTTTTTTATCTGTTTTTCTGGTTTGTTTTATTCGTTTGGTTTATACATTCGTCTTATTTTATCCCGTAGCACAACTCTAAAATGTTGTAATATGTCAATCACACCATTTAGCTGTAACAGGTAGGTGCTTACCTTGGTTCTGTGTCCTACCCGGGTTTAGCTGTGTTTTGGGGATTTTTGATAAGCCGAAGTTTTTTATTCCGTCCACTCTCAGAAGGTCACCGGTGTCCAGTTCCTCCTGCTCTGACCATCACGTCGGGGTCACCAAGCTGTTGGGGTACACAGGACCTAGTCCGTACTCCGCGCAGATCGTTTGGATATGGCCAGAGCAGGGTCTGGCCCGATGTTCCCGGTGAACCGTTCTTTTCTGGAGAGCAGAGGCAATAGTCTAGAAATAGTCAAACAGTCAAACACCACTGGACTTCGTACTCCGATTTGGTTCTGATATTACTTTGGTACTTTAATCACAGTTCAGCAAATACATTCAATTTGATACAATACCACAAAGCGCTTTGGGGACTCCTTCTTGAGGTCTCACCGTGACAGGTCCGTCAGAGTAAGATCCCAGTTAAAGAGAGCCCCGAGTTATAGAAACATCCTGTTCTTTATAGTTTTTGCTGTGAAGCCCCCACCTTTGGTGCTCTCTCTTGGTGTAATCTGCCTTTGCTGCCCAGCAACCGTTAGGTTGGTTTCGCTCACAAGACTGTCCTTGGGAAACGTTACGCCTGCTTGGTGCTCACAAGACTTTGTGTGAGAACAAATGAGTTCTGCAACCTTGTTGCATTTCAGTTTGGACAGAACAGAATGCATCTGTTCTTAATCTGGTTGACTCATCGTTGTTGTTGCACACAGTATTCACACAGTATATTTCCACTGAGGCTTCTCAAAATGATTGCAGCATTACATTTTAGCTTGTTTTACTATATCTTTACTTCTGTTACTTTTGCCTTATCAATAAACCATCACACTGCACCCAGGCTTTGAAGCATGCTGTCTGAATCCCTTTGTGCTACAGATAGCCTACATGAACTTCAGGCCCGCTTCAGGCCAGCAGACATGACTATGTTTAGATTACAATTAAAAAGATAAATACTATTAAAGATAATACAGTTGCTATTGACCCCGAGTGTTTAGCAGGTTTCAAAACCCAGAACCTGTAGATTATATACTATATAACACTATCAAGTTTACCTGTAGATATTGTGTCCCTATCCCCAGGCAATACCGCTACACAGCTTACAGGCAGGTGTTAGAAATTAAAATCAATGTTTTGATGGCATAATGTACCTTAAAACATACCGTAAGTTTAAAAGCTGTTTTATACTGAAAAACCAGAAGTTCCTGGGCACAACCAGTTGTTAAGCTTTTATTCTGAAAATCCTTCATCTCCGGTTAGCATTTAGCATGAGGCTAATATACCATTTACTATAGAGGTGAATTTAGCAGCGATATGATGTTGCACACCGAAACCTACTGATTTCAACACTACAACTACAGACGTCGAGATATTATTATTGTTGAATATTAAATGAAGGTACAGTTTATTTGAGTACGTTATTGTTTACAGATGTGGGTAGCATGTGACAACATCCGGAACGACCGGAAACCAAACTGCCGAGAAGTATTTCCTGTATTTTTTGGAGTATTGATTACAGCGTTTAGAAAGTGTTAAATGAAAAGTCATGAAAGAGTTAAGGAAGAGAAAAGGCGTGTTGAGATATATATTGAATGTACAATGTCTGTATCCTCTGCAAAACAACGGACATTAAAAACGTTAGGGAGCCGGCCCGCTGGGAGGAGCCAGCAGAGGATATAAAAACAGCGGGACCTGAGGGGTTCGGCCTCTTTCTTCACCTGCCAGAGCCAGGGACACAGCTGTTTTTCTGTCGAACAATATTCTGTTTGTAACATAACCGCGCCTTTATTTTTAATTAAAGTACCAATTTGACACCATCTCAGAGACTCCATTTAGTCTCCTTTTAAGCTTCTCTCCTGGACGCGAGAATAACCAACACAGATAACAATTGGGACCAGCTGACGTGATCTTCATTGGACCGGGAGAGACTAAGAACCAGCTGTTTGCCGGTGTTAGAAATTAAAATCAATGTTATGATAGCATAATGTAGTTTAAACATACCGTCAGTTTAAAAGCTGTTTTATACTGAAAAACCAGAAGTTCCCGTGCACAACCAGTGGTTAAGCTTTTATTCTGAAAATCCTTCATCTCCGGTTAGCATTTAGCATGAGGCTAATATACCATTTACTATAGAGGTGAATTTAGGAGCGAGATGATATGATGTTGCACACCGAAACCTACTGATTTCAACACTACAACTACAGACGTCGAGATATTATTATCATTGTTGAATATTACATGAAGGTACAGTTTATTTGAGTACGTTATTGTTTACAGATGTGAGTAGCATGTGACAACTTCCGGAACGACCGGAAACCTAACTGCTGTGAAGTATTTCCTGTATTTTTTGGAGTATTGATTACAGCGTTTAGAATGTGTTAAATGAAAAGTCATGAAAGAGTTAAGGAAGAGAAAAGCCGTGTTTAGATATATATTGAATGTACAATGTCTGTATCCTCTGATATGCGAAACAACGGACATTAAGACGTGGAGAGCCGCCCGCTGGGAGGAGCCAGCAGAGGATATATAAACGGCGGGACCTGGGGGGACCGGCCTCTTTCTACACCGGCCAAACTCAGAGAAACAGCTGTTTTACTCTCGAACAATATTCTGCTTGTAACATTACCGCGCCTTTCTTTTTAATTAAAGTACCAATTTGACACCATCTCAGAGACTCCATTTAGTCTCCTTTTAAGCTTCTCTCCTGGAGGCGAGAATAACGAACACAACATAACACCGGGGACGCGGCGTCAGTTCAGACACACAACGAGCTCGAAAGACTTGGTAAGAGGAAACCTGTTATGTCGAATTCCTCATAGTTTATGCAGGACAATGTTAAATTTGTGTGTCTGACGGAGGCCAGCAGATCCTGAAAATAGCTGGGCAATTAATGTTAAAACAATCAAATTTATAACAATAACAATCCACGTGGCGTTGCTTTGTCACAAGCAGGGTGAGTTCAAATTACTTATTTTTCTTATATTTAACCCTGCATGCTATTCGTTTGTCTGTTATTACATGTCGGCAAGAGGCTAATCGCTCCAATAAGTGTTTTTTGTTACGTTTTAAGTTAACGTGAATGGTTTGAGGCTATTAAGCAGTCGGGACTGCTTGAGACAAAGAACACAATCACAGTGGAAGCTGAGAATATTGGAGTGAGTGTTTGTGTTAAAGACAGTGTGAGGCTGTTTTTCTTTTTTAAAAGTCCTTTGTGTGATGAGGGCAATCATTTCAAAAATGTTTCTTGTTATGTTTTAATTTAACGTGAATGGTTTTAGGCCATTAAACAGTGGGGACTGTTTGAGACAAGAACAAAGTTGAGTGAGTGTTTTAATTACAGTGTGAGGCTTTCTTTTAAAAAAAGTCCCTTTCGAGGAAAAGCCCTGAAAAGTTTGAAGCTTTCAGTGGTTGTATTTTCTGTTTTCAAACAGACATTGCGTGTGGATTACGACGAGAAATGCGACATTCGTGCGTTAGATAGACGATATTCTGCTGATTGTGTTTGGATAGCGTCTTACTTTGTCCCATTATAGCGTGTTTAAACCAAGCGGCAAACTCTGGGGTAGAGCCTGGACGCCAATACGGAAGTGCCACACACTGCAGTTCATATATTGGCCGATAGGCGATGGCTGCAGAAAGGAGCAATTTCCATAGATCCCCATGTTAAAATGCCCAATTTTACAGCAGCAAAAAACATGTTTCTACCCCTGGCTCCATACATTTTTATTATCGATATAGTTAGATTCCACCTTCATGATTATGGATCTGTGAGTGAATTGTTTTCTAACACAACCCTTTTATTTATATTAGGTCTTAACGTTTTTGCATAAATTAGGGCGTGGTCACTTTAATGGGCAGGCACGTGCCTCACTGTCAGCTAACAGCAACTTGTCCACTCTGCTAGGCTACAACCATAGAGGCTACAACGTTAGTTAGTCATAGTACTGTACTTGACCCTTTAGCTTTAGCCGTGTTCGTGGTGATTGTGCCTTTTAGGGAATATTGTTACAAATACCAGACAATTAAAATGTCGTGATGTGCGCTTGAATGTACTAACAGAACTTCCAAGAAGTCTAAAATGATCATATTATACATGTTAACCCCGTTAGCAGGTGTTTGTGTGCTTGTTAGCTTAGCTTGTTATGTAGCTTATTAGCCAGCTAAGGACGTAACCCTTTATACATGTGTATATATACAGTTTAGTTTATGATTCAGCCTTGGGTAAGACTTTTATAGTCTATGGCTATGACGCCCATAATGCTAAATGGGAGCAAATGTTAAAAGGGGACCCAATTATCCCAGTGGTGGCCGCCGGAGTCCGCCGCCGAAGCTAACCGGAGCCGTAGCTAGCCCTTTGCGGCTCCGTTAGCTTCGGCCAGCGGCGGAGCCCGGCGTTATAACTGGAGATCAAGGAATGCAGCGAAACGCTGACTTGGTTCGCCTGCAGCCTTCTATAGTATTAGCTAAAGAAATGATGTTGAACAAGGCTTATTAAGCTGAACATCGCCACAATTGTTCTGCTATGTATCGGTACTTATTTTATTTTCTTAACGTGTGAATGACAAGCATTCAAGAATAACAACAAATAGCTATTTATCTTGCATATTGTCTCGTTTGATTATGAATGTAACGTTTATATAGTGGAACTACACTGTTTTATCAAAACCAAAGTGCCACGCAGTAACTTGGTAGGCCCATGCATGTATTTCAGCAGGAAATGTGCAACCTAGATTACATTTACCAACACAAACTATATAGAAATATTTGTAAAAGTTGTTCATGCGTTATTAAGTGAATATGGCTTTAACCCTCCTATTGTCTTTGGGTCGGTTTTCATGTATTTTTGAATAAAGGTTTCCTTTAGGTGATCCAGACAGGCTGGACCAGTGGGTGCTGAACATCCGGAGGAATAAATGGACCCCCAACGTTTCTTCTCGCCTGTGCAGTGAACACTTTGAGAGTCATCACTTCAGCACAGACTCATGGGTACAGATCCTTTTTTTTTTTTAAATAACTTGGTTCCATTTGTGAGTATAAATTGTTGTTACTAATTAAATACATGTTATACATCATACAATGCTAAATAATTGTTATGGCACAGCTTGCACATCAGTGATTAGTAATGTTCTTTTGATTAAAGGCCAAATTAAGATTTTGCCAGTTAAGTATAGAAACATAGAAATCGAATTGTTTTGCAAACCATCACATTTCTCTTCAATTTATGCAAAGACTCTTTATCATAGATAGAGAATTGCCATTTCCCCCCACATACTCTATGTTAAAAACAGATGAATTATATTACCTTTTTTTACATTATTTTAATAGCAACATTCATTCATCTGTTGTCATCTTATAACTTATTTATCTTAACAGCTATCACTGTAAAAAAAAAAGGATTTCATTTCATTTTACTATACAATATTTATCTTTACATTCTGTTCTTGCATATGTCTTATTATATTTACGTGTATATAGATTTCTGCCTGCACTAATTTATTATTCTTAATTTAATTTTGAATTTCTTTTATTGTTTTATGTCTTATATAACTATGTTGCATCGTTGGAGGAGCTCGGGACCGATGATTTTCATTGCCATTCCCACACTGTAGCCTATGTGCATATGACATAAATCCTTTGAATCTGAATCTTGGAAACACGTAATTGTTGAATGGATTAACTGCATAGTTAACATGTTGGCCCTCTATTGTCTTTTATAATGCACTCTTAAATTTAAAACAACATTATTCAAAAGAAAGTTGAATATCTACAGACCTCAAAAAGTTATTTTATGTGTTTTTGTTTATTATTTTTATTAGGGAAGGAGATGCCTGAAAAACACTGCAGTGCCCACCATTTTCTATTTCACCAATGGCAAAGAACAACAGCCTAGAAGGAAAAGCAGGTGAGTAACAATGACGAGGTAAGTGACAGTCCTAGTTTGACTGTTAATAGCAATGAGGAGGTTGCAGATGTAGACCATGGTAAGTGGTGAAAACAGTCTTGCTTGCTGATCAGAGCAATATCATTATGATACAAGACACACCTGAAGAAGCCTTTGTTGTTCCACATGTGGAGCATAATGACATTCCAACAGTCAATGCTTGTGAGGATGTTGGTTTGGGTAGCAGCAGCCAACAAACAAAACACATTGGAAAACAGGCAGACTCCGCCTCTGTTCACTCTTACACTTGGGCTTTAAACTAAGACGGGTCATACTGAATAGTTTGTGCACACATTTTTAACATGTGATCTTTCTTTCATGTAGGACGCTTGAGGGAAGTTCGCAACGCCTCGGCCAATGTGATGTCTTCTCCACGTGAAAGAGATTGAAGGCATAATTTATAACTTGAGACAAATTTCCAAAAGTTATGACTTTTATTGGCTTAGGCAGTAATGGATTACATCTAACACGAATCAAGATCGTATAGAAACAAAGGAAAGTGTAATCCTTACTTACATAGGAAAAGATGTAATCGGATTAGTTTGACTATTTTTAATAATAGGGAAACTCAGGATTACAATCTTATTCAAAACCTAAAAAGAGCTGTTTGTTGTAAAATGATCAAATGGTATCTCTTCTCTGGAAGCGGTACTGTTCTGTAGGCTAATACTTTCATTGTGAATCTATACACCTACTGCCTGAATCTGCTTTATGGTATTATATTATACATTTAAGTAAAAAAAATCATATTAATATTTCTTCTCTCCTGTGTTTATTTGCATTTGATATTGAGGTAATCCAAAAGAAACATAAAGTTATCAGGTTACATTACTTTTATATCTTGATACTCACATTAAGTTACTGGTTGTGTTTTTGGCAAGTAGCCCTCCCAACCCTGAACATAAGTTATATCATTTTAATTACTGATACAGTTGTTGCACATCTTTAATTTATTTTCTAGTGTATTTAAGTCATAAATGATTCGGAAACCTTTACTTTTCATAAAATGCAAGATGTAACTTTCAATGTGTGTATTTATCACATTTTCCAATGTGAAATAGATCTGATTAAATAAAGAGTAAAAGCACAATCTTAAATGTTGACATTTATCATGTTCCTATGCTTATTGTTAATGTAGTGGTGTTATAAACAAAATGTTGTCATGAAGGAAGTTAAGATGTTTTTTATTTGTTGACAAAAGATTTAAAGTTGATGCTCACAACATGTGGGAACATTTATGGAGAAAAATGTTTCTATTGTAAAACAATATCTGAACAATTTGGAAAACTCTCTAAAAGGTATTATCTTCTGTGACGTTACGAACCCTGTAGGGATTGTGGGTATTGCACTTCATAATTACATTCTATGGTATTCTTATGACATATTTGATGCCAAAATACATGGGATTAGGGGAGACCTTCTTGTTGTTTGCATTGTCACTGATAAATGACAGCGTAGTATTCATTGTCAAGATGTTGTGTTTTTAAACTTGGGACTCTTTGCAGACTGCTACGGCTTGGGAAAAGATTTGAGCCTTAATGTGTAATGTTTTCTGTATTGTATGGTAAGCTTATCCTTTCATTTGATAGTCCCATTTGGATGTGATAGCTAACATTTTCAGTAAGCAGTAGACAAAAGAAGTGAAAATATGAATGTAATTTATTTTCAATATTTACATAAATACAGAATTATTTTAACAAATAAAATAACAAAAAACATCATAACAAATACAAAATAAAAGGTTTGACAGACAGCCATGGGCCTGGAGAGCTACAGAGTCCATTGGGGGAAGAGGGGGGGGGGGGGGATGTGGGGAAGAGGAAGAGCAGCCATGCTAACAGTGTTATGGCTACAGATGTAATATCCTAACTCAACATTAGCCATGACAGTCTGGGCTTAGCAAGGGCCTTAGAATACATACTCTAAAGGCCAAATCCAAAAACAGTGATACTGACATTTTAGCAGTTCACAGTCTTTGGAGGTGGTCTTTCAGGCAATTGGCTAGTGACTTAAAAAAAATATCATTTCCCCTACGGGTGAAATGAACTCTATCTCGCAAAAAAAGCCCAGGACTGTCATGTCTAATGTTGGAGTGGTCAACAATGACACCATTTAGGCTATGAACAAAAGTAGCCATAACACTGTTAACAAACTTCCGGGCCTTGTCAATTTTGACAGGATTTGCACCAGCCCTCCACCGGCGCCTCTGGTTGATCTGGGAGAGCATGATCTTCATGCCAGGGTGCCGATGGTGAAGCTGGTGCAGGTCCTCCTTCATCTGGTTCAGCAACTGAACACTGGGCACATCCCCCAAGTCATTGCCGCCACAGTGGATGAGGAGGACATCCGGGACTGCTCTTCCTCACAGGGAGTAGGAAAAGAAAGGGAGGACACCTCTCCAGCGCAGTCCACCCCAACCGAACCAGCACACCCTCAGGTCGAGGCCAAGGTTGCTGCCGATGGTCTCTGTAGCTCTCTGGGCTCCACGCCGGACATAGCTGTCTCCGATTATCCATACAGTCACTATGGAGGAAAATAAATGAGAGTAACAAATGCTTCAGATAATGAGGAATATCAAATTAAGTATAAAGGGTTGCTCATTTTGTTCCTTTGACAATAACATACAAAATAACTATGAAATCACACCTGTATGGTTAAAAGTAACAAGAGAGCAAAACCTCAAAAAACAGATTAACAGCACACAGTTATATATATATATTTATATACTGTGTGCTGTTTATCTACAATTGTGCACACATGTATATATATATATATATATATATATACATATATGTATAGTATGTTTGTGTGTAATGTCAACCATCTGAAGTCATGTCAAGTAAGCCTAGGACCATCAACTTACAGGTTGTGCAGTTTGGCGTGGAGGAGGTTGCCATCTTCTTTTTTCTTAATGCTGAAAGAAATAAAAATGGTTTAAATCAATATAAAAGCACCTTTCTTTTTCTACAGTCATATTTCATTAATTAAATTTAATTCACGCAACACTGGCCATATCTCTGCTAGTTTACAAAGTTTAGTTACAAATGACATTTATATTTGAAAAACGGTGAAGCACTTAAAAAACAATTGTATAGTGTAGGTTCAAGAACATTTAAATCAAAAGGACAAGTTTTGTAAAGTTACAGGGTATTTTACCTTCAGAATATGCCGGAACGAGGAGCAGTGACCGCAAGCTGGGTTGTTAGCATAGACTGTGTTGTTAGCATAGGTTGTTAGCTTAATACTGAGAGCATGTTAGCTTAGCTTCTTAGCCTGAGCTAGGTCTGGAACGTCACGCTCGTTGGCAGCAGGTCCCACCCTGTCCCGCCTCGGCTCCGCCTCAGCACCGCCTCTTTGCCCTTATTTGGAGCAGGCGGGAGTTAGACTCTGACGTCACTGTCGAGCCGTTAGTAGCCGACTCCGCCTACTAAGGGCTTCACGGCAACTCTGCAGAATCCTATGGGTGACGTCACGGACCCTACGTCCATTTATATATACAGTCTATGCGTGTGACACACGCTTTCACTCTCAATCTCACGCTCTCACGCTGCCCAAACTATTCTCACGAAAAAAAACTTTTGTCAGGTAGTGATCGTCTTCTCAATAGAACATCTTTGATAATGTCTTCTGGCCAATCAGAATCAAGATAACGGCGTGGTGTTGTTGCAGGAAGTCCCGACGGAGAATACTTTTGCTGTAGTACATCTCTATATACATCGATACAACATTACGTGTTGATAGAAATCAACACATAATGAAATAAGACCCCACGGTTTGATGATTGATAGGTGTGTGGTCTGTCTTTCATTTTGACACACAGAACAATGGGGGCTATCCACCCTTATCCACAATGTAAAGTCATTCACACAGCCTCTTCCCTCTTCTCTCTGTGAGGAGCAGCAGGTTCAGCTTTCAGAACAAAGTAACACAAAACTAAAATGGCATTCATTTTTTTAAACATGTCGTGTAGTAATAGATTTATTTATTTTTCTTCTCAAGAGTACCAGAATGTGTATTTTATGTTAGTATTTCAAAAGATCTCCTGGGGGAGAATCCCCCCAGACCCCCCTGCAGGCAGTGGCGGCCGGCCCATAGGGGCGCTAGGGGCGCCGCCCCACCTCTTCCCCCATACAAAAAAAAAATTAAATAAAAAAAAAAAAATAAAAAATTAAATATTGAAAAAATATATATATTTTATATTTTTATTTTGAATGAACAAGGTAAATATCATACAATTGGTACCAGTAAAATGTATAATCTACAATAAAATCTCGTTTAAAATTGTGTTACGATGTCAAAAGTTACTGATAAGTCACATGTTTCCTGCCTGGCCTTGCCCGTGGCATTAGTTTATCATTAACGGGCGCCGTGCAAGGAGCCCCCGAGCCAAACAGCAGCAACCAGCACGTTGCAAAAGTCTCAATAGTAAACTGTGCCGCCGAAACATAATTTCAGCCAATCAGCGCCGTCAAATATTTTGGTCACGAGGGCGCTCACGTTGGCGCCCACGTTGCCGCCCACGTTGCTTACGTGCGTTGACGTGAGTTGTTTTTTAGACTCGTGAGTGACCAAGGTGATGAGAATGGCTTCGTGTGCAGGTGGAGTCGCCGGACCTCGGTCCCCGCCCAATTCCGTTCAAGAGCTAATCTCCAATCCTTTCGAAAGGAGAAGTTTGGGAGATAAACTGTTGCTTAAAGACCTTGGACCGGACCAACCCGATTTGTATATATGGCAGCAAGCTCGTGAAAAAGACAAAACGTATCAACGAGGCTTCTCACGTAGCTGGTACACCAGAAAGGCATGGCGAGCTGGATGCAAACAGGTAAATGCTATCTTTTGTTTCCCATGCTTGCTCTTCAAACAGCCGGGGACAGATACGATCTGTTCAGAAACTAGACAAAAGTTAAACAAGTACAAACCACAGACTGTCTGTGTCATGGAGAATACAGTCGCTGATTTATTTATGTCTGTATAGGCCGTTGTTGTGAGTGTGTACGGTCGGAGCATATATAACGTTAGCTTAGCCAAGCTCCATTTAGAAAACATGCATTTTAAAAGGGTTTTTCGCCTGCCGTCTGTCTGCAGACTTGTCAAAGCATTAATTCATGGTTTTTACTAACCGGTATCAGTATGTTGTTAATTCGGCATCATTTTGAAACGTGTATTACAATTTAATCACGGTAAAATATGTTCATCTTGTTGTAGTTGTAGCCCCCTTGCCAGCGATTCTCTCTCTAGTTTAGCATACTCAGCCCGACTCAGCCTGGTTGTTCCTGGCCCTAGAACCACGATTTTATGGTGCCAGAAAAACTGTGAATTAGGACCCGCTAGCCGGTACTAGGCCAAGTGGAAACGCAACCAAAAAACGGGCCCCGCACGGCTCGGCACTGTCTGTGTCATGGCGAATACAGTCGCTGGTTTATTTATGTCTGTAGGCCGTTGTTGTGAGTGTGGAGTGAGCATATACAACGTTAGCTTAGCCTGGTCGACCCAATCTCCATTCAGAAAACAAGCATTCTAAAAGGTTTTTCGCCTGCCGTCTGTCTGCAGACTTGTCAAAGCATTAATTCATGGTTTTTACTAACCGGTATCAGTGTGTTGTTAGGTCGGCATCATTTAGAAACGTGTATTACAATTTAATCACGGTAAAATATGTTCATTTTGTTGTAGTTGTAGCTCCTGAGCGCGTCTTGTTTGAATGATGCGAGTAAACACAGCTGGCAGCCGCGGTGAAACTCGAGCGACTAGAGCGATGCGATAGGAGCGTTTAGAGCGAAGCGAATATTCGCATTGCGTCCGGTCTGAACGCAGCATTAAAGCGAGCTCCGCGCTGCACTGGAAACGCGCCATTACATCACCAGAAGTCCTAATTTAAGGGGTCATTTCTCCCCAAAAAAAATTTTTACTCACTATATCAACAGCCCCACCAAAAATATTTTCCACCAGCCGCCACTGCCTGCAGGGGTTGGCTTTCAGCATGTCAACTCTTTCACCTGTGGGTAAATTGCAGGATTGGCTCCAGTTCGCCCTTTTTATTTACTACAAGACAAATGTGCCTTTTTATTTCATACAGTTCAATTTGGATTGAGACAGGGAAATAATCTAAACCTCACACGTGGCGTTTTACTGTCAAGGGGAGCGTGTATGTAATTACATTGCAAAAACTGACTTGAGCCCCACCACTGTATGGGTTAGCCCTACCATAGATAATGTTAGAAATTAAAATCAATGTTTTGATAGCATAATGTACCTTAAAACATACCTTCAGTTTAAATGCTGTTTTATACTGAAAAACCAGAAGTTCCTGTGCACAACCAGTTGTTAAGCTTTTATTCTGAAAATCCTTCATCTCCGGTTAGCATTTAGCATGAGGCTAATATACCATTTACTATAGAGGTGAATTTAGCAGCGATATGATGTTGCACACCGAAACCTACTGATTTCAACACTACAACTACAGACGTCGAGATATTATTATTGTTGAATATTAAATGAAGGTACAGTTTATTTGAGTAAGTTATTGTTTACAGATGTGGGTAGCATGTGACAACTTCCGGAACGACCGGAAACCAAACTGCCGTGAAGTATTACCTGTATTTTTTGTAGTATTGATTACAGCGTTTAGAATGTGTTAAATGAAAAGTCATGAAAGAGTTAAGGAAGAGAAAAGGTGTGTTTAGATATATATTGAATGTACAATGTCTGTATCCTCTGATATGCAAAACAACGGACATTAAAACGTTAGAGAGCCGGCCCGCTGGGAGGAGCCAGCAGAGGACATATAAAACAGCGGGACCTGAGGGGTTCGGCCTCTTTCTTCACCTGCTAGCGAGAGCCAGAGACACAGCTGCTTTTCTGTCGAACAATATTCTGTTTGTAACATAACCGGGCCTTTATTTTTAATTAAAGTACCAATTTGACACCATCTCAGAGACTCCATTTAGTCTCCTTTTTAAGCTTCTCTCCTGGACGCGAGAATAACCAACACAGATAACAATTGGTGACCCTGACGTGATCTTCGTTGGACCGGGAGAGACTAAGAACCAGCTGTTTGCCGGGGACGCGGCGTCCGTTCAGACACACAACGAGCTCGAAAGACTTGGTAAGAGGAAACCTGTTATGTCGAATTCCTCATAGTTTATGCAGGACAATGTTAAATTTGTGTGTCTGACGGAGGCCAGCGGATCCTGAAAATAGCTGGGCAATTAATGTTAAAACAACCAAATTTATAACAATAACAATCCACATGGCGTTGCTTTGTCACAAGCAGGGTGAGTTCAAATTACTTATTTTTCTTATATTTAACCCTGCATGCTATTCGTTTGTCTGTTATTACATGTCGGCAAGAGGCTAATCGCTCCAATAAGTGTTTTTTGTTACGTTTTAAGTTAACGTGAATGGTTTGAGGCTATTAAGCAGTCGGGACTGCTTGAGACAAAGAACACAATCACAGTGGAAGCTGAGAATATTGGAGTGAGTGTTTGTGTTAAAGACAGTGTGAGGCTGTTTTTCTTTTTTAAAAGTCCTTTGTGTGATGAGGGCAATCATTTCAAAAATGTTTCTTGTTATGTTTTAATTTAACATGAATGGTTTTAGGCCATTAAACAGTGGGGACTGTTTGAGACAAGAACAAAGTTGAGTGAGTGTTTTAATTACAGTGTGAGGCTTTCTTTTTTAAAAAGTCCTTTTCGAGGAAAAGGCCTGAAAAGTTTGAAGCTTTCAGGGGATGTATTTTCTGTTTTCAAACAGACATTGCGTGTGGATTACGACGAGAAATGCGACATTCGTGCGTTAGATAGACGATATTCTGCTGATTGTGTTTGGATAGCGTCTTACTTTGTCCCATTATAGCGTGTTTAAACAGAGGAGATAACCATACTGGCTCTTAAAGTCAAAACATTACGTACATGGGTTGAGGGCTATGACGTAAGGGTATGAGGCCCATTTATAATTGTACATTACATAGAAATGTTATTTTAAACTGCAGTGTTGTTTTGTGTTGAATTTTCTAGCATTATTTCAACTCTGCTGTGAGAGCCACGAGGTGTTTTCAATTCCCTTTGTTCTTCAGGTCAAAGGTTGGAAAATCAGTTGCCATCTTGTCTTGCCCTCATGTTTACAATGAGCAATGGCAGTCGCCATTTCGTGAAATGCTAATTGAAAGTACTCAGTCCTATTCACATGAGGCTAGGCGCTCCATCTTGAGAAGGACAAATCGTATTTCTTTGCAGAGTTGGAACTATAAAATAGACAGGTTATTTTACCGTGAGAAGTTTGGTATTTGTAGGGATCTGATTTTGGAAGTTTCTTTTCTGCTTGCAAGTGTGAATTGACGGTTTTTTGAAATATTCCAGTTTGCAAATGTGTTTTGGCGGTTATGTGCTGTGTTGTTTTACCATAGTGTAATGTTCTTCCCTAGTGTAATTCTCTTTCCATTTTTAAGAAGAAAATAAGCTTTTCTTGTTAAATAGAGGTTAGTTTTGCAACAGTAATCCCTAGTGGATTAATCTGGAAATTACAATAGCGCACTCTGCTGGTAGTACAGAATTATTACATAGAGGAAACAATCAATAGCATTTTGAAGTTTAATTTTAAGTGTTATAAATAAACACATGCTTCATCGCCGAGATAGAATTGCAAGTGGTTTCTAATTATAAGATAAGAAACTTTACATAATACTCTTTCAAAAAAGCAAACAAATGTATTGAAGCTAACACAAGTTATTACATTTACATAATTCCAAACACTTCGGAAAGTGGAACACAGTAGATTTTCACCAGATGCATAATCTTCATATTTCAAAGTCAAAACTATACACTGTACAATTTTAATTTTTTTAACAATTCTGATTTTAAAATTTGCATTAAAAAAAATCTATAAATTGAAAAAAAACAACAACAAAAAACACCCAGATTTAACAATTCTGATGACATAGGATATTTTTGAAGGAATACAAAGGTACTAGTCAGAGGACTAGTGCTTCAATCTTTGATCATTCGAATAGTTAGAGAACATGTCACCAAGAGAAACTAAGTTGAGACCAGACGCAGAGCCAGGCTCGACTGCAGATATCAAGGGAAGGATAAAAATCAGATCAGATGCTTTAACCTTTCCAATTAAAAGACAGAAGACATGGAACCAAATAGAGAAACTGTTGGAACAGTGGCAAACAAGAGGACTGGTTCCAGCAGTTGATCAACCTGGACCAGCAAAAGCCCATAGAAGAGCAGTACTCGACTATGAGCACGAACAATGCCTACAACAGCTAACTATATGGAGAGAAGCTGAAGAAAGATTTATAAGAGTTACAAGTCTGATACTCCATCTGGAATATGCCAGCCTATTGGCAGACAGCATACATGTGGTCCAAGTAGCAGACCTGGCAGTGAGGGAAGACATAGCAGAAAAAACCAAAGAGGCTCCAGTTATCCAATCTCCGAAGCTGTATCTAAGCCTGGCCGAAGTCCCTCCTCCCTCCCCGAATGTTGGTTCTATAGGAGAAGTCTTGCAGTTGGATGGCGTCTCCACGGACAAACATCTCAAAGAATTGGAGTATGAAGTAAGAGTGCTAACCAGTAAATCAAAACACCTGATAGAAGAGAACATACGAATTAGAAGAAATCACAGAAGAAAGACAAACACAAAAGACAGAAATGGAAGCACTACAACTGAGACTCTTGAAGATGCAAATAGCTGAGAAAGATACCGAAGCTAATAAAAACAAGAAAGCGGCAAGGCAAATGGCAGCTACATCAGGGATGGCCATAGAACCAGAGAAGGCAGGTCAGACACCTCCAACAATTCAAGCTCAGGAAGTGCAAGAGATTCAGGTGCAGAATCAACAAAGAGGGGGAGGAGGTTTCCGAGGAAGACAAAGTGGCAGAGGAGTAGGGCGTTTCCAATGGAGGTAATCGATCAACAGGACAAGGTTTCCAAGGTGAGGGATGCTCCATATGTGGTCAGTTCTCACATTGGGCCAGATATTGTCCGCAACACAGGATGCTGCAAGTACCAGAATATCTTCCCACACAATTTCGGCAACAGCAAACACCTGCATATCCTCCTACCCAAGTACAGCCGCAAGCACAGGCATACACTCCCATACAGCATCAACAAAAGGGACAATGGAGAGGAGAGCCACGATCAAGACGAAGAACAGATGAAGGCTGCTACAAATGTGGTCAGCTGACACATTGATCCAGAGAGTGTCCGCAGAACATTGCACCAAACAACGGCCCTCCATGCAGTTACCCCGGGGAGGTTTCCATGATGACAACGGAGGCAGGGGGTCCCAGAGATGTCAAAGACGAACAGGGGTGCCAAACATGACCCAAATGCCACTGACTACCCTGGTATCAATCCACAACAATGAGGAAGCTCAGAGGGTCAGACCACCAGATGATGCATCCTTCAGCACAAGGGTATTTTGAAATCCAGCTACATTGAGCCATATCTGTCACCACAGGAGGGAGAGGTTTAATGTTAATGTAAACAAAATCGAGAGTAGCATATTGCATTTACACATAAAGCATCCACAGTGTAGTAGAAGATTAAACATAGTAACATTTAGCAGACTATTTTTGTAATCTGAGAAGGAAGAGATTACGAGTGATGTTGTTCCCCTACACAGAAAACTATTGTGTCCACACAGCTAGTGAGGTCAAGACGACGGGTTTCCACCCAAAAAATATGAAGACGGAAACCTAGTACTCACCCAAGACGGAGGATCCTTATCAAGTCCTCCTGTTTACACCGACTGCAGTTCAAGGGGCGACGATACACCTGACGTGGAGCTGTTAAGACCTAAAAACAGAAACTCGATTCTGCTGTGGTGAAGTCTGGCTACAAAGGGAGGTGTCCGATAGGGTCGCTTGTCTCAAACCAGTGAAGAAGTCAACAAGAACCCAGCAGAACTAGAGAATGACTGTAAGAGGGAGACCAGTGACGGAGCGACAGAGACTGGCACAACATTTTCCAGCCAGTACATAGATAGACCCCGTCAGAAGACCGGGGCTGTGTTTAAAGGAGAACTTCATTTACTGTTAGTGGAAGTGTAGTTTTTTAGTCAAACAATTCTGTGATTTATGGAGTCAGATTACATTTTTCTCATAAACACAATTTTATAATCGGTCTGAAGTATCTGTTTTAAGGCAATGAGCTGCAGATTAAATAACATAACACTGATTGAGAGTTTGGATGAAGAAGTTGTAGGGTTTTTACAACAGTTTCAAGAATCAGTTTTTATTTATTTATTCTTGAGTGACTTTACTGATTTATAATGTAGTGCGTAAGGCAATATCTCATTTTGAGTGAGGGGCACCAGCCCTCCATACATGTCACCCTCTGTGAGAATAGTTCGTATTTTCCCTCTAGTTTAGAGAAATATTATTTTATCATATCTTTGTTCAGCAGTATCAACCAATCCTCTAATCCTAGAATTATTGAGACGCATTAGCGACACCAGGGGTATTGTTTTTCGCAGCAACAATGATGCATAATACCATGACAAAAGCCATTATTGAAACAAGTAAACAATTTGTTGTGTTAATGGCAGATTTTAGTGAATATGTTTTTATACCATCAGAAAACCATACATCATACGATATTTTTTGTACGCCTTATGGGTACACGGAGAAGTTATATTTATTTAATGCAACGTTATGCGTTTTACATGTCCTGTTCAGAATAGGGTAATCATTGCAATATTAATTGAGCATGTTATGCTCAAAGGATGGAGTGTCATGATTATACAGATGTTGATTTCAGTGACGTTGTAGTTAATAAATAATAACATGGAGTTAATAATAGATCTCATAACGACAAAAGGTATGCCGACGCTTGGGCCTCCTCCAAGGAGGGAGTGGTCCAGTTTTAGATAATAGACGAATAGAAGTGATGAATATGTCAGAACTTTAAGTAATATTATCCAAGTTTTGTCTACACAGGCTAGGAAAGCTACAGAGATACCAGACGAGACACCAGAAGAGACTCCTGTTCGGCCAGGTGAATGGGTGAGGGTGAAAGTTCACAAAAGACAGTGAGCTGATCCCGGTGGACGGAACAGTGAGAAGTTGTAATGAACTTCACACGCGCTCCGGTTAAAAGGTAAAGAAAAAGGAGCAAATTGACGCCACCTCACACATTGTCACCCTTCACTGGCAACTTCCAGAACATTATTGGGAGTTAGGACTGATTTGGCAGAGCTGGAACAAAACAATAAATAGAAATAAGATAAAGATAGAAATAGCTCAAAATACGAATTGTCTATAGATTTTTATAGATTGTACACTAAAAAAAACTATTTTTCCTTTACATCTGAAAAAGAGTCCAATTTTTGTATACGTTATTATAGTACTCATTATTTAAATTCTGTAACTGACACAACCAGGGATACAATAGAGATGATGTCAAGAACAAAGCCAAACCAATTGTGGGTTCCCCTCATTACACTTGGCACCTTTCTGGTTGGATGGGGAGTACAATATCAAGTAAGACATGGATCCATTAGTTACTCATAGATAATGCCCACATCACTAACAAAACTCCAGCTGTGTTTCAGAGACTTTCACTTATCCCCAGAGCCAAAAGATCAGCTGAGCAACAAGAGGAGGAGTTAGAAATACTCGTTCCCAAAGGTGAGGCGGTTACAATCAAGATGATTCACCCCCCATATATGCAGTTCTTGTATCAAATGATGAGATGGGTTTAAGTGATCGGGATAATCAGTGATGGGGATTTACAGATTAGGGGAATCTCCAAATACACTGGATCCATGTTTTAGTCTGTACCAGAAACACCCCCTGTTAAGTTTATGGACAACCGACCAGTGACATGAGCAAAATTATTGAAAATGATTACAGTAGAAACAGGCTACTAACCCACAAGTACAGCTTTGTATGTACAAACTCTATGAACAAAATTCCCCAGTAGATTGTGGCGACATTGCAGATATGTCCAGTCACAAAAGTTACTTATGTTCTAATTAACAGTGAGATTTAAAGTGATGGAGAAAATATGGGGACGTTCTTTTATAGTGTGTGAAATATGTGGTGCTTGAAACATGTAGGTATTTTTAATTTATAGAAGAAAATGGTTTCCTGAAAGAGTTATTTGGAGTAGCCATGTTACAGTGGGTGGAAACAATGTTTAGGGATATGGCACAACCATTAGTAGACATTAATTGCGTTTAGATGACATTTAACATCTAAGACAGATAGTAAGATTAGGAAAATAGCGTGGAAAGGATTGGATATATTTTACCTCAGTGTGTTAGAATTAGCTATAGGTAATGCGTCCCGAGATCTCTCTCTCTCTCTCTGCCTGTCAGAATGCTACGACCCCATCTTCAGACAAATGACCTCACCACAGGAGACTCCTCCATCGAAAAGACAGAGAACACGAGCTGAACCAACAACGACCTGAGGCATCCAGAACCATCTCCACCTGAGGCACCCAGAACCAAACCAGCATGCTGACAAAGAGGCAAACTCTCATCGGTCCCTCAGACAGGACATGAAGTTCCAGCCTGAGCCACGAGATTTGGCACAAGAGCAGAGTGTGGGACATGAGAGCGGAATACGCCCTCCATGCAACAGCGTAGAGACTGAAAAGGAGGAGATGAAATGCAAAGCAGTTGGGCCAATGAAAAGAGTTACAGCGGGAGGATCCAAGAGCGGATGGACTGAGGAGAAGGCAGGACGGAGGAGAGGACGGAACCAGAGGAGTTGGCATGGGCCAGCAGAACGTGAGGGGGTCGTGGCTTGACAACCAGAGGGGAGAGAAGGAACACAGGAGTGAGTTTACACATAAACACACTTATTAGAAAACAATCCTAAGAACACACTGAGGGTAGAACATATTATTCAATCTTTTCATCATATAAACAAATTATTCTTATAGAGATTCTTATTCATGTGAGAATTTGGGGAAGATTTAATTTGTTACAATATAGATAGCAGGCAAATCTTTATTTGAATGGAAAATGTTAAAGGTAGAGCTAGAACCAGGCCAAAGAAAGTATTCCAATCTAGCATGGTTATTACCATAGGAGAACTGTTAAGGTGGAAACAACATTTGTTTGTCGTCCAAGATGTAGAGTTTTAAAAAGACACTAGGCAAAGAGCGATTGAACATTTTAATTTTGAAAAACTAGTATAATTGGGAGTAATACATGCGGGGCCTTGGATCACTCATTTTAATGGTGCATATTTTCGACAACCAATATCGTTCAGGGAGAAGGGGTTGCTCAACCCTTACTTGCAGCTTCAGAGGGTGCGCACGGCACCAGAGTATGAGTTTTAAAAGACAAGTGCCACCACCTCCTAATGCTCATCCATTTAATCAGTGATGACCTGACATTTAGAGATGTTATTTAAAAGGAGAAACATATCTGCCATGAGTGAAAATTCCTGAATTGAACTACAAACCATTAATGAAATGACTTCTGTTTTTAAAGTCCTTGTTAAAGGAGGGAGTAATTATCACATGCTCGGGCACCCAAGGTTCCACACACTGTTAAAAAGGCTCAGCATAGTTATTTAAGTAGACCAGAATTGAAAATAAATTAGTGTAATGCGTTATTGATATTACACCGGTTTTCACACCATTTCAGGGACTTTATCACAGTATTAGAACAGAACACCCCAAAGCCAGTAGGGCTAAGAGACCAGTCCCAGGGGGAGTTTAGGCTCCAGGGTACAAGGATAGCATAGGGGCGCCCAGGGGAGGCCTAGATGTTGCATTAATTCCATGTCCTAAAATACCGATTGATCACAACGGCCTCTTCTAGAGAACATATTACTTTCATACCTTAAATGGTATGAAAGGAGGGAGGGTACATTTCTCATGAGGAGACAGTTACAAATGCTAGTAGAACAGGACGATCCATCTCTATACAGATGATGATGAAAATTATGAGTTAGTTTGAATGAGTTTAAATGATATGGATGTTCAGAGATGAGATTGTTCAATGAATGTCTAGCCGATGTGATTCTTTAAATGATGAAATCATGTGAAGAAGTGAGCAAAATAAAATGCTAAAATGGAGTGAATCCATTTCAATTTACTTATACTATTCCAAGATAGTGTATTTTTTATTATTACTCTATACTATTCCAAGATAGTGTATTTTTATTATTACATTACACTGGTCCAAGATAGTTTAGTTCATTTTTATTATTTTTCACTGTTCTATATGATAGATTTCATGCATTTTAGAATCATTACTATTTTAAAATGGGTTGTTTCTTTTCACTTTGTAAAAACAAGTGCCTTAACACTGAGCGTGGTATGGGAACAGTTTCTGTGAAAGGAGGAAGAAATGTTCTAATACCAAGCCATTGCTGCTATTTTGAAGAACCATATTGAATGTTAACACTAGAAGTTATGCATAAGGGAACACTTTTATGTTTGAACACAGTCAAAGTATTTTTGTATTTTTGTAAAGTTGAGGCTATTCCAACCATTCCATTTTGATTGTATGTTTTTGATATGAGTTATGTACTATGCAGAGTTCAGATGAAGAACTCATTGATTTCAGTATTATACACACCTTTTAGGTGTGTAAGGAGGGACTGTTAGAAATTAAAATCAATGTTTTGATAGCATAATGTACCTTAAAACATACCGTCAGTTTAAAAGCTGTTTTATACTGAAAAACCAGATGTTCCTGTGCACAACCAGTTGTTAAGCTTTTATTCTGAAAATCCTTCATCTCCGGTTAGCATTTAGCATGAGGCTAATATACCATTTACTATAGAGGTGAATTTAGCAGCGATATGATGTTGCACACCGAAACCTACTGATTTCAACACTACAACTACAGACGTCGAGATATTATTATTGTTGTTGAATATTAAATGAAGGTACAGTTTATTTGAGTACGTTATTGTTTACAGATGTGGGTAGCATGTGACAACATCAGGAACGACCGGAAACCAAACTGCCGTGAAGTATTTCCTGTATTTTTTGGAGTATTGATTACAGCGGTTAGAATGTGTTAAATGAAAAGTCATGAAAGAGTTAAGGAAGAGAAAAGGCGTGTTTAGATATATATTGAATGTACAATGTCTGTATCCTCTGATATGCAAAACAACGGACATTAAAACGTTAGAGAGCCGGCCCGCTGGGAGGAGCCAGCAGAGGATATAAATACAGCGGGACCTGAAAGGTTATCTTTCTGTCTAACAATATTCTGTTTGTAACATAACCGCGCCTTTATTTTTAATTAAAGTACCAATTTGACACCATCTCAGAGACTCCATTTAGTCTCCTTTTAAGCTTCTCTCCTGGACGCGAGAATAACCAACACAGATAACACGGGTCATCCGCTGGGCCTATGGAGTTCTAGGCAGGCACATTAGGAAGCCCTTACCCTCATGTGTTGTGTCTGCCATCAGAAGACAGTTCCCAGAAGAAGGAGGAGGAATTTACAAAGGTTTTGAGTGGCCTCATTTTGGTGACGATCAATAAAATGAATCACAATCATAGTGTTTTCGCACTATGTGTTCGCATACTGTTGTGGCAGATATCTCTGCTCCGCGTCGATCATATATGAGTTTGCTTTAAAAGAAGGAAAACCAAAAACAACCATGATAGGGGTTAAACAATAATCTGCTTTAATGATAAACGGTAAGAATACAAATACACTTCTCAAAAGGGGTATCGGCCCACCCCCTGCTCTGATCCAAATGCCGGGAGAACTTCTCATCTTGACGGCAGGAGCAAAAAGAGAAAGAACCAACAGATAGAACAGGCTTACATGCAGAAAACAAAACAGGAGGGGTTGGGTCAGCTGGTCATCTTTTCAGGTAATCTCATTGGGAGATGTAAAAGATGGCTTTTCTTAGCGAATCAGCGCGAGCCAGCCAGGATAATAAACAAGTGTCTCTGAGATGGTAGTAAAATATATCTGGCGTCCGTTATCTCACTTTCCTGCATAGACTTCCACACACACACTTTCCTGCACATTCCAGAGACCTGAGTTGGGTCTAAAGGATATTCTCTTGCTCACATCTTACTCACATTATTTATACAAAGTAATTAAACACACACATATACTATTCAAGATATGTAGACTTCCCTGAAACATGACATACTGGAGATCTTAAGCAGAAGGTACTCTCATCCCCCTAACCCACTGTCCTGCTTACCTACACCTCCCCCACAGAGCAATAAAACCTGTTTACTCCAAGCACCCCAGAATGTTTGAGCAAGTTTTAGTCCTCACATTTATAATAGGATAAAACAGAGAAATCAATACAAAACACAAACACAGGTATTGTTTAAACAGTATTCACTTAACTGCTACTATTGATAATTTCCAGAGCAACTCAAGGGGCATCTTTTAATATCTGGAAGTTGCAACAAGACTTTCTGCCATTTCAAATGTAACACACTTCCCAAATATCAGATGATAATAATCTTCAATAATACATATGCATTTCCAAACATTTTGTCTACTTATGCTGTAAATGTGGTATTTTTTCAATTTACACAAATAAACATTGATTGATTGATAGATAGTCTTTTCATTAATAACTACCAAAATACGTTATTTGAACACTCCTCTCGATCGATTTACAAAAAAAAAATAGTATGGCCCGCCCTAATACACCAATGCAGTTTTTAAAGATATACATTTTTCAACACAGAATCATTTACCAAATTACACCATATCCAATCATTTTACAAGTCAGAAAATGCTATCTGTTCATTGCAGTTATTGTTTATTGAATTAGATTACCATGACCTCAACATAATTATGTAGAGTACAAGTCCACAGCCAAGAAAATGTTACTACTTCTAGTTTTTGCAACAGTCTGTAAATATACACAACTTTATAATAAAATGCACACATTTTAAATATAAATCGAATATGTTTATATATTAATATGTTCATGTGTGGGGAATCTCACTGGACAGCAGCAAGGGAGACCTCTAAGCGAGCCAACAAGTTGGATGAAGAAGGTGTTGAAATTGCTGTGTGTAGGCATGGATTTCTTCTCAAAGGTTGGTTAAAAAATATTTGTAGATAATCTGAAGCCTTACCTTCAATATGATTTGTTCTCACTATATATTTTTTCTTTTTTAAAAGCTTTAAATATGTATAGAGGAGAAATCTTTGCCTATCCGATGTTTCTCCAAAAAGAGTTCCAGAGTGCCTCATTTTTGGCAATGGACGTAAAAGCAAAGCACTACCTTTACAGACAAAATCTTGTGATGTGTTAATGAGCGTCTCTGAAAATGTCACAGCAGAATCCACGATGTAGACTTTAAAGCTTGGATAAAGCGCTATAGAAGTACAGCATAAGTACGGTCCCGTGGAGTGTTTAGAGGGGTGAGGTTGAAAATGCATGGACTATTGTGTGTGGGGCACTAAGACCAGCGTCCAGCCACAAGGGAGTGTGGTGTGTGTGTGTGTGTGTGTGTGTGTGTGTGTGTGTGTGTGTGTGTGTGTGTGTGTGTGTGTGTGTGTGTGTGTGTGTGTGTGTGTGTGTGTGTGTGTGTGTGTGTGTGTGTGTGTGTGTGTGTGTGTGCGTGTGTGTGGGGCACTAAGACCAGCATCCAGCCACAAGGGAGTGTTGACAATCAGAAGCCAAAGCCAGAAGCCAGACAATTTTTTTCTTTAGAATCTGCTGGTTTCACACTAATTTCCTGTGTTAAACTGGGAATGCCGTGCCAGATAAAGGCCAACTGCCTCATCCTTGGCGATCTCCTGGCAGGAAGTGGAAAGGGGGGCTGGGGCAGTGGAGGACAAGACTGCACTGCTCTCTCGTAGAGTCTCTGGTGACCTGGAGTAGCCCTCACTCAGAGACTCCATCAGGGCTGCAGCGTATGCTGAAGGAAGGAAACAAGTGATCACATTCAGTGATATTATAGATGCATCACACAATAAATAATATTTAGGGACCGAGTAAAACAGCTAACCGTATGATGGCTTCTCCTTGATAGGGCGAACTACCCAGTCACCTTTGCAGAACCTTGGGTAGCGAACTGCATAACGCACCTCACCATCTCTGGTTCGAGCAACCTCTCTGCTGCTATTGTGGTTAAAGTGCAGGGCTGCCATGAGAAGCCTGTAGAAAAAGCAAATTATGCAGTTCACAAGTTGTTTGTACATATGTGAATAAACTGTTTAACTGATAGCATTAGTCGGTTAAACTTTGTATTGTCCGTTAATGGTTAAATGGTTAATTATTAACATCCCTAAGCCGTACACATTCTTTCACCATCACATCATATTTACCTGCTGTACATGCCAAGGAAGGAGAACCCAGTATGCTTTGGTGCAAAGTGGAGGATGAGGGAGTGAAATGCCTCCAGGGAATAGGTCTGATGCTGTGGAGACAACTTCCGGACATCCTTCACCAATGCTGTTCTCAAAGTCACCCTCTCCAGATTAATGGCTGCAGTTGTTCCTGTACAAACACATATTTTGTTCTGATGTTACTAGAATTGTCTACATATGCATGTATTACCTACACTGATAAAGCACGATTGTGTGATACTATCAGGTGTTATTTATATAACGCCTTGTTAATGTGTTAGCACACTTTGGGTTATATATTGATGGAGGGCTCTGGAACCAAAATAAACTAAGCACCAACAAGCACTTGGACGACTAAGATGTTTCAGCAACACAGTGTACAGAGTACGTTACCTGGTTCCAGCCACTCCTTATCCCTTGCTTCTCCCTCCAGAGGTGGATGTGCACAGCAGGGAAATGCAGGAGTGCCGTGTTCATGGATGTCCTGAACATGATTCACCATACTTTGCCACTTGGCTTCCATCACATCTGGATCTCCATCAGGAGTGGAAGCTGCAGTCCAGTACAGGTGATTGAGAGTAAGAGTCTTACGCATCCGACCTGGAAAACTTTGCAGCCAATCTTATTTGTTACAGTGTACCGTGCACCAGGTCCTTATTCAGAATTCTTATCAGAATTCTCTGAGTTTTTATCAACTTTGGTTCTTAAAACAGATAAAGTAATTATCGTAGGTGACTTTAATATTCATGTTGACGATGATAAAAATAGCCTTACTGTTGCATTTAACTCTATATTAGATTCTGTTGGTTTCTGTCAGAGTGTAAATAATCCAACCCACTGCTATAATCACACTCTCGACCTTGTTCTGACTTATGGTATTGAAATTGAGCAACTATTAGTCGAACCGCATAATCCTGCTTTATCTGACCATTTCTTAGTAACTTTTGAAGTACTGTTACTAGACTACAAAGCATTAGTCAAAAGCTCCTGCAGCAGAAACCTATCTGTTAGTGCTATAGCCAAATTTAAGGACGAGATTCCACCAATATTTAACTCGATAGCATGTCTGCATGTAAGGGAGGAAGCTTATACAAAATGTACACCACCCCAAATTGATCATGTTGTTGATAGTGCTACAGATGCGCTGCGAATAAAATTAGACTCTGTTGCTCCTTTGAAAAAGAAGAAAATAAAACAACATAGATTAGCTCCATGGCATAATGCCGAAACCCGCAAAATAAAGCAAAAGTCGAGACAACTTGAAAGGATATGGCGTTCCACTAAACTTGAAGAATCTCGTTTAATTTGGCATATTACTCTCAATGAATATAAGAAAGCACTGCGTAAAGCGAGAGCAGCCTACTACTCTTCATTAATAGATGAGAATAAGAATAATGCAAGATTTCTTTTCAGCACTGTAGCCAGGCTGACAGAGAGCCATAGCTCGATTGAGCCTTCTATTCCCATAGCACTCAGTAGTAATGATTTTATGTGCTTTTTTAACGATAAAATTGTTACTCTTAGAAACAAAATTAATGACCTCTTGCCTTTGACCAGTATAGTGTTATCAACAGCTCCCGGAAACGTAAGTTCTAATATTACACTAGATAGTAAACTAGAATGCTTTTCAGCCATTAACCTTGAACAATTAAATTCAATGATTCTCTCTTCTAAACCATCAACGTGTATGTTAGACCCAATTCCAACTAAGCTGTTGAAGGAAGTTTTTCCATTAATTGGCACTTCTTTATTAAATATTATGAATATGTCTTTATTATCAGGCTATGTTCCACAATCATTCAAAGTAGCAGTGATAAAACCGCTTCTTAAAAAGCACAACCTCGATCCAGAGGTTTTAGCCAATTATAGACCTATTTCTAATCTTCCGTTCCTCTCAAAAATTCTTGAGAAAGCGGTCGCAAAACAGTTGTGTGATTACTTAAAAAACAATGATTTATTTGAAGATTTTCAGTCTGGCTTTAGAACACATCATAGCACAGAGACAGCTCTGGTTAAAGTCACAAATGACATTCTAATAGCCTCAGACAAGGGACTTGTCTCTATTCTTGTCTTGCTCGATCTCAGTGCTGCATTTGATACTATCGATCATGATATCTTATTGCAAAGACTAGAGCACTTAGTTGGCATACAGGGAACTGCTTTAGGCTGGTTTAGGTCCTATCTATCTGAACGCTCTCAGTTTGTACGTGTCAATGATGAATCTTCCACGCAAACCAAAGTTAGCCATGGAGTGCCACAGGGCTCAGTGCTCGGACCTATTTTGTTCACATTATATATGCTTCCGTTAGGCAATATTATAAGGAATCATTCTGTAAATTTTCATTGTTATGCAGATGATACTCAACTATATTTATCAATCAAGCCTGATGAAATTAATCATCTAAATAAAATTCAAGACTGCCTCAAGGACTTAAAAACGTGGATGACCTTAAACTTTTTGATGTTAAACACGACCAAAACTGAAGTTATTGTACTTGGCCCGAAGAATCTACGAAACAAATTATCTAAAGATATACTAACTATGGATGGCATTAATTTGGCCTCCAGTGAGACTGTAAGGAATCTTGGTGTTATATTTGATCAGGATTTATCCTTTAACGCCCACATAAAATCAATTTCAAGGACCGCCTACTTCCATCTACGTAACATTGCAAAAATCAGGCATATCTTGCCTCAAAACGATGCAGAGAAACTAGTCCATGCATTTGTTACTTCAAGGCTGGATTATTGTAACTCTTTATTATCAGGGTGTACCAAGAAGTCAGTCAAGTCGCTTCAGCTGATTCAAAATGCTGCAGCTCGTGTACTAACCAGAGTTAGGAAAAGGGACCACATTACTCCTGTTCTGGCTGCCTTACACTGGCTCCCTATAGAACACAGGATAGAATTTAAAATTCTTCTTCTCGCCTACAAAGCCCTTAATGGGCAGGCGCCATCTTACCTTAAAGAACTCATTATACCCTACTGTCCTACTAGGGCATTGCGTTCCAAGAATGCAGGGTTGTTGGTTGTTCCTAGAGTCTCTAAAAGTACAATGGGAGCCAGAGCCTTTTCTTATCAAGCTCCACATTTGTGGAATCAGCTTCCAGTTTGTGTTCGGGCGGCAGACACCCTATCTGTTTTTAAGAGTGCGCTTAAGACCTTCCTTTTTGATAAAGCTTATAGTTAGGGCTGATTAGATTCAGCCCCTAGTTTTGCTGATAGGCTTAGTTTGTCGGGGGACATCTTACTTCTTCCTTCTCTCTGTCTATACCTGTGTACTCTCATGTTCCGATTAACCCAGCTTCCCCAAATTTCTTTCTTTTTGGTGTCTATATACGCTGGGAGCCGGAGTCATGGATGATTCTGCGGTCCTGTGTCCTGCATCGCGAGCCCTGGATCTTGAGTCGTGGCTGTGGTCATGGATCATAGGTCCTGGATGGATATCCTCGTGGATTCATCTTCCTATTATACACACATGCATTTCCAAACATTTGGACTACCTATGTTGCAAATGTATTATCATTTCAATTTACACACGGCATCTATTGCACGTCTGTCCGTCCTGGGAGAGGGATCCCTCCTCTGTTGCTCTCCCTGAGGTTTCTCCCATTTTTCCCTTTAAAACTGTGGGTTTTCTTCGGAAGTTTTTCCTTGTACGATGTGAGGGTCTAAGGACAGAGGGTGTCGTATTGTCATACTGATATTTTGTACAAACTGTGAAGTCCACTGAGACAAATGTAACATTTGTGATATTGGGCTATATAAATAAACATTGATTGATTGATTGATTGATTGATGATGGCTGGCCTCCACAGCTTCAGGTCCTCACACTCCCTCTCCTTTGCAGCAGCATCCAAAGCTTTCCCTAGACCTGTTTCACAACAGAAACAAAATGTTAAAAAAGAAAATGTAATTATAAACAAATTTCAGCCTAATCAAACCTACCAACATCAAGATACATACTTTTACCAATATGCCAGATATCAAAGAAATGACTCGTTCCTCCTGGACACAACTCCTCCCGCACCCACTTGGCAACCTAAAGAGTGAAACACAACACCTTAATTACTTACTAACTAGTAAGAAAATGTAGTTTTTGCTGTTAATATGGTGCGCCAAGAATCTTTGTGTGTACATATGTCTGTTCGTTCTTGTGTGTCTTTACCTTGCGATTTCGGTCCGTAATAAGGGCTGAAACTTGCATGTGTTGCTCCTTAAGGAAGTCAATGCTTCGTTTCAGACCCTCTAGTTCACACCAGGTGCTGCTTGGGACCTCTGAGCTCTGTAAAACAACATTATGCAGTCATATCACTAACCGTGTCACATCAGACGAAAGCGCATCTGATTTGTGTGACTGATAACGTTACCTTACCTGGACAAGTTGAAGATCCAAAACCTTGTTTATTCTGTCCTCGATCAAGGAGTAGGTGCCATATTTGGCACAATGGCCAGGAGAGTCTGACCTATGAGTGTCAAAACAGTTTAATTCAGACGTTAAAGCCCAAAAAACAATGCAATGCAGTTATTGTAAGTTGCTTTGGATAAAGCTAAATGAATGTCATTTAAATATTGTTTTGACCTCTTTTTGATATCAATAATACAAGCTGAAGTGTTCTACCTGCAGTCACCAGAGAGGATTAGCCCACCCCCCATCTCCTTCAGTTCTCGGATGATTCCAGCCTGCTCATTTTGCCAGGCCTGCACGATAGTAGGGATTGTGTACAGGCGTTGATGGCGGAAGAAGGTGCCGACACTGATGCACTGAAGCCCTAACAGTTTCAACATCCGTATTGTCTGGGTAGCCATGCAACCTGAGAAGTGGATGGCCCCACTCAGTAACAGGTTGCAGGCTGGCATGTTTCTGTACAGCATTGGCTGGTTCTGCCAAAAACGCTCATACCCACATGCTGCACATACCTAAGAGATGTGAAAAGCAGAACATTGCCAGTACAACTCTTAGTCAGTCAAAAATCAATTATACCATAAAACTAATGAAGTATAGACACAGTGAATTGATAAAACATAAAAATAAAATAAAACAAACATTTACATACAGGTTATGATACAACCTTTATTTTTACATCAGTGGAATTCACACATATCCTCTTACTTGTTTTATCTTTATATATGTTCCCTCTTGCTGCTCCACATTACCCTGGGTTTCCCCACAACAGGAAGGGCAAATGGTGAACAAGGACATCAGCTGGGTTTGGCACACAATGAACTTGGTCAGCAGCACTGAAAAAAAAAAAAAAACACTTGTTATTTCTGACACAATTTGGTAAAACACATCATCTAAAATTAAAAGAAGCCTTACTTGAGATCAACATTAGTTCGCTGCAGTGGCTCTTTTGATGGTTCCTCGTCAGACGACTCACTCATCATTTCCTCCTCTGGGCTCCATGGCATATCCCCAGGGTGGTCCATGGTTACAGAAGATGACTCATCATCACTGTGTGCAGGACTGGGCAGTGGAGATTCTGTCTGACACCCCACACTGACCATCCTGGGCTGTACCTGGACAGCTAGGATAAAAAGATATATATTATATAATTGTGCCTGCCATAAACAACAGCCCTGCCATACAATCTACCTTTACAAAGCTTATGTTCAGGTTTTGTTGACATTCGGGCTGAGATGTTTTAATTCATTTATATGTTAATTATTGAGGTCATAGCAAGTCTTGGAGTTGTAACAGCCTGCATCATACTGAGATGTTTTTCTAATATGTTTTTAACATGTACAAAAACTATGCCGAGTCTTTACCGCGTTTTGATGTAAAATGGGCGCGCTACTTCTGTGTTACATTTACCTGATGAACGATGGAAAGGTCTGAGGTTACACTGTGAGCCGCAGTGAAGCACAGATGTTGGCTGAGGAACCAGTGGAGAGATGACCTCTTGCTCTGGGTCTATAAGCCCAGCATCACTGGCTGTAGGTGAATCTGCAGTACTGTTGTCTCCCAAAGTCTTGAAAACACACACATGAAACACATGATTACACATGAAAATAAATAGCAACTGCGCCATTAGCTATGCAAATAAAGTCCCCACGCCAATTCTAGCTAACATTATCCATTATGACTTAGCAAGTGGGTTTAACAAGCTAGCAACATTAACTTACAACAATAAATACTAAACACACGTTGCTTGTCATTATTGAAATCATTATACTGACTAATTTGGAAGTTAGCAAACGTTAGAAAAACAATACTTACGGTGCACAGTTCACTTTTCGTTTTGCTGAATCTCTGACCGACGCTCCCGCGCTCTCACTCCCGCCGCTCCCCGCGGCTGCTGCTGCCAATCCTGTCTCCTAAAAATTACGTTCCCACAGAACTAAACTGCATTCTCAATTATGTTTAGCTAGAAACTTATTTTCTCCCACGTTACGTTTCTCATGAACGTATCTTAAATACGTTTATTTTCTACATATCTTTGCCATTTATTGTCTTGCTTATAATAATGATAATAGTCATTTATAAATATCATTTTAGAGCACACATTTTAAATCAGTAGACGAGGCTGTAATTTCGCCAGCTGTTACTCTCATGAACGAGGCAGAAAATAATAGTTTTTAACATGCCAAAAAGCTGCTGTGTCGTTTATTGCACCTCAAACATTAAAACAAATCCAGAGTTACGTGTTTCTGTACTTCCTCTAAGAAGAAAGGACAGTAACAGAAGATCTCTGTGACGCCAGATGTGGTGTTGTTAATGCGATACGATATCCGAAAAAAAATTCAGTTTAGGATGGCTGAAGACACTACACTACCCATAATCCCCAGCTATCGTTTGGGACTACAGTCCTGTTGACAAACCCCGTGATTAATCTTCAAGCTCTGTGATTGGATGTTGGAGTGGCAGTGCGCCAAGGTTACGCCGAGCGTCAAGCTCTTTGAAATGGAACGAAACCACGGCAGACTATTCAAAACTGGACTCGAACGCCCCCCGAGAACTACACATGGCTATTGTGTTTCGCAACATGCTCTCTATGGCACGTCTCTACTGGGAATTGTAGTTTTAAAAGACGTTTTCGTTTTTCCCAAAATGAGAAGTTGACAGTATTAAACTGTGTACAGCCCTGGGGGTTTAGGCGATAGGAAACACATTGGTGTGTACACATTTAAAACATATAATTATTAAATGGGTGAAAATCGCTTGTATCCATAATGGGCAGCATTAATATATACCCACATGACAGCTCATTGTTACTTTGTAATTCTACTCCACTTCAATTCAGAGGTTAACCTGGTATTTTTACTCCACTACATTTATTTGAGTTACTTTGCAGATTCTGATTAATGATGTGAAATATAAACAACCCTTAAATCAGACTTTAGTTACACCTGAGTAAAATTCAGGAAAGGTGATTGTCAAGTGCCAACAATCAGGAGAGATATTTGATAGTTGGTGCTTGAGAAGACTAAACATTTATCTGCAGATCTCTATAAAGTATATTCATTACTCGTTATTCTCTACTAATAGTTAATTAAAAACTGTATTATGGCTATTTTGCACATCCCTTTCAAGATTTCAAGATTTTCTAAGGTTTATTGACATCATATACACAACTAGTGTAGTTATGCAATGAATGAAAAACTTGGGTCACAGGTTCCTCAACAGTGCATTACAAGACATTTATCAATATGTGTGTACCTCCACCATTAAACTGTCATATTCTGCACATTTCTTATTCTATCTGCATAAGAGTATAATTAATGTGTATAATATCAGTTAAAATAAGTGCTTCAACATAGTTAACATTGCAGGAAAGCAATATATTAGACGTTAAGTACTTTGTCAGGCTTAATATTTATCTGTAGATAGATACCCCCAAAGCTTTTTTCTTATTTGAAAGAAGACCTTAACCTAAAGTATTCTTTAATGTGTTAATAAAGGTTAATTAGTTTGTCTGTTTTGCACATCACAGACAGAAAGGCATATCCGTCATGTAATGGTAAGCTATTGAAATTGTGATTCCATAGATGTGTCTCCCATCACCCAAATCCCCTGACTATTCTCTCAACTCAGTATTTACATTCTTATATTCAAAGAAAATCAGTAATATCTTTAAAAACTACAAGTCCTTTTCTATCAGCTGTGCACCGTTATGGTGTAAATATAACCTATCTACCAATTGGATCAAATATAAAAGTCAGCCGAATTAGTATTGATACTGCAAGGAGACGTATTTTGTGAAAAGAAATGCAAGATGTTGTTTAATTGTTGATTTATGATCCACGTCACAAGTTTGTCCAAAGGTCTTCTCATCAGGGCTCTATAAATAAATAACTACGGCAGATCTGTAATATTTAATGCAGCCGAACGGTGTATTACAATGCCGTTATGTGATGACTACCAAAGAGAAAAGCAAGAACACTCGGAATAAATAAATAGAATGGTTTTGAATAATAGATGAGAGTAAAATCGACGTCACTTTACAGCCCCGCCCACTTTTGGGGAAACCAACGCTGTCATTTGAACGGCGATCAAGCCTGAAGCCACAGAGATCTTCTGTTACTGTCCTTTCTTCTTAGAGGAAGTACAGAAACACGTAACTCTGGATTTGTTTTAATGTTTGAGGTGCAATAAACGACACAGCAGCTTTTTGGCTGATAAAAACTATTATTTTCTGCCTCATGAGAGAAACAGCTGGAGAAATTACAGCCTCGTCTACTGATTTCAAATGTGTGCTCTAAAATGATATTTATAAATGACTATTATCATTATTATTATAAGCAAGACAATAAATGGCAAAGATATGTAGAAAATAAACGTCTTTAAGATACGTTCATAAGAAACGTAACGTGGGAGAAAATATGTTTCTAGCTAAACGTAATTGAGAATGCAGTTTAGTTCTGTGGGAACGTAATTTTTAGGAGACAGGGTTGCTGCTGCTGCTGCCGGAGCTGTGTGTATTGACGGAACCGCACTAGCTATCAGCCTCACACGGTCCTGGCTTCGATATCCCATACTGCACTCCCTCACATCACTTGACTCATAATCCTCAGGTCGAAAATGAGCGCCACAAACGACCACGTTTTTCGTCACAGACGCAGCATTGAAGTTCAGTCTCTTTGTCTGCACAAAACGAACCCAGGACCGAAAGCTAGCTAGCTTTCTTTGCCTGTTAGGGAAACTGTGGACTCGATGTCCTGACAGGCTGGTATTTGTGCAACCTGCACAAACACAATACTGCACCATGATTACAAATGGTGAAATACAATGTAAAACTACCGAAAAATACCAGCTCACTAAAACACAACCGCTCAACTCAACGCAACTACTAACTATACCCGCGGTCAGAGAGCGGAGATGTTTACCCTTTGTGATGTAATATGACGCGTTTAACGTTTGACCTTAAAAAAAAGCCGTTTTTAAGAGCAGAGCTTAAAATGGCTCCTTTCCTTCTGAATTCCTGCCCTTATGTCTCGTAAAACATATCAAATCCTACAATCACTTTTTTAATTGTAATTTTCAAGCAAGTTTAAACATAAATGTAGAAAAAAAAAACCCTGCAAGATGCTCTTTAAGGTTACGTTAACATTAACTTAACGTTGTAAGAAAGCAAAACGAACCTTCGAGAAATCTTTTACTCTCAGACTGGATGTAATTGTGTAGCGTTGCTTACCTCCAGAAGGACTTTTAGCTGTTTCCCAGTAGAGACTAGAGAAAGCTGTCAGAGCGGTTGCTCTCAGAAGAGCAGCATTGGGCGGACCAGAGAAGAACCAGTCAAGCACCAGAAAAGCACAAGAATGGTTCTTGAACCGGTTTGGTTTATTGGCAGTTTGCAAACCACTTAAGAGTACTGGAGTGTGGTGCTGTTGCTTTGGTCTGGATCTGTGAGCTAACCACGCCCCGTTCATTTGCATATAAGGAATGGAAATGTCTCATCATGAAATACAAGTCACCTGAAATAAATAATGCGTCATTATGAAATAAAAGTCCCATGAAATAAATAAATGTGTATTTAAATGTACATGTATACATATTTATTGCCTCATTTATTTATTTCAGAATTTATTTCATAGGCATATTTATATATATATATATATGTATTTATTTAATTATTTATTTATTTATTTAATTTTGGCTTAAATGGCATTCCATACTTTTCCAGTCTTTGCCAACTCCTCTCGTCCATCTGGAACATCAAGCAGGACAAATGTTAAGTTCTTATAAATGTCTTTTTATCAGGTCTCCTCGACCCCTCTGAGCTCTTTACAAACTACGAGTCATTCACCCATTCACATCTCATTCATGCAGAACAGCACCACTTGCTCTAGGGAAGCTACACACACTCACACACACACGTTCACACACGTTCACACACACACACACACACACACACACACACACACACACACACACACACACACACACACACACACACACTCACACACACTCACACACACACACACACACACACACACACACACACACACACACACACACACACACACACACACACACACACACACACACACACACACACACACACACACACAAACTCACACACACACACACACACACACTCACACACACACACACACACACACACACACACACACACACACACACACACACACACACACACACACACACACACTCACACTCACACTCACACTCACACTCACACTCACACTCTCACTCTCACACACACACACACACACACACACACACACACACACACACACACACACACACACACACACACACACACACACACACACACACACACACACACACACACACACACACACACACACACACACACACACACACACACACACACACGCCGTTGGCCATCGGGAGCAAATCAGGGTTCAATCTCACCATGTGCAGAACACCAACATCAATTTGGGAATGACTGAATGCAGGTCAGTGAGAGGAAATGAGGAAATGACAACATGTCTGATAACTGGAGAGGGATTTATGAAGAGTTCCTTGTAATGGAGGCAGTTTTTGGCCTCAGTTTGATTGTAATCTGAGATCATCAGTGAAAAATGCAGGGCGTGGCTGAACTGGTCTGACAGCTCCAATCAACTGAGAGGCTTTTATTTAAACTTAAATCTCTGAAGTTAAGTGCATAAAGTGTGAAGGGCTCAATGCAACCATCTTCCAACACTGAGAATGATCAGATTAAACTATCCGTTGTGACTCCATTCAAAGTGTGTCATAATGTAAAGTTGTGTCATTAAATATATAAAGATAAATGGAGAACATTTAAATATTTTAAAACACAGAGGTTGATTATCTTTGTAACGCCCAATAAGGAATCTGTTAGGATGCAACACGGTTAAACATTACACATGTAATGGAAAATGTTTCAGATCAATATGTAATATGATCAGAAGAGTGGAGTGTGATGGAAAGTGTTATCACCCTGAGGGAGCGTTCAAAGTTCACCATGTGTTCTAGAAAGGTTAGTGGTCTTGTCCTTTTGTGGAGTGTAGACATGATGTTTCTCTATTTGCTAGCAGGTGTGTTTAATAGAATCCTATATATGGTATGTTTATCTTTTTTATCTATCTTAGCCCCTCCTCTTGTATTTTTGGTGTGAAAATGTGAATATCAGACCCTCTGCAGACCTCCTGATGCTGACTGCTTGTGTAAGGGCCTAGCCAGCATGTTGATGTTTTTGTTATTGTTCCTGTTTTCATTGTGGTTTCTCTCATTTCAGTCTCAGCTTTCCTGCCCTTGATTGAACTCCACCTGCTTCCCTTCCCTAATTAGCCTCACCTGTGCCCCATTATCATCTCTCCCTCTGTCTACTTAGTCTGCATCCACATTCCCTTCAGTGCCAGTTCGTCTTAGTTATTCCTAGCGTTCCAGCAGTATTTTTCATAGTATCTGATTTCACGTGTACCTGACCCAGCTTCGTGTCCTGACTCGGTCCCTGTACCGAACCTTGGCTATAAAGACCTTTTTTGCATCCTAAGCCTCTGTCTCTGAGTCGTGCTATTGAGTCCTCCACTTGTGTTCATTCAGTCGTTACAGCTTGACTCTGTAACGATTTACATTCTTTAAGAATAAACTCCCTAAAAGACTGTCTTATTCCAAGAATCTTCATTTCAGTACAACGGAAAAGGTTTCCTCAACATTTTATTATTATTTGTTAGTTTGTCTCGGTACATTTTCAACACAATTTGGCGTGACGAACAGGAAGCCTTGAAAGACCGTAGGGAACCAAAGGAGGACGGGGACTGATCTCCTTCAGCCTCGACCTCAAGAACATCTTGAAGAGACGAGAGGTGCACAGAGATTTGTCACATTTGTCACGGGCGCAACCCACATTTTCAGCTCTGCTGCTCATCCCACAAATGCATGTTCCTCACAAATGCGGCACCATTGGAAAGGTAAGAAAACAGGGTTTGCAACAGTATACGTTTTATTGCCAAGAAGCATTGTGACAACAAAGAAATAATCTACCAAAAACAGATTTCCTTACTTTTTGTATTAAGCTTATCATTTATATAAAAAAAAATATATCATAATAAATCCTCCATATTGTCTGATGATGAACAGCCTCTGTGTCTTTTTCTCTCATGAGATTCCTGTGAACTCTGACACACTGATCCACCTTCAGAACCACATTCACTGATCCTCTGTATGCTGGGTTTGGGTTATTGTTCGATAACTCCTCATTGTCTCTGTGTTCTCTGTCAAATCTTCCAGTCCTGAAGATGAAATGTTCTATATAGAGAAGGCTTCACTTCAGTTAACATTTGGATCACTTATTGTGACTTTACATGACTTTTATGTATGAAATAATCTCCCAGTAATCAACTGTTTCACACTTGGCTAGTTGATGAATGTTTTTAGCAGAAATGCTTGTTTTCTTCCTCCAAAGGGTGATATGATCTCCTTGGGGCTGAACTTGTTGTGTACAAACCTCAGTGACTTATATGCACCTAATAACATTTAGTTTGGAGCAGCATGTAATAGATGCTAATAATCTATGTAGTAATTATAATTAAGTTCAATAAAGGGTTGAAGACAATAATAATGTGTCATGAATGAATTATGTCTCATGAGGTGAGAAATACATTTTAAATATGCATTTTTTAATAAATATATATACATCCGTGTCATTTCACTCCGTAAGGAACCTTCTGAGATAAAAATAATATTCAATCGCAACCAAGGTCTGTTTCAATGTGACCTGTATGCTCCTGTTCTTTCTTTAGCTCATTAGATGGTTAGTTGGTGCCATCTAGTTGACAGATACAATAACATTAACTGACCTGTTATTTCTCTGAAACTCACTGGGTCACACTGTACTACAAAGATCAATGTGGTCATTACTTAATGCAGGTCAATGAGAGGAAATAGAAAATCAGAGTTTGAAAGCTAGAGTGAATAAGTGAGTTTTGAGTGATTTTTTTAAGGATTCAAGAGCGTTGGCCTTTCGGGTGTGACTGGGAAGGGAGTTCCAGAGTGTTTGTCCTGATGGGCTGTAGTACGTTAGCTTCAGGTGACCTGAGGCGGCAGGTAGGGGTGTGTGGTTGGATGAGGTCACTGAGGTAGGAGTGTGTGGTTGGATGAGGTCACTGAGGAAGGGGTGTGTGGTTGGATGAGGTCACTGAGGTAGGGGTGTGTGGTTGGATGAGGTCACTGAGGAAGGGGTGTGTGGTTGGATGAGGTCACTGAGGAAGGGGTGTGTGGTTGGATGAGGTCACTGATATAGGGGTGTGTGGTTGGATGAGGTCACCAAGGTAGGGGTGTGTGGTTGGATGCGGTCACTGAGGAAGGGGTGTGTGGTTGGATGAGGTCACTGAGGAAGGGGTGTGTGGTTGGATGAGGTCACTGGTGTAGGGGTGTGTGGTTGGATGAGGTCACTGAGGAAGGGGTGTGTAGTTGGATGAGGTCACTGAGGAAGGGGTGTGTGGTTGGATGCGGTCACTGAGGAAGGGGTGTGTGGTTGGATGAGGTCACTGAGGTAGGGGTGTGTGGTTGGATGAGGTCACTGAGGTAGGGGTGTGTGGTTGGATGAGGTCACTGAGGTAGGGGTGTGTGGTTGGATGAGGTCACTGAGGTAGGGGTGTGTGATTGGATGAGGTCACTGAGGTAGGGGTGTGTGATTGGATGAGGTCACTGATGTAGGGGTGTGTGGTTGGATGAGGTCACCAAGGTAGGGGTGTGTGGTTGGATGCGGTCACTGAGGAAGGGGTGTGTGGTTGGATGAGGTCACTGAGGTAGGGGTGTGTGGTCGGATGAGGTCACCAAGGTAGGGGTGTGTGGTTGGATGCGGTCACTGAGGAAGGGGTGTGTGGTTGGATGAGGTCACTGAGGAAGGGGTGTGTGGTTGGATGAGGTCACTGAGGTAGGGGTGTGTGGTTGGATGAGGTGGTATAGCTGCTATTTTCAGAAAGGACATAGAAACTACCATAATCTCCATCCCGTTGTTTCTTAATTTGAACGCCTGGTCTTCAAACTCTCTGGTCCCACTCCCCTGGTCACAGCCATCATCTACCGTCCCCCGAAGCCAAACCCCTCCTTTCTCTCCGACCTCTCTGACATTCTCACTCAGCTTTCTGCCATATCCCCATCTGTTCTCCTCTTAGGTGATTTTAACATTCATGTTGACGACCCGACCTGCAAATATGCCTCTGAATTTAAGGAAACCCTTCACTGCTGCAACTTCTCTCAACACATCAACTTCCCAACACACAGCCGTGGTCACATCCTGGACTTGGTCTGCTCCACTGGTCTCACCATCCATCATCTGTCCAGCCTCAATCTCCACATCAACATGTGTGAACTATGAATGTAACAAAAGTCACTTGAAAATAAGTGTTCACAATGTTTATATGCATATATTATTATATGCATATATTATTATTTATTTGCCATGTACAAAAAACATAGTCAACTGCTATTGACATGTGCAGAGAATGACCCTATATCTAGTTTTCATATATATATGCATTTATTTTTTTCTTGGCCTAACTTTTATTTATTTTTTCTCCAGTTTTCTTTATTTCTTTGAACTCTTAATTTCTATACGTTTTTGACGCAGTAATGACAATGTTGTATTACTGTAGGATGATTCACGGGAGGGCTACTTCCCATAAGCTATGATTCATCCCTCCCACTTCTACTAATTGTATTTATCTGTGTGTATGAATTATACTTTTTTTCTTCTTTGGATGATTTAGTAGAATACAAAATAAAAAAACATTGTGTGGTGGAGATGTACTGTCTTTGACGGTCTTTCAAGGGATCCTGTTCGTGATGCCAAATTGTGGTGGAAGTTTACCGAGACAAACTAACAAATAATAATAAAATGGTGAGGAAACCTTTCCGTGATACTGAAATGAAGATTCTTGGAATAAGACGGTGTTTTAGGGAGTTTATTTTAGCAGGAAGGTAAATCATTACAGAGTCAAGCAGTCTGCAGCGAAGAACAACATTCAGGAGGTCTGCAGAGGGTCTGATATTCACATTTTGTTGGATTATGTTGGAAGTTAGAGACTGGCTGTGGTAACAGTTCATACAAACTCTGTACCAGACCATCACTGTGAGTATCTGTGTGTGTGTGTGTGTGTGTGTGTGTGTGTGTGTGTGTGTGTGTGCGTGTGTGTGTGCGTGCGTGTGCATGTGTGTGTGTGTGTGTGTGCGTGTGTGTGTGTGTGTGTGTGTGTGTGTGTGTGTGTGTGTGTGTGTGTGTGTGTGTGTGTGTGTGTGTGTGTGTGTGTGTGTGTGTGTGTTGTTCAACCACCTCCAGTATGGGTCTCTGTGTTCTGTAATTAATACAAAAAACATAGACAAGAACCATTGAATCAAAAGACACTGTGCATGCTGTGTTTAATGACACAGAGCACAGACTGGATGTGATATTGTCCAAAAGTATGTTGGGGAAAGTTATTCATCAAACATCAACACATTTTTAAAAGGGACCTATTCTGGAACTTCCCTTTCCTGCAGTGTGTTATAAAGGTTTCAGTGCATGTAAACGGTCTGCAGAGGCTTGAGTCCCAAAGTATTATATAATTGTTCTTTGTTTCAGGAGCACACTAAAGGAGACTACCAGAAGGCTCTGCTGAGTCTGTGCGGAGGAGACGACTGAGCTCTGAGTGGACTCCGTTTCCCAGAAGGCCGCTGGGTCCTAAAACATCAGCTGACTGCAGATTTGTTTTAACTCTGTCCATAAGAGCCTTTTTGTTGTTTCTTCTCTGTTAAGCAGATCACCTCCATCTCTCTGAGCAGCTTCAGCTTTTAAATAAAATCCTTTCACCAGATTGTGTTTTTCATTTGATGACGACCACGACAGGTCAGCAGGGACACTGATAAAATATAAATAATGTTGTTACAAATACATTTACTCAAGTTAGGTATTTTAATTGATTCTTTCGGTTTTTACACTATTTTATACATCTGCGAAATTCCACTATATTTGATTTGGTTAAAAATATAAATAATGGCAGAATTTGCAAGGAGAGCACAAAGCCTAAGAGGCTCATCAAAGTTCTCCTCCGTTTTATAAAGGCACTTTGAACAAATATCATAACATAGTTGTCTGTAGTGATGGGAATTACGGCTCTTTGAAGGGAGCCGGATCTTATGGCTCCGTTCCTTTCCGAGAGCCGTTCAAAAGAGCCGTTTTTTTAAGGGGGCGGGGTTACTGGGTTTATCTGTGAAATAATCACCAGGATAATGACTGACTGTATCGCCAGAAATCTACTTTTTCTCACAGAAAATGTATAACTTGCTTCATCTCTCAGCCGAACTACTGCTCAAGCAGCGTGCGTTATGCCATCATCTACGGCGCATGTGCATTCAGGAAAGCAAGTTCCTTTTAACTGTTTGCTGTGCCATACCTACACTGCAGACGCTTTTCTGCTTGCTCTTGCCTCTGCTTACTTCTTATGCTGATTTTCCTATTCTTATTCTCTGAAAACTTCGAGCAGCGGCTCCTGGACATTAACTTAACACTGGGACAGTTCATCTTCGTAAATAGACGGAGGGTTTCAGCCATATTTCAACATTTTTACGACGACCTCAGTCTTACAGTAGCGTGGCCTAGCAACAGCTAAAGCCTGGTAGGCTACTGCATGCTATTTAGCTTAAGCTAGTTGGTAGCAAAATGCCTCCGTTCTCTACAGATGACTTCCAAAAACTTATACAGAAGATGGCTGTGTTGGAAATGAAAATGCAACGGTTGGAAGTTAACGTGGAAGTGAATGGACTATGTCGTGGAAATGACACCACTTTACCAGTGTTGCAAAATAATGGAAAAGGGTATGCTAACTCACAGCTAGTTAGCAGCTACAAGGATTCCAAGGAACAGGAGGGCTGTGTACCGGGTAATAAATCTACAAGTGGTAGTCCTCCCTGGAACTCTCTGGGTGCAAAGCCTAAGAGTAAATCATTTCCATGGGATTTGGGAGGACGGATAACAGGCAGAGCCCAGCGCTCGGAAATCTGTGATGCGACCGGCTGGCCTGCATTGTTATCACCCAGGAAGAGCACCTCTTCAACCCCTGTTCCTACTAGGAAACAGCAGTGGACAGCTGCTAAAGGGAGAATTACAAACAATCCTCCTAAACCACCAAGTGTGCCAATCCAGAACAGATACGCTCCGCTGACCGAGAGCCGGAGATCTCTTTCTGATGACCTGGATAACCTGTCCTCTTCACACAGCAGGGTAAGGACCAATAGCTACTCCAAAAGTAAAAGGCTAGAGGGAAAACTAACGACTGGGCCTGAAACTCTGATTGTGGGTGACTCTGCTGTAAGAGATGTAAAAGGTCTGTGTAATAAGAACAACACCAAAGTACTCTGTTTTCCCAAGGATGTGGTATCTGACTTGGCTGAGAAGATCATGCATATTGGGGCTAACATCCGACTGTGAAGAATGTGGTACTGCACATTGGAACAAATGATGTTGTGAAACAACAGTCAGAAGTGCTGAAAGAAGACTTTAAATGTTTGTTGGAAACTGTCAGCTCTCTAAATGCAGAGGTGTTCATCAGTGGCCCTCTACCGCCAGTCAGAAGAGGAGTGGAGAGATTCAGCAGATTGTTTGCACTGAACACCTGGCTTTCAACTGTCTGTACTGAACATTCTGTCCATTTTATTGACAATTTTAACTTTTTCTGGGATCGCAGACATCTTTTCAAGGCAAATGGAGTTTGCCTGAACAAGTCAGGAGTAAAATTGTTTATCTCTAACATATTCAACTGCCTGCGTCATCAATCTGTTCCCTCTGCCAAGGACAAGCGGCAAGAGGAATCAAAACAGGAGAAAGACACAACACATCGCGCAGAAAACACTGAAGAAGTATCACTGCACCCGCCTGAGGAATGTTCTGATTATGGGAGACCTATGACACAAATGGAGGAGTCTCCACTGCCCGTCACCCTCCCTGTCAACGCCTTTGAGGATACTCGTCATTCATCCCCCAGCTCTCTCTACTCTCCGCTCACCCTTTCACCCTCGCCCACCCCCCTGGAGTTCGATGACCACATGAAGGCGACACGCAGGATTGGCAGCATGTCCTTTACCCCCGCCCCTCAACGACGCCCACCAAAATCACCGAAGCAGAGATGCGCACCATCTCCCCCGGCTTACAGTGTAGCCCTCACCTTGGCCTCCTATGATGAGAGGAGCAGGGTGGTGGGTCCTCCCTCCCCTTCAAAGCCTGATAGGGATGTGTGTGTACAAAACGCTGCAAACTGATATCTGCTGGGTCCAGGCTCAAGGGCGTATGGCACTCGCAAATCTTTCCAGGACATGCCGGGGCCCTGCCTGCCTGTAGCTTTGCCGATATCTGTGTTGATAGGTAATAGATTAAGAGCGGTGAATCATCTTAGATACAGGAAGCGGTCAAACGTTTGTGTGAGTTTATCTAATTTAGCAGTGATTCCATGTCAGCCACAGCTTGTTACAAAAAACCTGACTGATAGTGTGTTTAACGAACTTAAACTAGCTTTATTAAATGTCAGGTCTTTGGCAGGAAAAACATTTTTAATCAATGATTTTATCACTGAGCACAATCTAGATTTTATGTTTTTAACGGAAACATGGATTGAACAAAATAACAGTGCAGCTGTTCTTATCGAATCAACCCCTCCCAACTTTAGTTTTATGAGTCAGGAAAGAATGCATAAGAAAGGGGGTGGAGTTGCTATTCTGTTCAATGATTCCCTTCAATGCAGGAAGACATCTGATGGGAACTTTGCTTCTTTTGAATATGTGGCCCTTCAGCTGAAATGCTCCTCTCGAGCTCTGTTCCTAAATGTCTATTGACCACCCAAATACTGTGCAAGCTTTTTTGATGATTTTACCGAACTGCTGTCTATAGTGTGTATTGACTTTGACCGTCTAGTCATTGTTGGTGATTTTAACATCCATGTTGACAACCCCCAGGACAGAGGGGCAAAAGAACTGTTTTGTGTTCTTGATAGCTATGGACTGACTCAGCATGTGACGGAGCCCACGCACAATAAGGGGCACACTCTGGACTTAATTATCTCAAAGGGTCTGAATATCTCTAAGGTTGTGGTGACTGATGTTGCACTCTCTGACCATTCCTGTGTTTTCTTTGAGAGCTCTATTTCTGTTCACAAAAATGTTCAGAAAGAGGTAACCACAAAGCGATATTTAACTGAAAACGCTAGGGAAATGTTTACTCAGAATTTTTCTTCCACACTTGCCCCTGCTAACATCTCAGTAAATGAGCTAGTAGATCATTTTAATTCAAAAATTAAAAATGTTATAGATGCCATTGCTCCAACTAAGGTAAATCAATCAATCAATGTTTATTTATATAGCCCAATATCACAAATGTTACATTTGTCTCAGTGGACTTCACAGTTTGTACAAAATATCAGTATGACAATACGACACCCTCTGTCCTTAGACCCTCACATCGTACAAGGAAAAACTTCCGAAGAAAACCCACAGTTTTAAAGGGAAAAATGGGAGAAACCTCAGGGAGAGCAACAGAGGAGGGATCCCTCTCCCAGGACGGACAGACATGCAATAGATGCCGTGTGTAAATTGAAATGATAATACATTTGCAACATAGGTAGTCCAAATGTTTGGAAATGCATGTGTGTATAATAGGAAGATGAATCCATGAGGATATCCATCCAGGACCTATGATCCATGACCACAGCCACGACTCAAGATCCAGGGCTCGCGATGCAGGACACAGGACCGCAGGATCATCCATGACTCCGGATCCCAGCGTATATAGACACCAAAAAGAAAGAAATTTGGGGAAGCTGGGTTAATCGGAACATGAGAGTACACAGGTATAGACAGAGAGAAGGAAGAAGTAAGATGTCCCCCGACAAACTAAGCCTATCAGCAAAACTAGGGGCTGAATCTAATCAGCCCTAACTATAAGCTTTATCAAAAAGGAAGGTCTTAAGCGCACTCTTAAAAACGGATAGGGTGTCTGCCGCCCGAACACAAACTGGAAGCTGATTCCACAAATGTGGAGCTTGATAAGAAAAGGCTCTGGCTCCCATTGTACTTTTAGAGACTCTAGGAACAACCAACAACCCTGCAGTCTTGGAACGCAATGCCCTAGTAGGACAGTAGGGTATAATGAGTTCTTTAAGGTAAGATGGCGCCTGCCCATTAAGGGCTTTGTAGGCGAGAAGAAGAATTTTAAATTCTATCCTGTGTTCTATAGGGAGCCAGTGTAAGGCAGCCAGAACAGGAGTAATGTGGTCCCTTTTCCTAACTCTGGTTAGTACACGAGCTGCAGCATTTTGAATCAGCTGAAGCGACTTGACTGACTTCTTGGTACACCCTGATAATAAAGAGTTACAATAATCCAGCCTTGAAGTAACAAATGCATGGACTAGTTTCTCTGCATCGTTTTGAGGCAAGATATGCCTGATTTTTGCAATGTTACGTAGATGGAAGTAGGCGGTCCTTGAAATTGATTTTATGTGGGCGTTAAAGGATAAATCCTGATCAAATATAACACCAAGATTCCTTACAGTCTCACTGGAGGCCAAATTAATGCCATCCATAGTTAGTATATCTTTAGATAATTTGTTTCGTAGATTCTTCGGGCCAAGTACAATAACTTCAGTTTTGGTCGTGTTTAACATCAAAAAGTTTAAGGTCATCCACGTTTTTAAGTCCTTGAGGCAGTCTTGAATTTTATTTAGATGATTAATTTCATCAGGCTTGATTGATAAATATAGTTGAGTATCATCTGCATAACAATGAAAATTTACAGTAAAGGAAGTGACTGGGAAGAAAATATCTCCATGGAGAAAGGCCATGACCGTAAAAACAGAAAAAAGAGAATGTCGAAAGGCTGAACGCAGGTGGCGAAAAACAAATCTCCAGGTTCACTTTGAAATCTATAAAGAGAGACTTGGCCTTTATAATTTGGAATTGAAAAACGCACGACAATCGTTCTTCTCTGACATCATTACCAAAAACAAAAACAACGCACGTGCCTTATTTGCTACCGTCGACAGACTAACTAACCCCCCAGTGTCAGTAGCCTCTGAATTTCTATCCACCAGGGCGTGCAATGATTTTGCCTCCTTCTTCACTGACAAAATTCAGAAAATCAGACAAGCATTCAGTGCCTCTGCATCAGGAAGAGCAAATGTGTTGTCTCTGTGTCCACTTAACATCAATTCAAACACCATGACACAATTCCATCAGATTAATGATAAAAACCTAGAGGACATTATACAACTTCTGAAATCCTCCTCCTGCTGCCTTGATATTATTCCAACAGGATTTTTCAAAGATGTTTTGCCTTGCATGGCCTCAGATCTACTTCACATAGTAAACAAGTCTCTTCACTCAGGTGTTTTTCCACAGGCCCTGAAAACTGCAGTCATTAAACCGCTCTTAAAAAAGAATAATCTAGATGCTTCAGTAATGAACAATTACAGGCCCATATCAAACCTCCCATTTCTAGGTAAAATCATTGAAAAAGTTGTTTTTCAACAGTTGAGTAATTTCTTGCATTTAAATAACTGTTTGGATGTGTTCCAGTCAGGCTTTCGTCCAAACCACAGCACTGAGACTGCTCTTGTAAAGGTCTTTAATGACATCCACTTAAACACAGACAGTGGCAGAACTTCAGTGTTAGTATTATTAGATCTCAGTGCTGCGTTTGACACTGTTGACCACAACATATTACTAGACCGACTGGAAAACTGGGTGGGACTTTCGGAAACAATTCTAAATTGGTTTAAATCCTACTTAAAGGACAGAAACAACTTTGTTTCTATAGGTAAATACACATCTGAGTTGACAAATATGACATGTGGGGTACCTCAAGGCTCCATCTTGGGGCCTCTTCTATTTAACGTCTACATGCTACCACTGGCTCAGATAATGAAGAACAACAAAATAAGTTACCATAGCTATGCGGATGACACACAAATTTATGTAACAATTTCACCAGGAGACTATGCTCCAATTCAAACACTGAGTAAGTGCATTGAACAAATCAATGACTGGATGTGTCAGAACTTTCTCCAATTAAACAAAGATAAAACTGAGGTAATGGTTTTTGGAGCCAAGGCAGAACGTATAAAAGTTAGCACTGAGCTTCAGTCTGCAATGTTCAAAACAACAGATAAAGCCAGAAATCTAGGTGTAGTCATGGACTCTGACCTGAGTTTCAACAGTCATATTAAAACAGTTACTAAATCAGCCTACTATCACCTAAAGAATATATCTAGGGTTAAAAGACTAATGTCACAGCAGGATTTGGAAAAACTTGTCCATGCTTTTATCTTCAGTAGACTCGACTACTGTAATGGTGTCTTCACAGGTCTCACTAAAAAATCTATTAGAAAGCTGCAGCTGATTCAGAACGCTGCTGCTCGAGTCCTCACTAACACTAAGAAAGTGGATCACATCACTCCTGTTCTGAAGTCTTTACAGTGGCTTCCTGTGTGTCAAAGAATAGATTTCAAAATACTGCTGCTGGTTTATAAAGCACTGAATGGTTTAGGCCCAAAATACATTTCTGACCTCCTGCTAAATTATGAACCATCCAGATCTCTCAGGTCTTCAGGGACTGGTCAGCTTTCTGTCCCCAGAGTCAGAACTAAACATGGAGAAGCAGCGTTTAGTTATTATGCTCCAAATATCTGGAACAAACTCCCAGAAACCTGCAGGTCCGCTGCAACTCTGACTACTTTTAAATCCAGGCTGAAGACTTTTCTTTTTGTCGCTGCTTTTAATTGAACTATTCGTATCTTAAACTGCACTGTAACTTTTATTCATGTATTTTTTTTTTCTTTTAATGTTTATTTTATTCGCTTTTCTTTTTAATGACTGATTTTAAATGCCATTTTCTTAATGTCTTTCATTTTTTGTAAAGCACTTTGAATTGCCTTGTGTTGAAAAGTGCTATATAAATAAACTTGCCTTGCCTTGCCTAAAGGCGAGTGGATTTATGGCAGGCAGTGAACCAACGATAAAAATAACGGCTCTCACCAAGTACGACTCGGTTCCCTTTGTTCGTACCAAAGAGCCGTTCAAAAGAATCGGATCGTTCGTGAATGTAACATCACCAGTTGTCAGAAATGTGGGTACCACTTTACAATAAGACTACCCTTATAAAGGGTTCATGAAGGGTTTACAATTAGGTTATGAATTAGGTTGTAAACACTTTATTAATCATTAAGAACCATTTATAAACCAGTTCTAACATAGTTTTCATACATCAACACAGGCTCACTATTTGGCAAGATGACTAAGCCTTATATTGGCTACTTAGCGAGAATCAACTCAGTGAACAACAGATACCAAGGATGCTGGCTGATGAAGAAGATGAAGTAAGCTAGGTAGCAAATATAAGGCTTAGCAGTACAGATACATGTGGGCTCACTATGTGGCAAGCGACCGGTCACAGTTGCCCTGTTTATCTCATGTCTTATAAAAGCTTATTAATGATTTATAAAGTGTTCACAACCTAATTAATAAATGAATTACAAACTATTCGTAAACCCTTTATACGGGTAGTCTTATTGTAAAGTGGTACCGAAATGTGACACAATGACTGGCACTCAAGCACTGCGTCTTTGAGGGGAATACAGTATCTAGTGAGAGTGCTATGTGTAGGCCTGGGACCAGCACCAATGAGCCATTCTGTGCAGTTAAGGCTTGTTGAGGTTGAGCTTCATGTGGTGTGCAGTCAGCCACTGAGAGACGACAGGAGAACACACTCAGGTCTACAAGCAAATGCATCTTTCTGAGAGATGATGTTCAGAGACACTTTGAATTGTGGGCCTTCTCAATTTACTGCTATCCAGTCAAGCTGGTTGGCAAACACTGGGAAATATCTTTATCTATCCATTTACCATGCAGTTCATTTACTCTAACTTCCTGCATCTCAGTGAGCAATCAAGTTCTTACACTTTCTACTTTAGGGAAGACCTTTGTATCAATTTACAACTGTATACTTTTTTGAAAAAAAGTTGGTGCACAAGAAATGTCTTGAGTCATGAGATCATTGACAGATTGTTTTGTCTTCAAAGGTTTTATTGAACTCAATAAAAAGTAAGTAAGAGTATTAGAAGCTATTAGATGCTGCTCTAAAGAAAGCTTTATTAAACTGCATATATGTCACAGCAGTTTGTACACACAGAGTTCTGCCCAGAAAATATGATTTCACCATTTCACAAAGAAAAGAAACATTTCTGCCAGAAAAAGAAAGTGTATCTATACAGCACATATCCACAAGGCAATTCAAAGGCTTTACAAAAACATCAAAATACTTCCGACAAAGAGCAAAAGAAACATTTAAAAAACACATTTGAATACATAGAAAAAACATTTATTAAAAACAGTGAGACACTTGATTACTGGGAGATTCTGCAGATATACGGATCATTATAACTAAATGCTGCTTCTCCTGTAAAGGCACAACCAAAGTGTAGCCGCGTCACTACCAACCATTTAACCACACGACTGGAAGATATCTCTTGCTACACTCATGTAATGTCCCCCGAGACCAGGGACATTACAACAGGACAGGAAGTTCTCTCCTCCTACAGAGGACACAGAGACACTGAGGAGTGATATGACCAGAACCCAAACCCAGCATACAGAGGTTCAGTGAATGTGGTTCTGAAGGTGTGGAGGTGGGTCAGTGTGTCAGAGGAGACTCTGTAGAAGGAGAGAGAGCCAGCAGGATGATCCAGATACACTGCTACTCTACCAGAGGGGGAGGGGGAGGAGGAGGAGGAGGAGGAGGAGAAGAAGGAGGAGAAGAAGGAGGAGAAGAAGGAAAAGGAGGAGGAGGACGAGGGGTTGTGTGCTCCTGCGTCTTTGCTATTGTGCCACACAGAGTAACCTTTATCAGAGCAGACCAGACTCCAGGACTGATCGTTCCATCCTAACAGTGACTCTTCATTGTCTCCTCTCCTCCTGATTCCTCTGGAAGTCACTGATATAAAAACCTTCCCTCTCCACTCGACCTCCCAGTAACAGCGACCAGTCAGAGCTTCTCTACACATCAGCTGTTCCCAGAAGTCAAACCTCTCTGGATGATCAGGATATTCCTGCTCCTCCTCCACACATGTCACCTTCCTGTTGCAGTCAGACAGTTTGAGTTCTCTGTGTGCTGTGTTTGGGTCCAGTGTGAGTTCACATGAATCTGATGAAAGAAAAAAACACAGCATCTGTTTATCAGAAAACCAGCCTGTCCTCCTAAAAAAACGACCAAATAGGTCGATTGTTTAAGCAGCTTAGATTACGACCCATAGCCACGTTTTAAAGTGTAGCACCTCTAGTGGCCGTGTAAGAAACAACATGCTCCCGTTTATTCACAAATAACCCTCTCTGTAAAATCCTAAATTGTAGGATAGTTTGGCCATTAAAACGCTTTTTGATTAGATTTCTAGTGAGAAGTGTTTATTGTACTTTTAGAAACCACGCCCAGTGGATGTGTAGGATCTACAGTTTGATAGATATTACGAAGATGATTTGAGGTCTCGCCAGGATAACGTGTATATGGGGCAGCTTCCATGTAAAGTTAGCGTGGGTGAAAACAGTTTTTCCGGTCTCGAAGTTTTCATAATAAAACCGGAAGTATTCCCCTCACTGTCAAATGATTACACAGTGATATCTGCATTACTAATCCACTAAAAAACATCAGTTTATCCTTGTTAATTACACAATATTGATTGGTTTAAATTGTGTACAATGCTTTTGTGTTTTTAACCTTCGATTCAGAGAAACAAATAGTTTTTTTCGGAGTTTAGACACTACAGTTTCCGAAGACACTACACTACCCAGAATCCCCAGCTATCGTTTGGGACTACAACATCCGCCTTGCTTTACAAACCCCGTGATTAGTCATCAAGCCCTGTGATTGGATGTTGGAGTGACAGTGCGACAAGGTTACGCTGAGCGTCAACAGCTCTTTGAAATGGAATGGAACCACGGCAGACTATCCAAAACTGGACTTGGACGGGTACAGCCCCCGGGTCCAGCCCCCCCCCCCCCCCAGAACTACACATGCTGGCTATTGTGTGTTTCGCAACATTATATGGCACATCTCTTTATAAGACGTTTTCGTATTTCACACAATTAGAAGTTGCCAGTATTAAACTGTGTACACCCTGGAGGTTTAGGGGATACGAAACACGGTGGTGTTATCAAATTTAAAACATATAATTAATAAATGGGTGAATTAATATACCCACATGACAGCTAAGGTCAGAAGAGCTTTATTTAACAGCTGGTCTTATGTCTGTGACCCCTCCTGTTGTTCATTGATAAGCCTGAAACATGCACCTGTCAAGGTTCAGATGCACATTTTGCAAATATGGCAGTAGCCATCGATCAGCTTAAGATAAGATACTTTATTGATCCCAAGTTGGGAAATGTTTTTGTTACAGCAGCATACTACTTTGTTCTACTCCACTACAATTCAGAGATTAACCTGGTATTTTTACTCCACTACATTTATTTTAGTTACTTTACAGATTCTGATTAATGATGTGAAATATAAACAACCCTTAAATCAGACTTTAGTTACACCTGAGTCAAATTCAGGGAAGGTGATTGTCAAGTGCCAAAATAAACTATGCAACATATTGGACGTTAAGTACTTTGTCAGACTTCATATTTATCTGTGGATAACCCCAACGTTTTTTATTATTCAAAAGAAGACCTTAACTTAAAGTATTCTTTCTGTTTATATAAAGCCTTATTAGTTGGTCTGTTTTGCACATCCTCCTGTTAATATCTTTGGACGTCCTGCTGTTTTATTGTAGAGATCACTACAGTATCTTCTTGATATTTTCAATTTTGTATGTAGGCTACTCTTAATATTTAAATGTTTTCATCAAATAAAACTTATTCAACAACAAAATTCAATAACGTGCTTTAACCACTAGGCGGTGCGGGTTAAAAAACCAGTGGTGTAGTTAATAAAACATAATAATATCAAACATAATAACACTATTCACTTTATTGTGAAATGAAAACAGAACGGTAAAGGAAAATACAGTTTCAGTCTCTCGATGTGAAGCCTATGCATTGTACCATGAACCTGTATAGACCTGTAACAGTCAACTGCATGAGGAGTTGGAAAGGTAATGAATTAATGAATGAATTAAAATGTCGAACTCGGACTTCATTTTAAGTACATTTCGGCCAGGGATGTAGAGCTATATTTGTTTAACCACCGGATTGGCAAAACAGGAGTGTGTGCACCAGTCTGCCTTGATCTATGTATTCATGTATGTGACTCTCACAGTATCTGCTGCCCACAGCTGTTTTATAGAAGAAAAACTCCTTCACTTCATGAAATCTCCGCAGCACCAGGAGGCAGGGTTAACTCAGCCTCTGAGAAGAGGAGCGCACAGTGCCTTTCACGCACCGCCTTTCACGCACCGCCTTCACTGTGTTTACCTTCAGAATCATTAGAAAGGCTAAGAGCGACCGCAGGCTGATGTGTTTTTACCACACACACACACACACACACATCCACCCACCCACCCAACCACACACACACACCCACACACACCCACCCACACACACACACACACACACACACACACACACACACACACACACACACACACACACACACACACACACACACACACACACACACACACACACACAGACAGACACACACACACACACACACACACATACCGTGTATACATCACTTCAGGAGACATTACATTGACTTACATGCATTTCCTGGAGACTTATCCTAACCTTAACCATAACCAACACATTCCTAACCCTAACACTATTTAGAGAGAATGGACGTCCATTCTCGGGAGACGTCTGACAGTGGTGCGGTTACCCAAAGTGACAGACCTAATTTTACCTCTATTTAGAGGCAATGGACTTCCACTCTCGGGAGAGCCCCAAACGACGGACTGTAAGCAGGGTCCCACACTCACAGGCAGAGATCCAGGGTGATGCACATGGCTTTATTACCCCGGAATGAGTGTGTGAAAGCTGGGTAAAAGTGCTGTGAATACAGGGGGGGAGAGTGCTGCAGCAGCAGCAGCAGCAGGCTGTGACCCAGAGAGAGCAGCTCCTTCCAGCACCTCGCTCAATCCCACCCAGAGTTGACAGGCTGCTGCTTACAGAGTCACTGGTCCCACACTCACAGGCAGAGATCCAGGGTGATGTACATGGGTCAGAAAAATTCTAAGTTAACTTTTGGAAGAACCATATAAAAGGGTGAAAATGGATAAAATGTATCCGAAAATATTGTCTCTTAAGGCGGGTAGAGTCCCCTGACAACTCCCGTTACATTCCTCCAGAGTCAGAAAAAGTCTAAGTTAACTTTTGGAAGAACCAGAAAAAAGGGGTGAAAATGGATAAATTGTACCCCAAAATAGTGTCTCTTAAGGTGGATATAGTCCCCTGACAACTCCCGTTACATTCCTCCAGAGTCAGAAAAATAGTGTCTCTTAAGGCGGGTAAAAGTTATGTGAATATGGGGTGACGTATATGGACACTTGAGCACCAGCAAGACCCCCACCTCCATAACCAACCCTGTCTCCTAAAAATTACGTTCCCACAGAACTAAACTGCATTCTCAATTACGTTTAGTCAGAAACGTATTTTCTCCCACGTTACGTTTCTTATGAACGTATCTTAAATACGTTTATTTTCTACATATCTTTACCATTTATTGTCTTGCTTATAATAATGATAATAGTCATTTATAAATATCATTTTAGAGCACACATTTGAAATCAGTAGGCGAGGCTGTAATTTTGCCAGCTGTTACTCTCATGAGGCAGAAAATAATAGTTTTAACAGCCAAAAAGCTGCTGTGTCGTTTATTGCACCTCAAACATTAAAACAAATCCAGAGTTACGTGTTTCTGTACTTCCTCTAAGAAGAAAGGACAGTAACAGAAGATCTCTGTGGCTTCAGGCTTGATCGCTGTTCAAATGACAGCGTTGGTTTCCCCAAAAGTGGGCGGGGCTGTAAAGTGACGTCGATTTTACTCTCATCTATTATTCAAAACCATTCTATTTATTTATTCCGAGTGTTCTTGCTTTTCTCTTTGGAAGTCATCACATAACGGCATTGTAATACACCGTTCGGCTGCATTAAATATTACACATCTGCTGTAGTTCTTTATTTATAGAGCCCTGATGAGAAGACCTTTGGACAAACTTAAAGAACTGCCGCCAAAACTGAATATGTGACGTGGATCATAAATCAACAATTAAACAACATCTTGCATTTCTTTTCACAAAATACGTCTCCTTGCAGTATCAATAGTAATTCGGCTGACTTCTATATTTGATCCAATTGGTAGATAGGTTATATTTACACCATAACGGTGCACAGCTGATAGAAAAGGACTTGTAGTTTTTAAAGATATTACTGATTTTCTTTGAATATAAGAATGTAAATACTGAGTTGAGAGAATAGTCAGGGGTTTTGGGTGATGGGAGACACATCTATGGAATCACCATTTCAATAGCTTACCATTAAATGACGGATATGCCTTTCTGTCTGTGATGTTTTACAAATCAGATATTAATGTGTAGAAGTAAAGCATGAGAAATAGTTTAGCAATATCCTGTAAAATTATGTAAAAACATGAATAAAACTACACATCTTCAGATGTTATACATAAGTGTCCTACACTAATAATACAAAGTTATTATTAGTATGCTGTGTGTACCTTGTGTGCACCGCCTAGTGGTTAAAGCACGTTATTGAATTATTTTTGTTGAATAATGTTATTTGATGAAAACATATTAAGAGTACATACTTTCATAGGGGGAAAGTAGAAGGTCAATGATATAAATATAGAATATAAAAAATCAAGAAGATACTGTAAGTGATCTCTACAATAAAACAGTTTAGTGCCGGATGTACAAAGATATTAATTGGAGGATGTGCAAAACAGACAAACTAATTAGCCTTTATTAACACATTAAAGAATACTTTAGGTTAAGGTCTTCTTTCAAATAAGAAAAAAGCTTTGGGGGTATCTATCTACAGATAAATATTAAGCCTGACAAAGTACTTAACGTCTAATATATTGCTTTCCTGCAATGTTAACTATGTTGAAGCACTTATTTTAACTGATATTATACACATTAATTATACTCTTATGCAGATAGAATAAGAAATGTGCAGAATGACAGTTTAATGGTGGAGGTACACACATATTGATAGATGTCTTAATGCACTGTTGAGGAACCTGTGACCCAAGTGTTTCATTCATTGCATAACTACACCGTAGTTGTGTATATGATATGTCAATAAACCTTAGAACATCTTGAAATCTTGAAAGGGATGTGCAAAATATTAATTATATACAGTCTTTAATTAACTATTAGTAGAGAATAACGAGTAATGAATATACTTTATAGAGATCTGCAGATAAATGTTTAGTCTTCTCAAGCACCAACTATCAAATATCTCTCCTGATTGTTGGCACTTGACAATCACCTTTCCTGAATTTTACTCAGGTGTAACTAAAGTCTGATTTAAGGGTTGTTTATATTTCACATCATTAATCAGAATCTGCAAAGTAACTAAAATAAATGTAGTGGAGTAAAAATACCAGGTTAACCTCTGAATTGTAGTGGAGTAGAATTACAAAGTAACAATGAGCTGTCATGTGGGTATATATTAATGCTGCCCATTATGGATACAAGCGATTTTCACCCATGTAGTAATTACATGTTTTAAATGTGTACACACCAATGTGTTTCCTATCGCCTAAACCCCCAGGGCTGTACACAGTTTAATACTGTCAACTTCTAATTTTGGGAAAAACGAAAACGTCTTTTAAAACTACAATTCCCAGTAGAGACGTGCCATAGAGAACATGTTGCGAAACACAATAGCCAGCATGTGTATTTCTGGGGGGGGCGTTCGAGTCCAGTTTTGAATAGTCTGCCGTGGTTTCGTTCCATTTCAAAGAGCTTGACGCTCGGCGTAACCTTGGCGCACTGCCACTCCAACATCCAATCCCAGAGCTTGAAGATTAATCACGGGGTTTGTCAACGGGACTGTAGTCCCAAACGATAGCTGGGGATTATGGGTAGTGTAGTGTCTTCGGCAATCCTAAACTGAATTTTTTTCCGGATATCATATCGCATTAACAACATCACATCTGGCGTCACAGAGATCTTCTGTTACTGTCCTTTCTTCTTAGAGGAAGTACAGAAACACGTAACTCTGGATTTGTTTTAATGTTTGAGGTGCAATAAACGACACAGCAGCTTTTTGGCATGTTAAAACTATTATTTTCTGTCTCGCTCATGAGAGTAACAGCTGGCGAAATTACAGCCTTGCCTACTGATTTTTAAATGTGTGCTCTAAAATGATATTTATAAATGACTATTATCATTATTATAAGCAAGACAATAAATGGCAAAGATATGTAGAAAATAAACGTATTTAAGATACGTTCATAACGAACGTAACGTGGGAGAAAATATGTTTCTAGAAGATATGTAGAAAATAAACGTATTTGAGAAACGTTCAAAGTGTTTCAAAGGCGGGGGAAAGTTGTTTAAAATAGTATGATACCTCCTGGGCGCATCACCGCATTTTACAAGCCAGGGAAGGTGTCTGAATCCTGGGTCAACTTTGTTTAAATAGTATGATACCTCCAGGGCGCATCACCGCATTTTACAAGCCAGGGAAGGTGTCTGAATCCTGGGTAAACTTTGTTTAAATAGTATGATACCTCCAGGGCGCATCACCACATTTTACAAGCCAGGGAAGGTGTCTGAATCCTGGGTAAACTTTGTTTAAATAGTATTATACCTCCAGGTCGCATCACCGCATTTTACAAGCCAGGGAAAGTGTCTGAATCCTGGGTAAACTTTGTTTAAATAGTATGATACCTCCAGGGCGCATCACCGCATTTTACAAGCCAGGGAAGGTGTCTGAATCCTGGGTAAACATTGTTTAATTGTTTAAGTGTTTTTAAATGTGTGAAAACAGTGTTTTGTCACTTTCAAAACTCTCCCGTCATTGACCGGATAAATTGGGTTGATGTTGTATTCAATCTGACCGTTAATATTCCAGTGAGACGAAGTACGTACAATGACCGGAGTGATCCCATGTTAATTTTGTCCCAATGCCGGAGCATTCCCTAACCCTAACCCTAACCCTAATCCTAAACCCAAGTCTTCACCCTAAAATGAATGATTCCCTCCAATTTGTCCCCATAAGGGCGGCAAGTCCCCACACGTGACTGTGTAAACAGATTTAGGTCCCCACAAGTATAGTAATGCTAGGCCACACACACACACACACACACACACACACACACACACACACACACACACACACACACACACACACACACACACACACACACACACACACACACACACAATTTAAACGCAGACTTCTGTTCCTCTATATTTCGTTGTTATCGTTTCACTCAACGGACCTGCCCCTTTTTTTTTTCAAACTCTCCCTTTTTTGGTCCATCTGCGGCGGTAATATGTTTTATGCGCTGTGATGTTTCGGCTGTACCTTTAGTAATGAATATTAAATGTTCATTTGATCATTGGTTTTATTATGAAAAGGTCGAGACCGGAAATACTGTTTTCAACCCGTAACTTTACATGGAGGCTGCCGCATACCTCAAATCATCTTCGTAATATCTATCAATCTATAGATCCTACATATCGACTGGACGTGGATTCTAAAAGTACAATATACACTTCTCGCTAGAAATCTAATGAAAAAGCGTTTTAATGGCCAAACTATCCTACAATTTAGGATTTTACAGAGAGGGTTATTTGTGAATAAACGACCATCTGTAACGTTTGCATTCAACGGGAGCAGGACGTATTAAGCGCTTGAACAATCGGCATATTTGGTCGTATGAGTTGGAGGACTTGTTGCAGAAAACACATGAGAAGGCTTTTTTCTTTGTGTTTGTCCAGGTGCTGTTTATTATATGTATTTGTATAAATGTGATAATATATATAATCTTGTCAGTAATGTGATAATGAATACTCATCTCAACTGACTGTTTTGTCATCATACTCAACCTAAATCCACACTTACATTTCCTCACATCAGGTTTTAACCACTGCTCTCCACAATGGTCGGTCCTGGAGGAAGAAACAGTCTGAATGATCAAGGACATTTCACACATCAGTTAAAGGACTGTCAACATTTCAAACGTCATATTAAGGCATCATTTTAGTTATCAGAGAATACAATAAGCTAAAAGGTGTTTCTCTTGGCAGAAAGGGATGTTTAATGTTATTATTGAAAAGTCTAAATGTATTTGATGATGGGCGTAATCGGAGGAAGGAGGTCACAATTGTAACGTTCTTATTGAGGGATCCAGTGAGATGGTCTCTAGTTTGAATCTGAATTATTGTACCTTATGTTTATGAACAGGTGTTCTCATGTGTGTTACTCATTTTAACAGAATTTAACAAAAGTTGTTGAGATTTGTCCCTAAACTACACAGGTTTAAACCTTCTGGTGGTGCTAGAATGAAAGTCAAAGGATCTCTACGGATGAATCTTCTGGAAGCCATTCATGTCTGAGCTTGAATTCAAATATCAACATATGTAGTAACTGGTTTAACAGTCAGGACCTACATAGAGATAAACATCCCCACACTCTCATTGCGTTTATTGTTTAAATGAAAATGAAGTTTTTGATGTTTCTAATATATTTGTAGGGATCAGTCTGTTTCCTTACTCAGGCTCTGTAGCTTCGCTGAACAGAATTAAGAGAAACAATAAGTTCTTCATGCAGTCTGTCGGTCCATACCTGAGAGTGTGCAGTGTCCAGTCTGGATCCTTCTGTAGAACAGACAGCAGCTTCACTCCTCGGTCTCCTGGATGATTGAAGCTCAGGTCCAGCTCTCTCAGATGGGAGGGGTTGGAGACCAGAGCCGAGACCAGAGAAGCACAGCCTTTCTTTGTGACCAGACAACCTGAGAGACTGAACACACACACACACACACACACACACACACACACACACACACACACACACACACACACACACACACACACACACACACACACACACACACACACACACACACACACACACACACACACACACACACACACACACACACACACACATACACACACACACACACACACACACACACACACACACACACACACACACACACACACACACATAATGTTGACTTTACTCATGGTCACCTTTTACTGATGGCCTAAATTGGAGTTACCAATCCAGTCCAATACACCCTATTTCAATATGCTTTTCTGAGTGATATGTACGGAGCCCCTAAGGGGACATGGGTGGGCTGGGCTGGGTGAGATTCCCGGGCAGATTTTTAGCCCCTGCACAGAGCGGAGCACACACGCACACATCATACACCTTGGTGACCGGAAATCTCTTTTATAAAACTGATAAAAGGGGAGTAATCGGGCAGTTCAATGTGTGTAGAGGTGTGTGTGTGTGTGTGTGTGTGTGTGTGTGTGTGTGTGTGTGTGTGTGTGTGTGTGTTTGTGTGTGTGTGTGTGTGTGTGTGTGTGTGTGTGTGTGTGTGTGTGTGTGTGTGTGTGTGTACTCCTCCTTGGCGCATCGGCAACTTTCTGACCTGAGAGTCTCCAGTTCACAGTGTGGACTCTCCAGTCCAGCAGACAGCAGCTTCACTCCTGAATCCTGCAGGTCGTTGTTACTCAGGTCCAGATCTCTCAGACTAGAGGACTGGGAGCCGAGGACTGAGGACAGAGCTTCACAGCTTCTCTCTGACAGGTTACAGTCACTCAGCCTGAAGGATTATTTTAAAGAAAATAAAAAAAATGAAGTATTATTTCTCATCTATGACATATAAACAAGTTAAATAATGTTTGTATTCCTTTTATTCATCCACTCACACAGCTTTCCTGGAGGCTTTGACCACTGGCAGCATCCTCAGAAGAGCCTCCTCTGAAGCAGAGTATCTCTTCAGGTCAAACACGTCCAGATCTTCTCCTGATGACAGTAAGATGAAGACCAGAGCTGACCACTGAGCAGGAGACAGATTATCTGTGGAGAGACTTCCTGAACTCAGGTACTGTTGGATCTGCTCCACTAGAGAACGATCATTCAGTTCATTCAGACAGTGGAACAGGTTGATGCTTCTCTGTGCAGACAGATCCTCATCCATCTTCTTCTTGATGTACTGGACTGTTTCCTGATTGGTCTCTGAACCACTTCCTGTTTGTGTCAGCAGACCTTGTAGGAGAGTCTGATTGGTCTGCAGTGAAAGACCCAGCAAGAAGCGGAGGAACAAGTCCAGGTGTCCGTTTGGACTCTGTAAGGCCTGGTCCACAGCACTCTGGTAGAGATGTGTTAGTTTAGGTTCATCTTCAGACTTCTGGGAGGTTGTTGGTTCTTCTGACATCAGGTTGACCCCAGAGTTGATGAAGGTCAGATGGACATGAAGAGCAGCCAGAAACTCCTGAACGCTCAGATGGACGAAGCAGAACACCTTGTCCTGGTACAGTCCTCTCTCCTCTCTAAAGACCTGTGTGAACACTCCTGAGTACACTGAGGCTGCTCTGATATCGATGCCACACTCTGTCAGGTCGGACTCATAGAAGATCAGGTTGCCTTTCTGCAGCTGCTCAAAAGCCAGTTTCCCCAGAGACTCCATCATCTTCCTGCTCTCTGGACTCCAGTGTGGATCTGTCTCAGCTCCTCCATCATACTTGATGTTCTTCACTTTGGACTGAACCACCAGGAAGTGGATGTACATCTCAGTCAGGGTCTTGGGCAGCTCTCCTCCCTCTCTGGTTTTCAACACCTCCTCCAGAACTGTAGCAGAGATCCAGCAGAAGACTGGGATGTGGCACATGATGTGGAGGCTTCGTGAGGTCTTGATGTGGGAGATGATGGTGCCGGCCTGCTCCTGATCTCTGAACCTCTTCCTGAAGTACTCCTCCTTCTGTGGGTCAGTGAACCCTCGGACCTCTGTCACCATGTCCACACACTCAGGAGGGATCTGATTGGCTGCTGCAGGTCGTGTGGTTATCCAGAGGCGAGCAGAGGGAAGCAGCTTCCCCCTGATGAGGTTTGTCAGCAGCACATCCACTGAGGTGGACTCTATGACATCAGTCAGGATCTCAGTGTTGAGGAAGTCCAGAGGAAGTCGACTCTCATCCAGACCGTCAAAGATGAACACGACCGGGAACTGATCAAACCTGCAGATTCCTGCGTCTCTGGTTTCAGGGAAGAAGTGATGAACAAGTTCCACCAAGCTGTACTTGTTCTCTCTCACCACATTCAGCTCTCTGAAGGTGAATGGAAATATGAACTGGATGTCCTGGTTGGCTTTGCCTTCAGCCCAGTCCAGAGAGAACTTCTGTGTTAAGACTGTTTTCCCAATGCCAGCCACTCCCTTTGTCAGCACTGCTCTGATTGGTGCATCTCTTCCAGGTGAGGCTTTAAAGAGGTCTTCTTGTCTGATGGTTGTTTCTGGTCTGTGTGGTTTCCTGGATGCTGTTTCAATCTGTCTGACCTCATGTTCCTTGTTGACCTCTGCAGACCCCCCCTCTGTGATGTAGAGCTCTGTGTAGATCTGGTTCAGAAGGGTTGGGTTTCCTGCTTTAGCAATGCCCTCAAACACACACTGGAACTTCTCCTTCAGGGTGGATTTAAGTTTACGTCTGTAGACTTTAGCAGCAGTTCCTGAATGGACAAACAAGAAATGTAATTAAAAGGTAAGTAAGATGTCAGTCAGCTTCAACAAAATACATGACATTTGGTAAAGTGATTCATTTGCGCTATTGTTAACGTGCTAAGGTTACCTGATTAATGGTGAAAGTTAACATTCACAAGTTTTATATCATCGTAATTAACTGTTTAGCTTGTTTATTAGTAATGTAACAAAATATGTTTTGTTCTCTTTATTGTTACTTCCTTCACGAATGTTTTAGCTAACAATAAGCGTATGCACTGACTAACAAGACAACATTTTATAAAGTGAAACTCCTCCCATCTTTCCTCCACCTCCTCTCCATCATGTTGAATGTGTTAAATCCTCTTACTGCTCTGCAGACGGTCAGCCAGCTCCTCCTGCTTCATGCTCCTCAGGAAGTGCAGTGAGATGTTCAGGAATGCCTCTCTGCTGCTCCTCTGCTCTTCATCTTCACAGTCCAACACCTCCTCGCCCTGACTCTCTAAGCATTCTGGGTAATCTGAAGTCAGGACTGTCTGGATCTTCTTCAGCTCGCTCTTCACAAAAGTGACAATGTGGTCCTCCAGCAGCTGGAACAGAATAAAATGTAGCGTGAATCAGACATGGAGACGGCTCTGACCCCTCAGAGTAACGGCTAACTTCCTCTAAATAGGAGATAAATGCTGAATACGTTGTAATGCGAGAAAGGAACTTTGACCATTTGGTATCCACCACCGAGGTGTGACTTGATGCTTAACTGTTGTTGAGATCATAGTATGAAGTGAATACTTATAACAAAAGTTAATTATAAATCAAATATGATCAATCATATTCTTGTATGAACCCATAAGGAAAATGCTTCTTGATGGTTTTTGAATATGTATGTATGCTTACAATTATAGTTGTTGCTGTTTGATAACTTTGCGCTTTAAAAAGAGGGTGTTGAGATCTTCATAGTATGTTGAATACTTAAAACGAAAGTTAGTTATAATCAAATATAATCAATTATATTCTTGTATAACCCACAATGAAAATGCTTCATATTTTAGGTTTTTCTATAGTTACAGTATAAACAAAACACAAGTGGTTTGTTAAGTTGAGTGTAAGACGTATAATGATTTATGCCTTACTCTTTGATAAGAGAGTAGGCAGTTTCTTCCCTCTCCTCTCACAGCAGTTCACAGGGAGGGGGCTCCGGACTTAAGGAGAAATGCATTGAGGCCTCAAAAAGGTGGTTATGTCATAGCCATAGAATATGTCTGGTCATGTCCTTTTTTACACAAACATGGGAAGGTGTGTCTTATACCATAGCCAATAGAATATGTCCAGTACTGTACATCAGTGGCCATGCCCAGTTTTTTTCATTGGTTGGGTAAGTAGGAGGTGTTTTTGGGGTTTTCTATCCGTTTTTTTGAGCATAAAGAGACTGGCTTTTTGGGAGGGAGCGAGAGAGAGAGAGGGGGGATCCCCTGGTATACTCTCTCCCGGTAGGCTCTGTCCCTCAGAGCTGGGTTAATAGCTCTCGGTAAGGTTCTCTCAAACTTGGTAAATATCTATTGATTTTCTTCGTTGAAAGCTGAGTGGATTACTTTGTGAATGAGTGGAATGAATTGAGATGTGTATGTGAGTATTAGTAACCGCCACCTGTGAGGATCTTCCTCCGAATACCTGCGGGAGATAGGTATGTGTTTGTGGATGTTAGTACCCGCCATCTGTGTTGGAAAAAAGGTATGAAATTGATGTGAATTGATTGGGTGAAAATGAAAGTTTGAATATGCTTTTTATTATCACCGGTCTTTTTATGAGGAAATGCCTCTAAATTCTATCGAGAGATTTAGAAATCACAACCGAATTGGGCAATTGAAATTACAATTTTGGTAATCAATGTAAAACTGTGAATTAAAGTTTCATATTTGAACATGATCACAGCATCATTTTGTTTAGTATGATTATAATGTTGTAAAGAGACAAGGTAAAAACCCTGTATTAGTTTGGACCTATTTTTCTTCAAATAAACTGATCCCACCTTTTGGACTGGGACAACTTAAAAGACATCTGCGCTCTCCTCTCCTGCTTCAAAGGTAAGATTGCACCCTGCCACACTCACTCTTAGGTAGGGCCACACCTCATTTACTGATATCAAAATCCTTCGGGATCGCTGAAACAGATTTAAGAGAGTTGTCTGAATTCAAACAGCAGTTAATTGAACCTGGTTCTTCGGGGAGTTAATAGAGGTGAGATCTTGCTGACGTTGGTGGATCTGAGCCAAGCAGTAAACTTACATAGACTCAATAACTTTGGTTAGGTCAATTAGTAGGTCAGAGTAATTTCCCGGAATAAATTATCAGGACCTCACCGACTCTAACACTGTTCATAACCAATTAATACAATTGAATGATAGAAAATGCCTTAATGTGATTCTAAAATAGGGAGAACAATTATTAGGGCCCGAGCACGGAGCGCTAGGACCCAACGGTGTCCTAGCACGAAGTGCGAGGAACCTATTGTTCACTTTTATTTATTTTAATTAGCATAATTCTCTAAAACAGTGAAATGTTAACTTAAATTTCAATTTATGCTTCGTATACAGCATCGGTGGAGACTCAGACACATTACCGTAGAAAACGAGTATTCAGACGATGAATATTGCCGCCATGAATCAAAACATACTCACAAAAAGGCGGGGCTTAGAAAGAAATGCTCATAACTCATCAACAATATTTTGGTGGATAGGTTCAGTCTGTCTTGGGGAATAGGCACACATCATATATTTATGATCCACGTCACGTATTCAGTTCCGGTGGCAGTTCTTCCAGTTTGTCTAGAAGTCTTCTCATCAGGGCTCTATAAATAAAGAACTACGGCAGATCTGTAATATTTAATGCAGCGGAACCGTGTATTACAATGGCGTTATGTGATGACTTTCAAAGAGAAAAGCAAGCACACGCGGAATAAAGTGATATATATATATTTGTTTTTATGTTTTCGGATTTCATATCGCATTAACATCATATCCCAGCTCTCCTTCTAACCCCAGCTCTCCTTCTAACCCCAGCTCTCCTTCTAACCCCAGCTCTCCTTCTGACCCCAGCTCTCCTTCTAACCCCAGCTCTCACGGGTTGGTGCGGTCTGGATTAAACAGTGGTTTACTTATTGTTCCTTGTGTCTTTAACTGGAGGGAGCCAGACACTCACCATAAATATGGAGTCCAGGTCAGTTTGATGCTGCTGGGAAGACTGACCACCAGGACCCTCTGATCTCTGCTGATGAACTCTGTGGAGCAAAGAGGAGGATTTTAAAACAAATACAGAAACTAAGAGTTACATGTGCTGAGTTTGAAGATCCTCATTCAAACCGGACATACAGCTTAAGAAAAGATGTCCATGGTCATTTCATTTTTCTAAGTTAAATACCATTTCAGAATAATGTAGTGTGCAGTGGACTGGTCTCAGATGGTGGATCCTTATAGAAACACAATCACTGATAAAAATGTAATAGAGAATTAAACCTGATAGTCTGCACAGACAGCAGTCATTAGGCCTTGGGGTTTGGGCGCCCTATTGTATGAAGATTTGCTGGCGACTGTTTCCTGAGGCTCTCTTCATCAGCTGTGTTAAGAGATGAACCCTTTCTTACTTCTTAATATGCATAAAGAAAGGTTGTAAACATTCTCTCCTTCAGATACTGATAGGACTCAATATATGCCATGAGTCAGAGAGTAAACATCTGACTAATAAATAATAATAACAATACATTTTTATATTTGGAGGAGCCTTTCAAGACACCAAAGAACACCTAACAATGCATTAAAGAAACACTCAATAAGGTAAAACAGCAACATAGAAAATTCAGGCTGGGCAGACAGAAAAAGAGACATCAATGAAAAGCAGACGGGGACAGGAAGTAGCTTTGATAAACAAACCGGACTAAAGTGAGTAGGCTGATCCGAACAGGACAGCTTTGAATGTGGTGATTGTGTCAGACTGTCGGAAGTGTAATAAGTCTTCAGTGTCTGACATCAGTTTGAAGCTCTGCTGTGTTCTCCTTGTGGTTCAGTTCTTTGCTTCAAGAACTCCTTTACGATGTGCAGCAAATAAAATGCAGCTGAGAATGATGTAGAAATTCTAAAGTTTTAAAAGCGAACAAAAAAAACAACTTGAATTCATACCTTGGTCCATCGCTATGCTCTCCATCTTCAAACGTTATAGGGTGAGGCATAGACCAGTCACTCTTCATGGACACACAGCTGGGTCCAGGAGAGTCTGGTCCCTCATGGGGGATCCTGATAGAAACACAATCACTGATGAATGTTCAGAAGATAAAACGTTGTTGATAATTATGTTGAATTTCAAGCATTTTAATAGAGAAAAAGAAAAATGACTTTTGCTTTAAATTCTTACTCTGGACTATCATCATACTCTCTAGCTTTAAACTTAATACATGGAGGCATAGAGTTTCCACTCTTCATGGACACACAGCTGGGTCCAGGTCCAGGAGGGTCTGGTCCCTCATGGGGGATCCTGAGAGAATCAAAAACATGATAAATGTAAAGATGCACTGACACTCTGCTGAAAATGATGCTGACTTTTGAATATGTTAATACTGATAAGATGAATAATAACTTTGGATCAGTGGTTTCCATCTTGCAGGTTGGCAGGCTCAAACGTCCTCTGTAGATTCCTGGAGGATCTGTTGTGGTGTCGAACCTAAACACAAACACAACAACATGCTCTTTACTGCTCCTTCCTCTCTGTCACACACTGGATCTGGGAATGAACAAGAAGGGAGTCTGTGTGAGCTCATACTAAATCAAACACAATGTATTTATCTATGGAGATTTACAATGAAGTGTGTTCATCAGCAATATCAAGAATGAGAGAAGTCAATGGACGAGCGGCATATCTGCTGTGGAGGTTAGGGTTAGGGAATGATGTACTTTTTATTTTTCCTCTTCATAAGTTCTGCCACTGCAGTTACAAAGTTTGTTCTCTTGCAATAGGGACATACAACTTCTTCATAGCATTGCACCTTTACCCTCTTTTTTATCCACTGCAAAGGATCGTGGGTCAGAATAGCCAGGAAGCATGCTGGTTTACAAACTACAACATGCAACCAGCTGCAGTTGAACATCCTGGTATTCTGGAGTCCTAGACAGGATGCAGTGACCCCAACCCGTGCTGCACAGCCCTCACATTCACCCAGAAAACAGTATGTTGAGCATATAGGCGTTAGGTTGTCACAATGTGTTAAAGAACACCCACAATGAACTGACTTGGATAGGAGAGGATTTCAGATAGAAAGTCCTGCTGACATGAGACTCCACTGGAGCGTCTCTGACTGCAGTATCATTAAAGACATGAAGACCCTCTACATTCAGTGACTGTGGAGAGACCACAAAGGATGTGTTATAACCTGCCTGGTGTGTGTACGCTTCAAAGATAAATAAATGAAAACACCTCAGTCCCGTTGATCCGAGCCGTCAGTCCGGTTCTTACATTTCCTCCCAGCACTAAGGATGCTTACTCAGATTACAATCAAACTGCTGCCAGAAACTGTCACCTTTACAAGGAAGTCTTTCTTGAAAAACATTCTCCACTTTAGAATAGATATTTAGCAGCAAGAAACATTTAAACGGTGCAACAGAACAAGTGATCCTGATGATCAAACATTTACAGATTCCTTTTTTTAGGAAACACAAAAATGTGTTCAGGTTAGGTTACTTCTTTGCTGGAATTATCCAATTATCCAATTTCCAAAAAGCATTTAAATCATATTCTCACCTTCTGAATGTCTTTCAGGTCAATTGAAACACCTTCATGCTTCATGTATCACTGCTCATCTCATCCTCATCCGTCCTGTGTCTGCCTGCATCTGATCTGAGGACGCCGTCACTCCCTCATAACTTCAGAGCATCAAAACACATCAGAGTGACGTGAGAACAGGTCCAACAAGCCCAAGAGACCAGTCAGTTTGAGATATGGTGTAGTTCTACTAGCTGTCCACTAGATGGTGGTAACTGATCATTCAATGAAATAAAGCTCAGCACTAATTTACAAATGTTCACTCTGACAGTTGACGTGATCTCATTAGCATCCTAGTGTAGCTGTGATGAAGAGTTTCCCACAGACGCACAGTATTGACTGATCTCCTTCCTCTCTGCGGACGCCTGAAGACACAGATCTGTTCTTTTATTAGGATTTCTTCCAGGTTAAAGTCAAGACAATTGTAATTATGGATCCTACACCAATAACACCATTAATCAATGTCATTTATAATCACACTTTTCATTTTAATAAACAAAACTCAAAGTGCTACAAAATAAAAATCTCAATAAAAACATTAAAAACATTAAGTAGAGAGGGCAACAAGAGGATGGTTAAAGTTAGCAAAAGGCTTTGTTAAAAACAAATATTTGTTAGGCCTTACAAGTACATAAGCTTCAAATAAGATAAATGATTTGGAGTGATACATTTTTTAGTTTTTTGTTTTTGATTGGCCAAGTCGGACATTATTTTTGAACAAATTATTTTTGGATGAAGTTTTAGTGATCATTTTTGATTACACACATTGTTCTACAACAATTTGTGACCTACATCTTCTGATATTCACGCTTAAACATTATCACTTAAATGGTCAAAAACACAAGACATCAAATGACAATAAACAACAGGACTGATCACCGTGGAATTCCCCTGGAAACCAACATCAGAAACAACAACAGACCGTCTTTGGCCGTCTTGGCCAAATAGTTGTGTCGCACTCTCATTGCAGTGAGAACAGCAAGTTATCAAGTACGTTCTGCTCATACCGTCAGATGATAGAACTGACCTTTTTGAATGGCCACGTTAAATACTGGATTCTGATTGGTGGGTCTGTTATTTCTGTTTAGTAGTTAGTTGCTAAAGATGCTCTGATCAAGGGACCCTGTGCTGTCATATCGATCCGGTCAGTTTAACTTAGTTTAAAGACATTTGAACTGTCAGAAAACACCATGGAATACTTTGAGAATATGATATTTTAAAGTAAATAAACAGAGAAGAAGAACACTAGAGTTTAAAGGGATTGGGCTCTGGCTGTATTTAGAGACTGGTTGATGGGAAATACAATTTAAACAGACTTGGACAGGTACTGAAAACCTGGATCAGTGCTGCTGTCATTTTAAGTTACGATGCTGCAGTTCAGACGCTGAGAACAGAAGACGGACCCCTCCACTAACATATCTCACACTATCACAAACATCCCATCAGAAGACTCAACGCTCCATCAAACAGTTTCAAATACAAAGTCCAGCTAACATGAGACTCCACTGGAGCGTCTCTGACTGCAGTATCAGTAAAGACATGAAGACCCTAAACACGCAGTGAATGTGAAGAGACCACAAAGGGGTTTTACATCATTCCTGGTTTGTTTACTTTTCAAAGATTAAAAATAAACAAAAGCACCTCAGTCACGTTGATCCAGGTTTGACACTCCCTCACAGCACTGATGATCTCAGGTTACAACCAGACTGCTGCCAAAAGCTGGCACCATTACAAGGAAGTCTTTTTAAAATAATTCTTTAAGTCCAAGGAAATTCTCTACAATACTTAGTAGATATATAGAATCAGCATCAATAACAATCAGTCCTGTCCATTTAAACAGTGATACAGAACAATGTGATCAAAGTGATCCTGATGATCAAACCTCTACAGATTCCTCTGGTAGGATTCTCATCAATGAACTGAGTTTTAGTCAACACATCTCTGTGGTTAGCTCAGGTAACTACTTGGTTGTATTTATCCCCAAATGTCTAATCCCACATTTTGAAAAGCATATTCTCACCTGCTGAATTATCTTCAGGTCAATTTAGACGCCTGCGTGTGTGGAAGAGACTCTGCTCATGTCTTCCTCCACAGTCCTGTGTCTGCGTGCATCTGATCTGAGGACGCTGTCACTCCCTCATAACTTCAGAGTGTAAAAACACATCAGAGTGACGTGAGAACCTGTCCAACAAGAGCAAGAAACCAGTGAGAGGTGATGCAGTTCTACTAGCTGTCCACTAGATGGGGGTAAATGACAATCTAATGAAACACAGTCAGCAGTGACATTGAGATGTGATGAAGCAGCCGTGTTGATCATGTCTATGGCCCTTTCTCATTTCTCTAACTCCCCTCCTCGACTCCCCTCCTCGACTCCTATCCTCGATACTTAGTCTCGCCCACAGGAGATGTGAGCCGAGGAGCCGAGGAGGGGAACCGAGGAGAGAGGAGGGGAAGCAGCAGGCGGTTAGAGAAATGAGAACTCCTCTCCTCTGAGCGGTCATTTTAAAGAGACGTCCATTAATGATGACAGGAGGCACAGCAGCCCTCTGTCTGATGGACAGATGTGTTCATGACCACTTTGATTCATTCACAGTGCGGTATAATGAGACAATAACAGGCTACAGATGCGGACACACACACACACACACACACACACACACACACACACACACATATATGTATATATTTATATACATATATATACAATTTCAGAATCAAACAGAGCACTCTCATATTAACGTAACACTATCAGAGACTGGATATATCCCCCCCCCCTCTCTGGTCGCTACAATGAGGAAAATAAATGACGGACCAAAAGTTTTATTTACAAGTATTAAAAGTAAGCAGAGGACACCAAACCAACTGAGACCTGTCTGTCCGCTGCATCTACGCACACACTGTACCAAACACACACACGCACCTACAGCTAACAGCCTAACAGCCGTTGTGTATTTTATTATGTGAAGCACTAAATGGTTTTAGAAAAATATGGACTCTTTGTTTGTAGATATCTACTAAACTACAGCAAATAAAGAGAGTAGGCCTGTTATACTGAGTGATATATATTATACACACTGCTCTGCTTTCTGCACGGACCTCACAGCTGTTCTCTCTGGAAACATCGCGTCGCGATGAGAGCAGTTAATAAAATAATATCCAGGGGATGCATGCAGAGCTGTCATTGGCTGAGATCAGTCCGGCCGTGCGTCACGACTCTTTGAAACATCTCTGTTGCCGGAAATGCATCCACGAAGGAGCCGTGGAGGACCGTGGAGGACCCATCAGTGTATCCTCGGTTAGAGCTCCTCCAGAGAGCCTCCTCGATGCTCGATGCTCGGTCCTCGAAGTGCATTTAGAGAAATGAGATGTCCTTCAACATGGCGCGCTGAAATTCATTTCCGGGTCACTACCGGAGGACCGAGGAGTCGAGGAGGGGGATTTGCTGAAATGAGAACGGGCCTATATCTGTCTGATTAGAAACATATAGGATTCTTTTAAACACACCTGCTAGCAAATACATTAGCAACAACAAATAGCTCTAACACCATTTACGACTCATTTAGGTTAGGACATGTTACTGCTACCTGTTGTGAGAAATAGCTTGTAAAAGAAGAACAGATGGTGAACTTTAAATGCTAACTCAGCATGATGACATTTCCCATTACACTCCACTTTTCTGATCGTATTACAGATTGATCACAAATATAGAAGTATTATACATTTGATCATTGGCATTCAAAATTCACAAGGATTCAATTTAATACATCACAGTGTCTGATAGAAGAAAAAACATATGCCATATTGCAGTCACTGGGATGAGCAAGCGAATCTGAAGGAAATAAAACAAAAGATATGTACGCACTTGTTTCATCATCAAAGTCAGAACTGGAGTCAGAGGATGAGGAGAAGGGTGTCAGGGGAGACTTCAACATGTCAGCTTCAGTCTTCAGGGGTTGATAGGCTAACAAAGTGATTGATAATGACTTGTCAATAGCTTTCATAACAAGTCCTTTAACACAGGGAATAAAGCAACAGCCACTCAGAGCCAACAGTCCTATGACAGTGACTAGAGAGGTGAGAATAGCTCAAATCACCGCTTCCCATTTCCCAAGCCATCAACCAGCCTGTATGTGAAGGTCTAGCCCAGAGTGTTCAGCTAACTCTGAGTGACCGAAGCTCAGCTGAAGCTTTAGTGACAGATCCATCTAACAGTGTTGTTCGGGATAGATGTTCATCATCACAAACACCTCATTTCTCAGCCAGGAGCATCTCTGGAGCCATTCTGTTCTGCGGGAGGTAGCATCGACCTGTTCAGCTAATCCTTTAATAGCATCATGAGTGTAATTAACGAAACTTTGATGATTATAATAAATATAATTTATCATCTCAACATTTGTATTAATAGTTACCCAGAAGAAGAGTGATTAGAGTCCCGCCAATATCTGATGTCTAGCTTTAAACTCCTCTGGCACTCCCACAGGAACGCCTATGCATGCATGTAATCTCTGTCGTCGAAAGAGGCCAACGGTGCATCCCTTTTCTCTCGGGAGGGTTTGTAATTCAGATCTTTAATTTGACCTATCGTCACAGGCATAATTAACATCACTGGGGTACATGTACCCAACCAATTACTTGGTATCAAAACAAACAGAGTGACGTGAAAACCTGTGTAACCAGTGTCAGAAACCCAGTCAGTGTCAGTGGTGATGTAGTTCCAATAGCTGCCCACTAGATGGCTCTAAATGACTTACTACAGGTAAAAACATATTTTTCATGCATTGGTCGAAATCTCTTATTTCAGACAAGTGGAAAGAAATCATTTTAAGTCGACATTTACTTTTTATTTATACTTTTCTCTCACCAAAAGTTAGAATATCATAAAGCCTCATTTGCATATTCAAAAATAACATTAAAATAATTGTCTTGTCCTGGCTCTTTGTTTGACTTCAGGTGATCCAGGTCGTCAGCTAGTGTTGTTGCTAGATTGTAATCTTCATTTCCTGTCATCTGTGAAACATGAAGGAAGTGTCAGAACAGCTCTTAAAAACTGATCAATGTGACAGAGGGACTATTATTTTTCAACACCTAATACAACATGCAGGCATTGAGTGTTCAGGGTTCAAATACATCTGTTACAAAATGGCATTCCTCAATTAGTCTCAAAACAAAGGAGTCTCCTTACGTATAAAATTGAATACAGAACAAAATGCTCAACATTTTAATTATCAAGTCTCCTTTTAACTTCAGTCATAATTTAAGGATTTAAAAACACAGATGTTAATTTATCTCTGCCACCATAAATCCCCTAAAACCATTTTTAGAATATGTGGGTGAAATATAAAAAAAATGGTGGTATTGTAACAGAATAAAATGTAATATTTGTTACAGGTTTTTAAAGTTTGTGATTAAACATCTGGGGATAAAAATAACTAGGCAGTTACCTAACCTATGCAAGTAGTATGGTTGCCTCAACATAACACATGTATGGATATTTCGCATGAAAAGCTTTTAAAATGAAGGTACACAGTTTTCACACGGGCAAAGGAGTACATTTGCCATTAAATCAAAATGTGTTTGAAGCCAAAGCGTGTTTGAAGAAGTGGAAAAAGAACATCACCCTAGCAGCCTGAGCTTCTTGAGACTCCAGGTTTGTGGCTACGCTGGTTTCATGTCCCTCCGATGTGTTTGTCCCTGCTGATCTGAAAGGTTTTGTGTCAGTCAGCACCATCTAGTGGAGAGCTAGTAGAACTTCATCACCTCCATCACCTCTCACCTTGACTGGTTCTTCTTGCCCTTGTTGGACCTGTTCTCACGTCACTCTGGTGTGTTTTTATACTCTGAAGTTATGAGGGAGTGACGGCGTCCTCAGATCAGATGCAGGCAGACACAGGACTGATGAGGAAGAGATGAGCAGAGTTTCCTCCACATATGCAGGCGTCTAAATTAACCTGAAGGGAATTCAGCAGGTGAGAATATGATTTAAATGCTTTTTCAGTTTGTAAGTTTATTGGGTACATTATTATACATTTGGGGATAGATACAACCAATAAGTTACTTGACCTGATTACATTCAGTTCATCAGTTAGGAATCCTACCAGAGGAATCTGTAGATGTTTGATCATCAGGATCACTCTGATCACATCATGCTGTATCACAGTTTAACTGGTCAGAACAAATGTGTCTTGGTGCTGATTCTATAAATCTATTCCAAAGTATCGTAGAGAATTAGTCTCAGAATTAAAGAAGAATGTTTTTAGAAAGACTTCCTTGTAATGGCGACAGTACTTGGCAACAGTTTGACTGTAATCTGAGTTCATATCTACAGTGGAAAAAACAGGGAGTGTCTGATCCGGACTAAAAACTCAGATCAACATGACCGACATGTTTGTTTGTTTATGTTTTAATATTGAAACATAGCAGACGTGATATAATACCTGTGTGTAAAGGGCCTTTATGTCTTATTATTTATGTCTTTGTATTTGAAGCGGTTTGATGGGGCATTGACTTTGCTGATGGGATGTTTGTGATAGCATGAGATATGTACATGTAGGGGTCCGTCGTTCTGTTCTATTATCAGTGTCTGAACTGCAACGTGACTTCAAATGACGGCAGCACTGATCGAGGTTTTCTGTACCTGTCCAAGTCAGAAATAACAGACCAATCAGAATCCAGTACTTAGTAACAAAGACAGTGTTTTCCTCTCATGCAGCACATCATGTAAATTATACCTGTTTGTTTCTGAAGTCACAGTCGGCTGAGTCCAAAGTAGATTTTTGATGTGGGTTTCCTTTGAAATTGAGTCCCATCGACATCAGTCCCAATCTGTATTGCTATTTGATGCGTTGCTCTTTGAGAATTTAACTGATCATTTTTATCAACAATATTTACATTTCTTAACATTGTGCACCTTGGCCAAAACATAAATTTAATTTCATTTCATTTCAATCTTTCTTTCGAACAGATTAAAAAAATAACAAATAAAAAATAACAAATGTGAAAAAACAGAATACCGTATTGTTAAAATACAGTATTTATCCACATTCATGATACAAAAAAAGTCTTCATATTAATAATAATAATAAATCATATGTGTCCGAAAGGGAGTAGGAGGAAGCAAATGCTTATTAATTCCCACCCCTTACTTGATCAATGATTGTCCTTTAAATCATTATGCAAGTTATTCCTACTTACATTTACATTTATACATACATATACAATCATTTCTCATCTTCAATCACCTTTCTTCATTCTCATAGTTTTCCCAAAAAGTGTTTCTGTCCATCCTTTTAAACTGAATGATGCTTGTGCTTTGTTTTAACTCCTGCTCCAAACCGTTCCATAAAATCACCCCACAGATTGTTAAACTCTTCTCAGAGTTGTTCTGACCTTGAGTTGTTTCAAATGTAGATTTCCTCTCAAATTATACCCCCCCCTCTCTGTCTATGAACAGTGTTTTCTAGGAAGTAGATTATGTCTGGCTCTGTGCCATTTTAAATTTAACCAGATCAGTAAACTTCAGTGTGTGTGACTTCAAAAATAATACATTAGTTCAAGATATCCAACATTATTGATAACTCTTATAGCCCTTTTTTGTAATGTGCATAACGGCTGTAGGTAAACTTCTCATTCTGTATACTGGGATTTAGTTTGGGATGTTTGAAGTTAATGTACCTGCAGGAGTTTTGCTGTTCTCAGTTTGTATCTTTATAGTTTGTTTGATTTATTGTACATTTTTTAGTAACTTTAGATAAAAGCGTAGGCTAAATGTAATATAATGTGTCCGATCAGGCACTCATGCACGTGATCCACGCTGCTTCATCATGTGTTAGTGCTGAGCTTTATTTCATTAGAGGGTCCGTTAGCACCACCTAGTGGACAACTGGTAGAACTACACCACCTCTCACTGACTGGGTTTCTGACTGATGAGGAAGAGTTTCCTCCTCATGTGAAGCCGTCTCAATTGACCTGAAGGGAATTGAGCAGGTGATAATATGATGGAGATGTTTTTTATTTGAGATTATACATTTGGGGATAATTCCAACCAAGAAGTAACTTAAACTGACAAAGTATTTTTGTTTCCTAAAACTCAGTTCATCAGGTGAGAATCCTACCAGAGGAATCTGTAGATGTTTGATCACCAGGATCACTTTGATCACATTGTTCTGTATCACCGTTTAAATGGACAGGACTAATGTTTCCTGATGCTGATGCTATAAATCTATTCTATAGTATTGTGGAGAATGTCCCTCGGACTTAAAGATGAATGATTTTAGAAAGACTTCCTTGTAATGATGCCAGCAGCTTTTGGCAGCAGTTTGATTGTAATCTGAGATATCATCAGCAGTGAAAAATGCAGGCAGTTTCTGATCCGGTCCAACAGCTCCGATCAACGTGACTGGAGGATGTGGCTCAGTGGATAGTGTGATGGAGTTCAAATCAGGGGAGCACAGGTTCAAACCCCACTGCAGTCAGCATGTCGTTGTGTCCCTGAGACACTTCACCCCAAAATGCTCCTGTGGGGATTGCCCACAGTGTTGAGTATTAAAGTCGCTTTGGATAAAAGCGTCTAACAAATGTAATGTAATGTTACTGACATGTTTTAAAAAAGAAAAAGTTCAACATTGAAGAGTAACAGATGTGATATAACCTCTTTGTGGTCTCTTCACATTCACTGCGTGTTTAGGGCCTTCATGTCTTTACTGATACTGCAGTCAGAGACGCTCCAGTGGAGTCTCATGTCAGCTGGACTTTGTATTTGAAACTGTTTGATGGAGCGTTGAGTTTTCTGATGGGATGTTTGTGATAGCGTGAGATATGTTAGTGGAGGGCTCCGTCTTCTGTTCTCAGCGTCTGAACTGCAGCATCGTAACTTAAAATGACAGCAGCACGGATCCAGGTTTTCAGTACCTGTCCAGGTCTGTTGAAATTGTATTTCCCATCAACCAGTCTCTAAATACAGCCAGAGCCCATTCCCTTTAAACTCTAGTGTTCTTCCTCTCTGTTTATTTACTTGGGACAGTTGAACCATCATGACACAAAAATGATATTGTTCAACAAGTATTCCATTTAGTTTCTGACGGTGGATAATGTCTTTGTCCGCAGCTAAAGTTAAACTGACCGGATCGATATGACAGCACAGGGTCCCTTGATCAGAGCATCCTTAGCAACTAACTACTAAACAGAAATAACAGACCCACCAATCAGAATCCAGTATTTAACGTGGCCATTCAAAAAGGCCAGTTCTATCATCTGACGGTATGAGCAGAACGTACTTGATAACTTGCTGTTCTCACTGCAATGAGAGTGCAACACAACTATTTGGCCAAGACGCTAGCAGGCTGCTCAGTCGGCTCTGTTGTTGTTTCTGATGTTGGTTTCCAGGGGAATTCCACGGTGATCAGTCCTGTTGTTTATTATCATTTGATGTCTTGTGTTTTTGACAGTTTGACTGATAATGTTTAAGCGTGAATATTTGAAGATGTAAGTCACAAATCGTTGTAGAACAATGCGTATAATCAAAAAGGTTCACTAAAACTTCATCCAAAAATAATTTGTCTATAAATAAATACTTAAACTTGCAATGTCCAACTTGGCCAATCAACATAACAACAAAAAAATGCATTTTTTTTGTATCACTCCAAATGGTTTATCTTATTTGAAGCTTATGTACTTGTAAGGCCTACAACATTTTTTTTTAACAAAGCCTTTTGCTAGAACTTTAACCATCCTCTTGTTGCCCTGTCTACCTTTTTTTTTTAATGTTTTTATTGAGATTTGTATTCTGTAGCACTTTGAGTTTTGTTTATTAAAATGAAAAGTGTGATTATAAATGACATTGATGAATTGTGTTATTGGTGTAGGATCCATAGTTACAATTGTCTTGACTTTAATCTGGAAGAAATCCTAATAAAAGAACAGATCTGTGTCTTCAGGCGTCCGCAGAGAGGATGGAGATCAGTCAATACTGTGGGAAACTCTTCATCACAGCTACACTAGGATGCTAATGAGATCACGTCAACTGTCAGAGCTTTATTTAATTCAAAGATCAGTTACCACTATCTAGATTCTAGTGGACAGCTAGTAGAACTACACCCTCTCTCAAATTGACTGTTTTCTTGTGCTTGTTGGACAGGTTTCTTGTGACTCATGTGTTTTGATGCTCTGAAGTTATGAGGGTGTGACAGCGTCCTCAGATCAGATGCAGGCAGACACAGGATCGATGAGCAGAGATACATGAAGCATGAAGGTGTTTCAATTGACCTGAAGGGAATTCAGAAGGTAAGAATATGATTTAAATGCTTTTTGGAGATTGAATAATTGGATAATTACTTCAAAGAAAACCTAACCAGACAAAGTATTTTTGTTTCCTAAAACTCAGTTCATCAGGTGAGAATCCTACCAGAGGAATCTGTAAATGTTTGATCATCAGGATCACTTTGTCTGTATCACCGTTTAAATGTTTCTTGCTGCTAAATATCTCTTCTAAAGTGGAGAATGTTTTTCAAGAAAGACTTCCTTGTAATGGTGACAGTTTTTGGCGGCAGTTTGATTGTAATCTGAGTAAGCATCCTTAGTGCTGGGAGGAAATGTAAGAACCGGACTGATGGCTCGGATCAACGGGACTGAGGTAAACATACAGTTTGTCTGGGGGATTACGGGGGCTGTGCAGCATAGTTGATTTAATATGAGCTCACACAGACTCCCTTCTTGTTCATTCCCAGATCCAGTGTGTGACAGAGAGGAAGGAGCAGTAATGAGCATGTTGTTGTGTTTGTGTTTAGGTTCGACACCACAACAGATCCTCCAGGAATCTACAGAGGACGTTTGAGCCTGCCAACCTGCAAGATGGAAACCACTGATCCAAAGTTATTATTCATCTTATCAGTATTAACATATTCAAAAGTCAGCATCATGTTCAGCAGAGTGTCAGTGCATCTTTACATTTATCATGTTTTTGATTCTATCAGGATCCCCCATGAGGGACCAGACCCTCCTGGACCTGCACCCAGCTGTGTGTCCATGAAGAGTGAAAACTCTATGCCTCGACCTATTCATTTTAAAGCTAGAGAGTATGATGATAGTCCAGAGTAAGAATTTAAAGCAAAAGTCATTTTTCTTTTTCTCTATTGAAACGCTTGAAATTCAACATAATTATCAACAAAGTTTTATCTTCTGAACATTCATCAGTGATTGAAAAATGAAATGACAATGTACATATTTTCTTAAGCTGTATGTCCGGTTTGAATGAGGATCTTCAAACACAGTACGTGTAACTCTTAGTTTCTGTATTTGTTTTAAAATCCTCCTCTTTGCTCCACAGAGTTCATCAGCAGAGATCAGAGAGTCCTGGTGGTCAGTCTGCCCAGCAGCATCAAACTGACCTGGACTCCATATTTATGGTGAGTGTGTGGCTCCCTCCAGTTAAAGACACAAGGAACAATATCTTGATTAAATAACTGTTTCATCCAGACCGCACCAACCCGTAAGAGCTGGGGTTAGAACAGCGTTTCTCAAATTTTGGGGCCCACAGAGATGTGATAGGTGGGTCGCGAATGGACCGAATGATAGGAGATTATTTTGTTATTTTTTAATACACTTTTTGGACCTCAGGCCGGAGTCGAACCTGGGCCCTCGCCGGCGGTAGTGGACTGTTTACAGTCGGAGACTCGCAACGGCGGTGGAATTTCACAGGGCCGCTGCGCCGGAGCCGCCGGAGCCTCGCAACGGTGACATAACATGAGAATCGTGACAGAACGCCCCTCTCAAGGGACGGATTCCAGACGTCCCTAAAAAAAAACACAAAAGTCCAAAACCTCAAGCAGGGTGGGTGGAGGGGGTCTGGAGGACGGGTTTTGGGCTGACAGCCCAGGAGCACAGCGGAGGGCCCGGAAGGGATCTCGGGCGGACGGCCCGGGGGCAAGGCAGAGGCCGAGAAGGGGGACTCGGGCGGACGGCCCGGGGGCAAGGCATAGTCCAAGGTGGGGGTCTCGGGCGGACGGCCCGGGGGCAAGGCAGAGTCCATGGTGGGGGTCTCGGGTGGACGGCCCGGGGGCAAGGCAGAGACCATGGAGGGGCGAAGACCACAGCGGGAGAACTCAGGGGGCCGAGCATGAGGGCGAAGGCAGCGGCAGGAAGAGTCAGGGGGCCGGGCCCGAGGGCGAGGACCGCGGCTCTCAGGGGGCCGGGCTCGAGGGCGAAGACCACGGCTCTCAGGGGGCCGGGCTCGAGGGCGATGACCGCGGCTCTCAGGGGGCCGGGCTCGAGGGCGAAGCAGGCGGCGACGGAACAACTCCGGAGGACGGGCAGGAAGGAGCTGACGGGACATCTCCAGAGGCGGGATCCCCAACGGGACAGGACATGGAGTTGGCAGGACCCCCAGCGGAACCCCCAACGGCACTTGAGTAGGGACTTGAGTGGGGACTCGAGAGAGGGCTTGAGAGGGAACTCGAGAGGAAACTTGAGAGTTGACTTGAGAGGTGATTTGAGAGGGATCTCGAGAGGGAACTTGAACGGCGACTCAAGGGGAGACTTGAGAGGGAACTCGAGAGGTGGCTTGAGAGGGAACTCGAGAGGTGACTTGAGAGGTAACTCGAGAGGGGACTTGAGAGGGGACTCGAGAGGGAACTCGAGAGGAGACTCGAGAGAGGGCTTGAGAGGGAACTCGAGAGGGGACTCGAGAGAGGGCTTGAGAGGGAACTCGAGAGGGGACTAGAGAGGAAACTTGAGAGAGGACCTTTGTCGGTCGGTACGCCGACAGGACACGGGGAGCTGGGGTCGGCCGGAACGCCGACAGGACACGTGGGGCTGGAGTGGGCCGAACCACAGACATGACACGGGGAGCTGGCGTCGGCCGGAGAGCCAGTACTGGAGCCGAAACCATCGCTGCTGGGGCCAGAACTGGGGCTGGAACCATGGCTGCTGGGGCCAGAACTGGGGCTGGAACCATGGCTGCTGGGGCCAGAACTGGGGCTGGAACCATGGCTGCTGGGGCCGGTGCTGGAGCCAGAAACATGGCTGCAGGGGCCGGTGCTGGAGCCGGAAACATGGCTGCAGGGGCCGGTGCTGGAGCCGGAAACATGGCTGCAGGGGCCGGTGCTGGAGCCGGAAACATGACTGCAGGGGCTCGGGCTGCTAGCCTGGACCTGGGTCTCCTTCTCTTGGGAGCCTTTTGGAGGCTCCGTGGACCTCCAAAAGCCAGACGAGACCCATCAAAAGCGTTCTCGAAAGAAGCTATGTTGGGAACTGTGGCAGGCAGGGGGTTAGCATGCCTGGGGCTAGCAGGCCGGGAAACGCATGTCTGGAGGAAGTCCATAATCCAGCCAGGTAAGAACTTCACTAACCCTGGTTTCTCTGTTGCCCTCTGGTACACCTCTGCCAGGGCAGCCCTCTTTGCTCCGCACTGGTTGCTCCTCTCCATTCACCATAGTTGCAAGCCAGCAAGTAGGTAAATTAATATAACTCCACTTCAAATGGATCATCTGCTGGGTCCATATGTGGTTGGTTCGTACTGTTACGGTTGAAGCAGGACCCAAATGCAGATAACTCTGATTAACCTTTAATTCAAGGATAATGAAAATAACTTGGACAAAACAGAACACTCACCGGTGAACTCAGTCACCAACAAAAGACGAACCAACACTGAACACAGGAAGAGACAAGACTAAATACAGGGAGGGGTAATTACAAGGGCCACAGGTGAACACAATCAGACAATTAGACACACCAGGGAAACTAACGACAGGGAGGAAAACAAGACAGGGAGAACCGAACAGCAAAATAAACCCAAACATACAAAACTACAAACGTGACATTACATGAGAATCGTGACACCCTTTTTCTATATGTTTGGAACTCAGCCCATATGAGGCAAGGATTGACACCATTGCACTTTTATTTTCTCTATTTCTGAACTGTTATTTGGTATTGATTTTTCTCTGTTTTGGAACTGATGTTATTTTTATAGATATATTTTTATAGAACGATACATTTGACAATTTTAAGCTTGGCCTACCCTTTTATTGGAGCGATGAGCTTCAGTGCTTCAGAGCTGTTAAAGGCCCACCTGTTCAACGTGGGGAATGACAGAAGCAGTTTGAGAACCACTGGGTTAGGAGTGAAATAAAAATAAACAATAAATGAAATGCATGTTTTTCAAAGACACAGTTATACCATTATTACGCAAACACACGAACACACAGGGCCGCCCCTGGCCAACTTGAGGCCCCAAGCGAGATTGTGTGATGGGGCCCCCCCCCCCAATTTTTTTTTTTGGGATACCAAGTAATTTGGATTAAAATGTTGGGAGACTAAGTAGTTTTCACTTTTTTTTATCATTAACAACACAGTAACATATTTATACAGTCAGGTCAATGTGCATGTATGTCTTTCAGTATGCATTTACAAGTGAACACGTTTGTATTTCCTGGATGCAAAGTCATCAACAAGGTCATCGTATGACAGCTGCTGTGCCAACTGTGCGTTGATGCTTATGATAGCCAGGCCACCTAAGCGTTCTTGTGCCATTGACGACCGGAGGTATGTCTTCATAAGCTTGAGTTTTGAAAAGCTTCTCTCAGCAGACGCAACTGTAACAGGAAGAGTTACTGCAATGCGGAGGGCAATCCAAAGATTTGGGTACAGTTCCTGTAACTTTTTTTCATGGAGAAATGACAACATCTCCAGAGCAGATTTTGGTAGTGGCAGCTTTGGGAGGTTGATGATCTCCTGGACCATCTCTGCACCATCAATATCAGACTCTCCTGCTGCAGTCAGTGTCTTCTCTACCTTGCTGCAGTGTTTCTGCAAATCACCCCTGGGCATTCCTTGAAGCTGGCTGAAATTAAGCAGCACTCCAAATTTCTCCTTGACCTGACTAAGTGTCTCAAATCTCTCTTGCAGTGATTTGAGAGCAGAGTCAACAACAGTGTTAAAAAATGTCACCTCAAGCTTCTTCAGAGCATCACTGAAGGGCTCATTTGCAGTTTCATACCCAAACTGCCTTTTTGTACTCCTCATCTTCACCTTGAGTTCTGGCTCTATGTTGAGGATCTCACAGATTTCCTTGGCAGTTGACTGAGCATCAGTAAACCCGGACTGTCTGTACGCTGCAAGAGAGGATTTTGCAGTTTCAATGAGTCTGACAGCAATGTCAAGTTGCATTGAACTGGACTGCAGCAGCTTATTCACCTGGTTTATGGTGGTGAGAATGTCAAATCATACCACTGTGCATATCAAAAACCTGTATGAAGCCACTTCTTCTGCCAGAGCCTGAGCTTCTACTTTGGCAATTGGGTCATTCACAGTTTGCCTTGCCTCAAGGAGAGCTTCTCTGATTTCTTTTGTCTGATGTCTGACAGCGGCAATACTCTGAAGTCTGCTCTCTCATCTCACATCACTCCAGGACTTCAGTGTCACATTGACATGTTTGGTCAAGATGCTCCATCGCTGTGTTGCTCCTGAAAAGAAATTGAACAGCTTCTGCACATATCCAAAATAGCCTACAGCATCTTTAGATGACTTGGCTGAATCTGCTATTACAAGATTCATGGTATGGGCTCCACAAGGTACAAACAGGGCTCTTGGGTTTTTGTTGAGCAGTCTTGCTTGTACACCTTGGTTCTTCCCTTTCATGTTTGCCCCATTGTCGTAGGCCGTCCCCTGCAATTGTCAAATGGAATCTGCAGCTCTACAAGTTTGTCCAGTATCACATTTGACAGGTTCAGACCAGTAGTTTCCTCCGCAACCACAAATCCAAGGAAGTACTCCTTAACCTCCGGCTTGGTTTCGAGTTCCACAATGCGCAGTACAATGGACATCTGTTCCTTGTGACTCACATCTGGGGTGCAGTCGAGGATAATAGAATAATATCTGGCCTCTTGCACACAGGAGACAATAGTTTCCTGGACTCTGTCACCAATTATCTGAATCAGTTCGTTTTGTATTCTCTGTCCAAGATAGTGAGGCTCATCTTTTATTTTTGCAAGGTGATTTTCCATGACAGGATCAAACCTAGCCAGCAGCTCAACTTCCTTCAAAAAGTTGCCGTTATCTAGCTCGTAAAGCTGTTGTGAAGAGCCCCTGAAAGCCAGATTTCTGGAGGCAAGTGACAGTGTGATGCCAATGAGACGTGTGAGGACGTTTCACCATCTTCTCCTCTCTCTCTCTAGCAGAGTCAGCTCCTGCTGGTCAATTGTCTTGCTCTTTCTGAGACGTGTCTCAAGTTCCCTCCATTTTAGCATTGACTTTGTGTGATGTGGGTTGTTGTCATGACTCTTGAGAGCAGAGCTAATATTTGACCAATCACCAAAGCCCTCTGTAGTCAGCTTTACGTCTTTGCCACTAAAAAGCTTGCAAGCAAAACAAAACACAGAGTTGTTCTGCTTTGAATAAACAAGCCAACTTCTTGTCACCTTCTCTCCATTGGCAAGTGAACGATAGGACAGACCATGGTGAAAGCCTCTTCCATCGTTTTTAGGGTAAATGAAATTTGACCCAACTTTAAAAGGCCCACGGCGCACAAATTCTATCCGTTCAGTATCTGAGAATTGTGCTGGCCAAAGAGCAGGATCAACTGGTTGTGCACTAGTGACGGTGCTTGATACCTCACTGATTGATGGATCTTGTAATGTGCTGGGTGCTGCTGCGTCTGCAACTGTTGAGCCGCTGGTTGACGGGCCTGGCAGAGTATTGGTGGGTGCTACTGGGTCTGTACCTGAGCCGCTGGTTGACGGGCCTGGCGGAGTGTTGGTTCCTGCTGGGTCTGAGGTGATGCTGGTTGATGGTGGGGTACTGGGTGCTTCCTTTGCGCCTCCCTTTTTCATAAATTTCAGCAATGACCCTGGAAATGCAGACAATAAATCCATCATTCAAGCAGACTTAAGATATGTTTTGATCTTAATAGTGCACTACAGAATGAATATAGTGAAAATACTAGCCTCAAAAAGATTAAAATATAATTAATGCAAATAAACTACTTCTACTACTAATAATAATAATCATAATCCTAAACAATTCAATAATGTAAATACTATATTATTATAATATCGTTTTAATATAGTCAAGACAAAACATGCTTATTACATGCTCAAAAACTGATATTTCTTAAATCTGTATTCAAATGTAGCAATGTATCAACAACTACACAGCTACAAACACATTTCTATCAGTATTTATCTGTGTTGTGGTTGACATGATGATGACAGTTAGGAATTAAGGGGAGAGGCTGAGCGTCACCATGAAATGTGCAAATTGACATAAAAATAAAATAAAAGGGGAAAAAATGCTCCATGTTTTTTAGGCTGTAAACTTTAACTGTTATGTAAGCCAACTAGACAGACAGTGTATCTTCCTCCTGTACATTAGCAGATAAGAGGCATAACATACTTGAATGAATGGTAAATAAAGAATGCTGGAAATAACTGCATCTCCATTAGCCTGCTATGCAGAGACTGCCTTCTTCATGTCGTGAATTGCAGCTGATGTGTTTAATATGGCAAAAGTTTGAAATTTGACTCATAATACAACATTAGCAAGTTTGGAAATAACCCACCTTCGAGTGATGCTCTAGTTTCTTCATGTTTAGTTTTTTTTTTTCTCTTGTTTGCGCCGGAATCATACTGTCTTTTTGCCGACATCTCTTCACCTGCTGCAATGATGATGATGGCGATTAATTGCAACGGTGTCGGGTTACAGACAGGCTCCCCTGTCACCCGCGCGTCCGCGTGTTCGCGCGTCAGCTGGAGTGGTGCGCGCAGTTGCCGACTTGCTCCCATTTTCACCTTGTGTGTCGGGGGGGGGGGGGGATGGGGTGCTAGTGGAGCGGAGCCGCGGAGCAGCGGAACCTCGCAGCTGAACTGCGCGGAAAACGCGGAGAGCTGAGGCCCTCTGGGCGGGGCCCCCTCGGCAAGGCGGGGCCCCATGCAGCCTGCGTGATTGGCCTGTAGGGAGGGGCGGCCCTGAGAACACACACACCTTTCACAGCTTAGACGTGAAAATGTCACGTTGGTCCACGCTGGGAGACGTCAGGATGACACGATATCACCCCCTCAAAACGTCACACAGTTACACGGTATTGTTAACATGGCCCACCATTGGAGAAATACCGGATGTTGACGAGCGAGCCTCTTTCACGACTTTTGGTTCACTATGACACAACTCTTTGTGGAGAACATGAAGATTGGTTCAGGTCTCGCAGAGAAATGTATATATACTACGCATGTTACTAAAGAGGTTTTAGATTGGCCAGTGTCCATGTGAAGTTATCGTCATCTCTCGCCGTGAAAACAGTATTTCCGGTGTCTGCGTTTCTATAGTAACGTGGTTGCTAGGGACGCAGCTCTCGCTGCATACACCCGGAAATGAGTAATCCCGTCACTGTCGATTGATTTCACAGTGATATCTGCAGTACTCATCAACTAAAAAACACCAGTTTGTCATTGTTCATTACACAACATTCATTGGTTTGAATTGGTTACAATGCTCTTGTGTTTTTCTCTTTCAATTCTGAGAGACACATTTCTTTTTCCAGCGTTTTGGAAAGCCGGAAACATCTAATTACCCATCATCCTAAGCCATCATTGAAGCTCGGTGATTGGATGTTTTAGCCGCAATGCACGTTGGGATATGGTGTTTATGAAATGTGAAATCCGAAAACATTTAATAATAATAATAATAAATACTTTATTCCGAGTGCTCTTGCTTTTCTCTTTGAAAGTCATCACATAACGGCATTGTAATACACGGTTCGGCTGCATTAAATATTACAGATCTGCCGTAGTTCTTTATTTATAGAGCCCTGATGAGAAGACTTCTGGATAAGCAGGAGAACTGCCGCTAACACTGAAAATGTGACGTGGATCATAAATATATCAGCGATTAAACAACATCTTACATTTCTCTTCACACAATACGTCTCCTTGCAGGATCACTACTAATTCGGCTGACTTTTATATTTGATCAAATCGGTAGATAGGCTTTTAATAACCCTTATCACCACACCTCTTTGCATGCCAAAAAGAAACTACAAATATGGTGTCGTTTTGCATCACTGTAGGAATCCCGAACCCAATAAAATACCCAATATTAGCGGTGTGTGTGTCTGCCCAAGGACAATTAAAGGTAAAACCTAATAGAGGTGTCATACATAATAACCTAATAAAAGTAAATGTAACAACTACTACAGTGCAACAAAACAGGAATATTAAATGTGGTCTATTAAACATAAGATCTCTAGCATCTAAAGCAATATTGGTAAATGATTTAATATCAGATTATAATATTGATATATGCTGTCTCACTGAAACTTGGTTGAGACATGAAGAATATGTCAGCATAAATGAGGCCACTCCACCCAGCCATATCAATACTCATATTGCCCGAGGCGTGGGCCGAGGAGGTGGAGTTGCAGCAATCTTTGACTCAAGTTTACTTATCAATACTAAACCAAAATTAAATTATACCTCCTTTGAAAGTCTCGTTTTTAGTCTTACGCATCCGACCTGGAAAACTTTGCAGCCAATCTTATTTGTTACAGTGTACCGTGCACCAGGTCCTTATTCAGAATTCTTATCAGAATTCTCTGAGTTTTTATCAACTTTGGTTCTTAAAACAGATAAAGTAATTATCGTAGGTGACTTTAATATTCATGTTGACGATGATAAAAATAGCCTTACTGTTGCATTTAACTCTATATTAGATTCTGTTGGTTTCTGTCAGAGTGTAAATAAACCAACCCACTGCTATAATCACACTCTCGACCTTGTTCTGACTTATGGTATTGAAATTGAGCAACTATTAGTCGAACCGCATAATCCTGCTTTATCCGACCATTTCTTAGTAACTTTTGAAGTACTGTTACTAGACTACAAAGCATTAGTCAAAAGCTCCAGCAGCAGAAACCTATCTGTTAGTGCTATAGCCAAATTTAAGGAAGAGATTCCACCAATACTTAACTCGATAGCATGTCTGCATGTAAGGGAGGAAAATTATACAAAATGTACACCACCCCAAATTGATCATGTTGTTGATAGTGCTACAGATGCGCTGCGAATAAAATTAGACTCTGTTGTTCCTTTGAAAAAGAAGAAAATAAAACAACATAGATTAGCTCCATGGCATAATGCCGAAACCCGCAAAATAAAGCAAAAGTCGAGACAACTTGAAAGGATATGGCGTTCCACTAAACTTGAAGAATCTCGTTTAATTTGGCATATTACTCTCAATGAATATAAGAAAGCACTGCGTAAAGCGAGAGCAGCCTACTACTCTTCATTAATAGATGAGAATAAGAATAATGCAAGATTTCTTTTCAGCACTGTAGCCAGGCTGACAGAGAGCCACAGCTCGATTGAGCCTTCTATTCCCATAGCACTCAGTAGTAATGATTTTATGTGCTTTTTTAATGATAAAATTGTTACTCTTAGAAACAAAATTAATGACCTCTTGCCTTTGACCAGTATAGTGTTGTCAACAGCTCCCGGAAACGTAAGTTCTAATATTACACTAGATAGTAAACTAGAATGCTTTTCAGCCATTAACCTTGAACAATTAAATTCAATGATTCTTTCTTCTAAACCATCAACGTGCATGTTAGACCCAATTCCAACTAAGCTGTTGAAGGAAGTTTTTCCATTAATTAGCACTTCTTTATTAAATATTATGAATATGTCTTTATTATCAGGCTATGTTCCACAATCATTCAAAGTAGCAGTGATAAAACCGCTTCTTAAAAAGCACAACCTCGACCCAGAGGTTTTAGCCAATTATAGACCTATTTCTAATCTTCCGTTCCTCTCAAAAATTCTTGAGAAAGCGGTCGCAAAAGAGTTGTGTGATTACTTAAAAAACAATGATTTATTTGAAGATTTTCAGTCTGGCTTTAGAACACATCATAGCACAGAGACAGCTCTGGTTAAAGTCACAAATGACATTCTAATAGCCTCAGACAAGGGACTTGTCTCTATTCTTGTTTTGCTCGATCTCAGTGCTGCATTTGATACTATCGATCATGATATCCTATTGCAAAGACTAGAGCACTTAGTTGGCATACAGGGAACTGCTTTAAGCTGGTTTAGGTCCTATCTATCAGAACGCTCTCAGTTTGTACGTGTCAATGATGAATCTTCCACGCAAACCAAAGTTAGCCATGGAGTGCTACAGGGCTCAGTGCTCGGACCTATTTTGTTCACATTATATATGCTTCCGTTAGGCAATATTATAAGGAATCATTCTGTAAATTTTCATTGTTATGCAGATGATACTCAACTATATTTATCAATCAAGCCTGATGAAATTAATCATCTAAATAAAATTCAAGACTGCCTCAAGGACTTAAAAACGTGGATGACCTTAAACTTTTTGATGTTAAACACGACCAAAACTGAAGTTATTGTACTTGGCCCGAAGAATCTACGAAACAAATTATCTAAAGATATACTAACTATGGATGGCATTAATTTGGCCTCCAGTGAGACTGTAAGGAATCTTGGTGTTATATTTGATCAGGATTTATCCTTTAACGCCCACATAAAATCAATTTCAAGGACCGCCTACTTCCATCTACGTAACATTGCAAAAATCAGGCATATCTTGCCTCAAAACGATGCAGAGAAACTAGTCCATGCATTTGTTACTTCAAGGCTGGATTATTGTAACTCTTTATTATCAGGGTGTACCAAGAAGTCAGTCAAGTCGCTTCAGCTGATTCAAAATGCTGCATCTCGTGTACTAACCAGAGTTAGGAAAAGGGACCACATTACTCCTGTTCTGGCTGCCTTACACTGGCTCCCTATAGAACACAGGATAGAATTTAAAATTCTTCTTCTCGCCTACAAAGCCCTTAATGGGCAGGCACCATCTTACCTTAAAGAACTCATTATACCCTACTGTCCTACTAGGGCATTGTGTTCCAAGAATGCATGGTTGTTGGTTGTTCCTAGAGTCTCTAAAAGTACAATGGGAGCCAGAGCCTTTTCTTATCAAGCTCCACATTTGTGGAATCAGCTTCCAGTTTGTGTTCGGGTGGCAGACACCCTATCCGTTTTTAAGAGTGCGCTTAAGACCTTCCTTTTTGATAAAGCTTATAGTTAGGGCTGATTAGATTCAGCCCCTAGTTTTGCTGATATAGGCTTAGTTTGTCGGGGGACGTCTTACTTCTTTCTTCTCTCTGTCTATACCTGTGTACTCTCATGTTCCGATTAACCCAGCTTCCCCAAATGTCTTTCTTTTTGGTGTCTATATATGCTGGGATCCGGAGTCATGGATGATCCTGCGGTCCTGTGTCCTGCATCGCGAGCCCTGGATCTTGAGTCGTGGCTGTGGTCCTGGATCATAGGTCCTGGATGGATATCCTCGTGGATTCATCTTCCTATTATACACACATGCATTTCCAAACATTTGGACTACCTATGTTGCAAATGTATTATCTTTTCAATTTACACACGGCATCTATTGCACGTCTGTCCGTCCTGGGAGAGGGATCCCTCCTCTGTTGCTCTCCCTGAGGTTTCTCCCATTTTTCCCTTTAAAACTGTGGGTTTTCTTCGGAAGTTTTTCCTTGTACGATGTGAGGGTCTAAGGACAGAGGGTGTCGTATTGTCATACTGATATTCTGTACAAACTGTGAAGTCCACTGAGACAAATGTAACATTTGTGATATTGGGCTATATAAATAAACATTGATTGATTGATTGATTGACTGTACAAAGCTGATATAATGGGAGTTATAGTTTTAAAAGAAACTATTGATTTTCTTTTGATCAAAGAATGTTGCATTACAACGTATTCAGCATTTATCTCCTATTTAGAGGAAGTTATTTGTTACTCTGAGGGGTCGGAGCCGTCTCCATGTCTGATTCACGCTACATGTTATTCTGTTCCAGCTGCTGGAGGAGAACATCATTACTTTTGTGAAGAACGAGCTGAAGAAGATCCAGACCGTCCTGACTTCAGATTACCCAGAATGCTTAGAGAGTCAGGACGAGGAGGTGTTGGACTGTGAGGATGAAGAGCAGAGGAGCAGCAGAGAGGCATTCCTGAACATCTCACTGCACTTCCTGAGGAGCATGAAGCAGGAAGAGCTGGCTGACCGTCTGCAGAGCAGTAAGAGGATTTAACACATTTAACATGATGGAGAGGAGGTGGAGGAAAGATGGGAGGAGTTTCACTTTATAAAACTTTGTCTTGTTAATCAGTGCATACGCTTATTGGTTAGTACTGGCACTAAAACATTAGTGAAGGAAGTAACAATAAGGAGAACAAAATGTTAATATTTGTGTTCTGGGTACATTACTACTAAACGACCTAAACAGTTAATTATGATGATATGAAACTTGTGAAATACAAAACGTTATGTATTTTGTTGACGCTGACTGACATCCTACTTACTTTTTAATTATATTTCTTGTTTGTCCATTCAGGAACTGCTGCTGCAGTCTGCCGACGTAATCTTAAATCCACCCTGAAGGAGAGGTTCCAGTGTGTGTTTGAGGGCATCGCTAAAGCAGGAAACCCAACCCTTCTGAACCAGATCTACACAGAGCTCTACATCACAGAGGGGGGGTCTGCAGAGGTCAATGATGAACATGAGGTCAGACAGATTGAAACAGCATCCAGGAAACCACACAGACCAGAAACAACCATCAGACAAGAAGACCTCTTTAAAGCCTCACCTGGAAGAGATGCACCAATCAGAGCAGTGATGACAAAGGGCGTGGCTGGCATTGGGAAAACAGTCTTAACACAGAAGTTCACTCTGGACTGGGCTGAAGGCAAAGCCAACCAGGACATCCAGTTCATATTTCCATTCACCTTCAGAGAGCTGAATGTGGTGAGAGAGAACAAGTACAGCTTGGTGGAACTTGTTCATCACTTCTTCTCTGAAACCAGAGACGCAGGAATCTGCAGGTTTGATCAGTTCCCGGTTGTGTTCATCTTTGACGGTCTGGATGAGAGTCGACTTCCTCTGGACTTCCTCAACACGGAGATCCTGACTGATGTCACAGAGTCCACCTCAGTGGATGTGCTGCTGACAAACCTCATCAGGGGGAAGCTGCTTCCCTCTGCTCGCCTCTGGATAACCACACGACCTGCAGCAGCCAATCAGATCCCTCCTGAGTGTGTGGACATGGTGACAGAGGTCCGAGGGTTCACTGACCCACAGAAGGAGGAGTACTTCAGGAAGAGGTTCAGAGATCAGGAGCAGGCCGGCACCATCATCTCCCACATCAAGACCTCACGAAGCCTCCACATCATGTGCCACATCCCAGTCTTCTGCTGGATCTCTGCTTCAGTTCTGGAGGAGGTGTTGAAAACCAGAGAGGGAGGAGAGCTGCCCAAGACCCTGACTGAGATGTACATCCACTTCCTGGTGGTTCAGTCCAAGGTGAAGAACATCAAGTATGATGGAGGAGCTGAGACAGATCCACACTGGAGTCCAGAGAGCAGGAAGATGATGGAGTCTCTGGGGAATCTGGCTTTTGAGCAGCTGCAGAAAGGCAACCTGATCTTCTATGAGTCCGACCTGACAGAGTGTGGCATCGATATCAGAGCAGCCTCAGTGTACTCAGGAGTGTTCACACAGGTCTTTAGAGAGGAGAGAGGACTGTACCAGGACAAGGTGTTCTGCTTCATCCATCTGAGCGTTCAGGAGTTTCTGGCTGCTCTTCATGTCCATCTGACCTTCATCACCTCTGGAGTCAACCTGCTGTCAGAAGAACCAACAACCTCCTGGTGGCCTAAAGTCAAACCTACACTAACACATCTCTACCAGAGTGCTGTGGACAAGGCCTTAAAGAGTCCAAACGGACACCTGGACTTGTTCCTCCGCTTTCTGCTGGGTCTTTCACTGCAGACCAATCAGACTCTCCTACGAAGCCTGCTGACACAGACAGGAAGTGGCTCAGAGACCAATCAGGAAACAGTCCAGTACATCAAGAAGAAGATGGATGAGGATCTGTCTCCAGAGAGAAGCATCAACCTGTTCCACTGTCTGAATGAACTGAATGATCGTTCTCTAGTGGAGCAGATCCAATGGTACCTGAGTTCAGGAAGTCTCTCCACAGATAAACTGTCTCCTGCTCAGTGGTCAGCTCTGGTCTTCATCTTACTGTCATCAGGAGAAGATCTGGACGTGTTTGACCTGAAGAGATACTCTGCTTCAGAGAAGGCTCTTCTGAGGATGCTGCCAGTGGTCAAAGCCTCCAGGAAAGCTGTGTGAGTGGATGAATAAAAGGAATACAAACATTATCCAACTTGTTGTTGTATCATAGATGAGAAATAATGCTTCATTTTTTGTATTTATTCTAAATAATCCTTCAGGCTGAGCGGCTGTAACCTGTCAGAGAGAAGCTGTGAAGCTCTGTCCTCAGTCCTCAGCTCCCAGTCCTCTAGTCTGATAGATCTGGACCTGAGTAACAACGACCTGCAGGATTCAGGAGTGAAGCACCTGTCTGCTGGACTGCAGAGTCCACACTGTGAACTGGAAACTATTAGGTAGGTGTAACATAGTTTAAAGTCAGGGTCCTCTGAGCTCTCTTTTTCATGTATTACTTGTTTTTTGGTCTGATGAAAATCCTCCTTCAGGCTGAGTGGCTGTAAGCTGTCAGAGAGAAGCTGTGAAGCTCTGTCCTCAGTCCTCAGCTCCCAGTCCTCTAGTCTGAGAGAGCTGGACCTGAGTCACAACGACCTGCAGGATTCAGGAGTGAAGAAGCTGTGTGCTGGACTGGAGAGTCCACACTGTGAACTGAAGACTCTCAGGTCAGGATTCAACATTTATTTTAAGTTTACCCCTTACGATTTCATTGGCTTAATATATTTAATTATTCAAATGACTTATGAAAGAGCGTCTTTGGACTAGGGGGCACCAATATTCAAGGGTTCTGGTGTTTTCACTAATCGAGACTTCCAGGTTAGATGAGAAGATTATTGATTTTTTACACAGTAATTATTAATGCTGTTCTTATTTGTTTAAATGATGCAGCGCCCATGGGACTATATATCTTGTTTTTTATTTCACACGATTTATCCCATATCACTCTGAAAAGCTTATTGAATTAGTGTGTGTTGGACTGGATTGGTAACACTTTACGCCATCAGTAAAAGGTGACCGTGAGTAGAGTCAACATTGTGTGTGCGTGTGTGTGTGTGTGTGTGTGTGTGTGTGTGTGTGTGTGTGTGTGTGTGTGTGTGTGTGTGTGTGTGTGTGTGTGTGTGTGTGTGTGTGTGTGTGTGTGTGTGTGTGTTCAGTCTCTCAGGGTGTCTGGTCACAAAGAAAGGGTTTGTTTCTCTGGCTTCAGCTCTGAGCTCCAACCCCTCCCATCTGAGAGAGCTGGACCTGAGCTACAATCATCCAGGAGACTCAGGAGAGAAGCTGCTGTCTGTTCTACTGGAGGATCCAGACTGGAGACTGGACACTCTCAGGTATGGATGGACCATCAGCATGAAGAACTTCTTGTTTCTCTTAATTCTGTTCAGAGAAGTTTTAAAGCCTGAGTAAGGAAACACACTGATCCCTTAAAATCGTATTGAATGGAAACATTTATAAGCAACATTAAAATTGAGGAAGTCAAACCATTCTCATTATTTATCAGGGATGTGTTGGTTCTCTTCTTAGGTCCTTCTGTTTCGGACATTAATAGTGATCATTTAATTTTTATTCTAGAACCACCAGTAGGATCAAATGGTTTATTCCCATTTCGCCCCCTGTCCCATGCAGCCCCAACAACAGCCTCTAACAGACTTCATGCAATGCTTCATGGGATGCATCATTAGATCTATAAACTCTAACTCTAAGACACACGATCAAGCAAAGCAAGTATCATTTCTTATGTGGCCTAAAGTAAAAAAGGGGCGAGATGGGAAGACACCGGATCAAACCTGTTGTTTAGGGAAATATCTGAATGCAACACACGAGAACGCCTGTTCTCACACCTGAAACAATTTGAAAATCATCCTGACTGTGTTTCTTTCTCCAGAGTGGACCATGGTGGAGATAAGTGGTTAAAACCAGGTCTGAGGAAGTGTAAGTGTGGATTTATGTTGACTTATGATGACAAAGAAGTAAACAACATGGGTACACAAACACAGAATAAAGCCTTCATATTGTCTGATGATAAACTCCTGATGTGTCTTTCTCTCCATCAGATTCCTGTGAACTCACACTGGACACAAACACAGCAAACAGAAAACTCAAACTGTCTGTCAACAACAGGAAGGTGACACGTGTGAGAGGAGAGGAGCAGTCATATTCTGATCATCCAGAGAGGTTTGACTACTGGCCTCAGCTGATGTGTAGAGAAGCTCTGACTGGTCGCTGTTACTGGGAGGTCGAGTGGAAAGGAAAGGTTTCTATAGCAGTGACTTCCAGAGGAATCAGGAGGAGAGGAGGCAGAGAGGACTGTGAGTTTGGAGCGAATGATCAGTCCTGGAGTCTGAGATGCTATGATGGTGGTCACTCTGTCTGTCACAATAAGAGAAGAACATTCCTCCATCCCTCCTCCTCCTGCTCCTCCCCCTCCTCCTCCTCCTCCTCCTCCTGCTCCTCCCCCTCCTCCTCCTCCTCCTCCTGTAGAGTAGCAGTGTATCTGGATCATCCTGCTGGCTCTCTCTCCTTCTACAGAGTCTCCTCTGACACACTGACCCACCTCCACACCTTCAGAAACACATTCACTGAACCTCTGTATGCTGGGTTTGGGCTCTGGTCAGATGACTCCTCAGTGTCTCTGTGTTCTCTGTAGGAGGAGAGAACTTCCTGTCCCGTGGTCTGAATGTTGAAGATACAGAAGGCTTCACCTTGGTTAACATTTGGCTCAATGATTGTGCGTAATTGAGAAGAGGCATTTAGTTATTCTGCTCCATATGTCTCTGTAACGGAGAGGATCTCAGGTGACATAGATCTCAGACTCCATTACGCTTCAAATGGCTTCCTCATTGGTGAAGCACATTATTTGCACCACATGTGAACATTGGATATGCATTCCTGGGTCACAGGAAAATATAGGCAGAATACAATAAGATTAAAAACATATGCTTCTTGTAACAAATGCAGTTTGTTAACATTTTAATTTAAGTACACATATATCGGGTGAGGTATGAAAACACTCACATCTGCTCTCCTGTCTACGGTCCAATGGTCCGCTACTAAAAGAGTCCCCGGGGAACAACAACAACCTCTTTGAAGGTTCCGGGTGGGGTTTAATGAGCAGGATGATGCAGGGGGGGTGGATGCTGTTAGATTTATATCTGCTGGGGGATGCTAGTTCTCCTTTCATACATGCATTATATATAGATTATTTAATGTTTGTTATTGTTTAACTTGTCTTCATCTTAACTGTAAGCACATGTCTGACTGTAGCACCCTATCAATGGTACCTCCTAAATGTTGGGGCTATAAAAGGCTCTTAGTGCCATCGTTGGGTTGGTGCAGGTTGGTTACAGTCGGTGGTATTGCAGAGTTGAATTGTCCAGAATTGCAGAGTACAGCAGGCCTGGCTGTTTGCCATTATCTTGTAAATAGGTGTAAATATAGTGAATGGTGTAAATAAATGCCCACGCTGACAGTTGGCTGGATGTTCTGCCTCTGCCTCCTTACTGTTGGTCGACCGCTCATAGGTCGACCTAACCGTCTGAAACAATCTCCCAGTAAATTGAAATTAGCCCAAATTAAAAAGTACTTTGAATTGCTTTGTTGTTGAATGTCATGTAAAGTTAAACTTGCCTTTCCTTTGCTGGAATAAATGTTAGATCTCTTCCTAAAAATAGTGAAATGATCTCCTTGGCGTTGAGCTAGTTGTGTTCAAACCAATGTGACCTATATTCACTTTACTAACGCTTTGTTTGGAGCAGCATCTAATAGCTGCTTATAATCGATGTATTCATTGCAATTAAGTTCAATAAAGGTTTGAAGACAAAACATGTGTCAATAATCTCATGAATCCAGTAGTGGTTTTTCCCTCCAACATGTTTCAAAACATTTATATAGTTTTAAATTGTTACAAAGGTCTAACCCAACGTTAGAAGTGCTTGATGCTCATTGAGATGCAGGGAAGTTACAGCCAATGAACTGCATGGTAACAGAATATATGAAGCTCTTTTCCTGTCTTTGCCAACTCCTCTCGTCCACCTGGAACATCAAGCAGGACAAAGTGTTACGTGCCGTAGTGGGTGCTGGTGTTTGGGTGTGTGTGTGTGTCTCTCTCTCCCTCTATATTGTCTCCAGGTGCAGCCTCTCCCTCCAGGTGCAGCTTCTCCTCAGGTGCTCCCAATCACCAATCAGGGCCTCCATAAAGGACCTGAGAAAAGCTGCAGTCGCTCTCCCCTTGTTCTCTGGCTGCATGGTGTCTCTGTCTCTGTCTCTGTCTCTGTCTCTGTCTGGGACCTGATTATATTTGTATCTTAATTTGCTTTGCAAGTTGGCTGGTGAGCCCGTTTTCTGCTTGTCCATCATTGGTAATTAAACCTCCCTTTGTGACTTCAAAGATCAGTTTTCTCCTTTTTTCTCGTGCCTGGTCATTTCTGTGCTTTGTTACTTCCCTTCGTACCCCTAGATTAGGAGGGAACGTAACAACAAGAAACAAGGAAACAGAGATTTAACATCACAATCACTGAAGACAATATGCTCAAGACTCTAATGGACCTGGGATTTAACTCTGTATTTAATTTTGGATTGACTGGTGCAAAAGTCTCATAACATTTATATTTTAGATTAATGATTCAATAAATAAATACAACCAACAAAGAGCAAGTAGCTTGCAACTAGCTTGTTCCATGCTTTATATACATGGACAATGGTGAAACATATTATATATTATTTCAATGCTGGAAATGAAGCAGGTCACCCTTGAAAAAGAGATCAATGATCTCAATGGGATTCACCTGCATAAATAAAGGTTTGAAATGAAATGAATAAACAATGTATTGTTACATTGAGAATGGTTGCTTGCACTCACCCTCCAGTCCACTCAACGTGTATCCCAAATAGAATGATTCAATGAAAATACTTGAATATATAAAACTTCATGCAATATAAGCATATTTTGTTAGCTGACCAGGGGGGTATACTACGAATCTAGTTCAACATATCCTGGATATGTTTTTGAGTTATCCGGTTGACTTAATCCAAAACAAAGCCGCTCTCGCTAAACTGTCCTACGACGCTGGCTATCAAGTGGATCGCTCAAGCCAGCCGTGTCCTATAGTTAGGTGCGCGTTCACATAAAAGGGGTGGTATCTGGAGCATTCGACCAATCACAAACATGGAGAAGCGTACTGACAGCGCAGCGTCATACTTCCTGAATGAAAATAATTAGTGATGGCGAGATGAAGCCTTATGGAGCTTTGAAGCTTTCCAGCCAATTGGTTCGCAAAAGGGTTTCATGAGGCTTCATCATGGGCTTCATCTGAACACAAACCCCCTGTTGGTCAAAGTGTGTAAAACAGGCAGATTGGACATCTCAACAGTGTGTTCTATCTCATACCGAGTTCCCAATGAGTAAAGCCTTAGAATAACTCAACAACGAACATTAAATCATATTTTCATATTGACAATATTGTTTTTATTCCAGTTTAATGATTGTGATGGAAAAGCCTAAGGAGGCTGGTAAACATTGCAAAGAGGGATTTGTATTCCTTAATAATATTCATAAACGTAACCATGTTGTAGCCTGAGAAAGGCTAAACCATATCAAAGAATACGTTTATTAACTACATTATCTCATTTAGCTGTAGCTTTTATAAACAAAAAAAAGACGTATTGTTCAGTCGTTGAACCAGGGACCCTGCGGTCAGGAGTCAACTGCTTTCCAGCTGAGCCACAGCACACACTGAATCTCCCTGAAAACACTGGACCATATTTATTCCTGTATTTATTCATGTTTTTATTCCTACATTTCTTTATGCTTGTATCTATTTATACGTATGACATGTTCCGACCTCTATAAAAGTGAGGGTCTGAGCTCTCTTGATTCCATTCCATTCCATGGTTCTTATTATACATCCATGGGTATTATGAGGGTTCAACGGTTCAACCGATCTGAATCGCTTCGTGAAGCAGTCACGTGGTATCGACAGGCAGCGAGGCTTCGTTTGTCACCGATGACGTCACTGGCCCAAAACGATACAAGTTGTTTCCTCAACTTAATGTGTTGCTTAAAATAATACTTCTGCATCCAGTCTGTGACACTGTGAGTGTTGCACGGCCAGATACGGCTCAGCTGACTCAGATAAGGAGATATATGATACATTATGATGTGATATGATGTGATATGAATGATAATGGGACACATCGACATCTGCACTCACTGTGCCGCGGACTGTAGGCTTACTTTGATCCGGTTACTTATGTTGTGGCATATATGTAATTAAGCTTTCTTAACGCTAAATTTAATGCTATAATAGTCAGAATTGCTCTGAAGATGGGAGGTGATATTCTATTCATTTTCACATTCACACAGACGGTGATTTGAACTGCAACGGCAGTTTAAACTGTATTTCCTTTATCCTGTAATAGGACTTGATCGCTTTAAACTCTGCACACTGTTGTTATCAGCTGTTCCACCATGGTTTCTACCTCAACCTGTAATGGATTTATCCTTATTGAAACGGTTACATTCAATGAAAAATAAAATCAATGTGCAGGCTTACGTGAACACTGTTCTACATGAACAATATGGGCAGTTTATACATTAAATAAATCAACAGTATAGTGGCGATATCGCAAGTGGAAGCGATTCGCCATTAAAGCAAAGAAGAAGAAGAACTCCGCACAGTTGATCTCTTATCCTGGAACCTATCCTGCTTCGGAGCACAGACTAGGTTCCAGGATAAGTTACCATGGAGATCTAGCCCGCTAAAAAGAGAACCAGCTTCGTAGGACCGGAAACCCCAAGTTTTCCCTGAAGTTAGCCGCTAAGCGAAAATCCTGCTTCGTAGTATACCCCCCTGGTGTGTTTTAAAGAATCTTTGTTTATGTTTTGTATCTATATTAGCCCCTCCTCCTCTATTTTTATGTGAATATCCAACACACTCTCACTCCATAATCGTCCAGGAGCGACGTTTGGTCAGTGTCCGTGGCGTGCAGTTGTGACGCTCCTAGGCCCCTTCAGCTTCATAAAGGGACGCAAATAGCTTTCAACTGATTGCAATGTATTCCCATCTGCGGCGGGATTTGACGCTCATGGAAGCACGGCATTCGTTTGTGTCGGCTGCCCTTAAAGGCAATGTGAGCGTCCATTCTCATTGGATAACGGAGAATTGTACACCCGGAAGTAAGTATTCCCCTTACTGTCGATTGATTTTATAGTGATATCTGCACTACTCATCGACTAAAAAACACCAGATTATCCTTGTTAATTAAACGACATTGATTGGTTTAAATTGTGTGCAATGCTTTTGTATTTTTCCCCTTCGATTCGGAGAAACAAAAAATGTTTCGGAGTAAAGGATGGCAGAAGACAGTACACTACCCAGAATCCCCAGCTATCGTTTGGACTACACCATGTGCTCTGTTTGACAAACCCCGTTTTTTTTCACCATTCATTCCAATGTCTGGCGTCTATGTCACGTGATCTTCAAATTTCTCCCTGCAGAAAAAAAAAAACATGGCCGAACTTCGTTTTATTCTCGGTGGAAAATGCCTATTTTAAGGTTAGTTTGGCCATTAAAATGCGTTTTGATGTCATTTGATGCGAGAAATATGAGTTGTTATTTCAGATTATGTGTGCAGTGGATGTATATGATCTTTAGTTTGCTAGTTATTACGAAGATTACTTCAGGAAATTGCGTCCATAGAACGTTTTCATTGTTACCAAGGTGGTTGCTAGGGACGCTGCTATCGATATTATTTCTGTTATGTTGTGTAACTGTTTAATGGTGTTATCTTTATTGCTACCCCCTTCCCCGTCAAAGTATAGTGTTGGTCCACAGCGCAAACGTATTAGTTTAACAAAATCCGCATCTAAAGATAGCCTATGTTATTTTCCCCTGTGCAATTCCAGTCTCACATCTCAGAGCACATCGTCATTAACAAATACCGGAAACAGACCAAAAACATAAAAAAATAAAAAAATAATACTTTATTCCGAGTGTGCTTGCTTTTCTCTTTGGAGGTCATCACATAACGGCATTGTAATACACGGTTCGGCTGCATTAAATATTACATATCTGCCGTAGTTCTGTATTTATAGAGCCCTGATGAGAAGACTTCTAGACAAACATGAGGAACTGAAAACGTGACGTGGATCATAAATATATCAGCCATTAAACAACATCTTACATTTCTTTTCACACAATACGTCTCCTTGCAGTATCAACACTAATTCGGCTGACTTTTATATTTGATCCAATTGGTAGATAGGCTGTATTTACACCATAAAGGTGCACAGCTGATATAAAGGGACACCTAGTGGTTAAAGCATGTTATTGAATTTCATTATTTTTATTATTAGATATTAATAGGATCCCTATAAAGTATATTCATTACTCGTTATTCTCTACTAATAGTTAATTAAAGACTGTATATAATGACTATTTTGCACATCCCTTTCAAGATTTCAAGATTTTCTAAGGTTTATTAACATATCATAGGCCTACACAACTACGGTGTAGTTATGCATTGAATAAAAAACTTGGGTCGCAGGTTCCTCAATAGTGCATTACAAGACATCTATCAATATGTGTGCATACCTCCAGCAATGTTAACTATGTTGAAGCACTTATTTTAACTGATATTATACATATGTATTATACTCTTATAAGATGTATGTAGATATTTCATCTCCGGCCTTGTCAGGTATTGAACAATCAATAAATAAAGAACACAGAATTATTAAATATAAAACACAGAATTTGTGTGATTATACTAAATGATTTACAAATAAACACCACTGCATATTTACAACTGTTACACATGCTGATGTAACGCAAATGTTTCCAACTTGGGATCAATAAAGTATATCTTATCTTAAGCTGATCGATGGCTACTGCCATATTTGCTAAATGTGCCTCTGAACCTTGACAAGTGCATGTTTCAGGCTTATCAATTAACAACAGGGGTCACAGACATAAGACCAGCTGTTAAATAAAGCTCTTCTGACCTTAGCTGGCATGTGTGTATATTAATGCTGCCCATTATGGGCACAAGCAATTTTCACCCATTTATTAATTATATGTTTTAAATGTGAGTGTTTCCTATCCCCTAAACCTCCAGGGATGTTCACAGTTTAATACTGGCAACTTCTTATTATGGGAAATACGAAAACGTCTTTTAAAATTACAATTCCCAGTAGAGACGTGCCATAGATAGAGAACATGTTGCGAAACAGAATAGCCAGCATGTGTAGTTCTGGGGACGGGGTGGGGGAGGGGGGGACGGGGTGGACCCGTTCAAATCCAGTTTTGGACAGTCTGCCATGGTTCCATCCCATTTCAAGTGCTGTTCGACGCTCGGCTTAACCCTCGGAGCACACTCTCCAATCACAGAGCTTGAGGACTATCACGGGGTTTGTCAAACAGAGCACATGGTGTAGTCCTAAATGATAGCTGGGGATTCTGGGTAGTGTAGTGTCTTCTGCCATCCTTTACTCCGAAAAAATATTTGTTTCTCCGAATCGAAGGGGAAAAATACAAAAGCATTGCACACAATTTAAACCAATCAATGTTGTGTAATTAACAAGGATAATCTGGTGTGTTTTAGTCGATGAGTAGTGCAGATATCACTGTAAAATCAATCGACAGTAAGGGGAATACTTACTTCCGGGTGTACAATTCTCCGTTATCCAATGAGAATGGACGCTCACATTGCCTTTAAGGGCAGCCGACACAAACGAATGCCGTGCTTCCATGAGCGTCAAATCCCGCCGCAGATGGGAATACATTGCAATCAGTTGAAAGCTATTTGCGTCCCTTTATGAAGCTGAAGGAGCCTAGGAGCGTCACAACTGCACGCCACGGGAACCTGACCAAGCGTCGCTCCTGGATGATTATGGAGTGAGAGTGTGTTGGAATATCAGACCCTCTGCAGACCTCCTGAATGTTGTTCTTCGCTGCAGACTGCTTGACTCTGTAATGATTTACCTTCCTGCTAAAATAAACTCCCTAAAACACCGTCTTATTCCAAGAATCTTCATTTCAGTATAACGGAAAGGTTTCCTCACCATTTTATTATTATTTGTTAGTTTGTCTCGGTAAACTTCCACCACAATTTGGCGTGACAAACAGGATCCCTTGAAAGACCGTCAGGAACCAAAGGAGGACGGGGACTGATCTCCTGGCAGGAAATGAAGAAAAACACCTAAGAGGAGAAAGGACCGTTCTGCAGAGGTTCTGACCGTCTCACTGGGATCCAGCAGGTTGTGTCCTTCATATAACATCCGGTGGGATACTGAAATATTGATTATTTTTCTAAATATCTATAAATATATATATATATATATAGCTAAACTAATAATTAACAAATAGATTAAATACATTTTCAATGATATCTTGATAAGTCACTGTTAAAACCCGTTGCTTGATGTATGGTAACCAGTCTATGATGGTAACATACAATATCCACTATTGTTACGGAAGAAAAGGATAGTTCATCATAATAAAGAAACACCGCCCTATGACCGGAGTTTCATAGAACAACATGTCTGGTATACCTCACCATTTTATTATTATTTGTTAGTTTGTACATTTCCACCACACACATCATTTGGATTGTAAGAGAAACAAATGTTTCAGATGCCTGTAATCTGAGCGTTACTAGACCAAATGTCTTGATTCTAACAAATACATGTTGCGTCCTTTACAACATGTTGGCATGACAAAGTAGTTCCGATATTATTATTTTTCCTGATAACATTTGTTTTTGCCGTATTAAAAATAGCTTTTTCAATCAATCAGTGAAAGAGTGAGTATGGTGGAATCTCTTGTGGCCCTGCTGATGTTCAGGCCCATATTAGTGGTCAGAGTGTGTGTGAGAGAAACTCCCTCTGGAGGGAACACCGGGATTTTAGCCTTTGCAGCCCATTTACATGCACTACAACCTATAGAACACACTACAGGAGAGGGAACAGCCCAAAAAGCACAATAGGGATTCTTTAAATAACTGCAATGACGTATCAGACGTACTTATTTCAAGCCAAAATCATGAATTATTTATAAAACCTAACCAAGTAGTTTGTTGTTTAAACACCAGGACCAGAGATCTGGATCTGTTCCACAACTTCTGTTTCCTTCTGCAGAATCTTAACAATTTCTATCAGACAAAAGAGAAGCTTTTGAGAAGGATTTGCATGCAGTGTTGAACTATTTCAATTATAACTAACAGCAGATTGTAATTCAAATGCAAATATACTGTATAGTCAAATGTCAGAACAGTGTCTGAATACTTCAATTAAACTCTAACAGAGAGTGAAAGTTACCTGTGTGTGTGTGTGTGTGTGTGTGTGTGTGTGTGTGTGTGTGTGTGTGTGTGTGTGTGTGTGTGTGTGTGTGTGTGTGTGTGAGTGTGTGAGTGTGTATGTGTGTGTGAGAGTGTGCGTGTGTGCGTGTGCTTTCTTTCTGACGCTGGTCTGACGTCATCACGTATGTGCTCCGCCCCCGACGTGCCTAGACGTTCTATCACCCAGGCTAGCTAACAAGAGCTCAAATCAAACTAACACACCATGCGACACAAAGTGCATTAGATGCAGAAATGAATAACACATCATTTAAATACTGTGCAAAGGCAAGACGTAACTCACCAGAGTAGTGCGGCTAAAAAAGGATCACGATTCCGGCAGTGAGAGCACGGTGGGCAAAGTATTCTTAAAAGTCTGAGCGATTTCAACCGAGGCGAGGAGCTAATGGCGGGCAGGCGGACTCTGGTGAAGGCATGGGTACGTTTAATATCTGCCTCACTTGAAAAATGATTTAACTTACGTGTAAGACAGTATTTTGATATTGTTTTAAGTTATATCTCAAAGTGGAACGTTTGTGTTGCAAAGGTTTTCTGGAAAATTCTAACCTAAAATGGCGGCAGGCGGCGCATTTTCTTTCTTCTTTTTGTTACCGCATGTTTTATTAACTTAGAGGCATAGAGGATTTACGTTCATTTGATCCACTACAATGTACCATAACTGTGCGTTCTGCATGTTTGTAAAAGCAAGCTAACTTGAAACACTAGACTATTCATTTTACAAGGTAATTTATACCCCCCAGCGTTTTCAAATACATGTAACTCTATTTGGTAATGATCGCACAGTGATGATACTAACGGCCCGTCCACACACAGGCATGAAAAAAATCTTTCAAAGCTTCGCCCATTCACTTGAATGGGGTGACGTAGAAGATTTTGAATCTTCGCCGAACTGCATTGTGGGGAGCGGAGCATGGCTTTGCAAGGATCACGAGCATCAAAAGTTGAGCAATGTTCAACTTTTTATGCTCCCGATGCTTTCGAAGCTGGCATCAGCCAATCAAATCCCGTTTATATAAATCCCGCCAGTACAAGTGCTAGCCAATCAAACCGCGTGCAAGCTAGGAGAGCCAGACCGCAGTTCATTTCCTCATATTCCAAACGAGAAATTACGGTAGCAAATCACCCGGTTCTTTACGACCAGAACTATCTACCGGGATACAAACCGGAGGAACCAGGCATGGAGGGAGGTGGCAGAGACAGTGGGTGAAACTGGTAGGTTTTCGCCTGTTTGGGGAGTTTATCAGGGTTGCCAACTTTGGGTACCTGGCTGGAGTGAGATTTTGATATCATGGGTTTAATTACACATATGCGCACTAAATGACTGCTATTGTGTCAGCAGCGGGACCTTAGCATATATATATATATATTCAATATATACAAATACACAATATTGGACACAGACTATAAAGGGCACAAAGTTTCATTCACTAATGAAAGTCAAACACATGTTTATTTCCACTGTATTATTGTGTGCCTGTCGCAATAAGCAATTAATTGACTTATCGTACGATAAATAAAAATGAACTCGATAAATTTCCATTTACATGAGGATGTGACTAGCAGTTTGAAAGGATGTACTTGAATTATTATTATATATTATCTAGTGCTGTCAAAATTATCGCGTTAACGGCGTAATTCATTTTTTGAATTAATTGCGTTAAAATATTTAACGCATTTAACGCATGTGCAGAATGGCCCGCCCCATACATGCCATCAGTGGCAGCGCCAGGGTATGGCTGGGGTAGGCTACACCCATACCAAGAAATGGCTTAGCCCCACCATGAAAAATGATGTTAAAGTAAGCACAATAAAGTCTGCCAACTCGCGCGGAGTAAATTGCACAGACAGCAGTTAGTAAGATTGATTTCAGTAGCCACGGTTTTGAAAACTTTTGTCACATAGTGATCGTCTTCCCAATGCGGGGAGGGAGCGGATCGTCAGCTGAGCAGCTGTCAACTCAACATTGTAAATAACCAACCAAAAACGATCGCCGGTTCGTCTTGTTTTTGGCGTGAGAATAGTTTGGGCAGCGTGAGAGAGTGAGATTGAGAGTGAAAGCGTGTGTCACACGCCAGATGCGTGAGAGTTGGCAACCCTGATTTTATATCCAGTTTACTTGGTTTTAACATTGCTATTGCTTTGTATGTCGGGGGCGGGAGATTCATGTGATTGGTTGTTGGTCGCCTTGGGCGCGTGAAATCGCCAAGCTTCAGACACGCCCAGCATCAAGATTTTTCAAGATTTTTTTCATGCCTGTGTGTGGACGGGCCGTAATACTTCTAGAATCTGTGGAATCTCAGCTTTAATCTGATATCTTGTATGTGCAGTTACGATAAGTATAATAAAGTATTTCTACCGTGAGTTTTGTGCGTTGGCATTTTTTCGCCCAGAGCTAATTTAGACACTTCGTGTGAGACTTGTGTTTTGTTTCGGTAAAAATGGTTCGTATCGTCAGTTAGCTGAGTCTCGTTAAGTGGGTATGACACATTAATAGGTTTTTAAATGTTATGAAGCCCTGAGACAACGTTTCGTGAACAAGAAGCCCTCGGCACCGGGGGCTGCCGGATTTAACAGATTAATAGTCTAGTGTTTCAAGTTAGCTTGCTTTTACAAACATGCACAACGCACGGTTATGGTACAACGTTAGTGGATAAAATGAACGTAAATCCTCTATGCCTCTAAGTTAATAAAACATGCACAGACATGCATGCTGTAACAAAAAAGAAGAAGAAAAGCGCGCCGCCTGCCGCCATTTTAGGTTCGAAAATAGTGTTTCTCATTTGCGAAAACTTTGCAACCCAGCTAACCTTCAATGTTTTTTCTCTTAAGGAAACTGAAGCAACTGGCAGATATATGGCTTCTTCAATCTGGTAAGCCTCACAGTGGAGAAACTGTGACGAGCTGGGGGGGGGTGCGAGTGGAGCCCAGGCCCCCAGGAAGTGCGCCGGAGTCAGATGAAAATATTCGTGGTGGCCAAACGGCGGTACTACACTTCCGTTTGGTTGCCAGGCCCGGAAACACTTTTTCCCATTGACTTACATGGGGAAAGAGTGGTCTGTAAATCGTTGGATAATTTTTTTTAAACTAAATAAACTACCCAGTATGAACACTTGTATAGCCCTTATTAAAAACATCCGTTCCTCAAGTTGTAATAATGTGCTAATAACGTTATTCTGAGAGTTATTTCCCTCTGCATTATGAACGCGCATCTAACCCACGGGACACTGTGCTCACAGGGAGGGTGGGGGCTGGAGCTATTGGAGCTACAACGAGCCGTTAAAGGCAGAGAGTGAAATTCAGTGAATACACGTAGTTTACAGAGATGCTGTTTGAGAAACCAATGTGAGTTGCGTTTATCTTTACCCATGGATGCACAATAAGAACGGACCCATATCGTCTTACTGCCAGCCCACGGAGCTGTAATAATGGATATATTGCACATGTTTGCTGTAATTCATAATCATACTACATGGGCTGTATGATTAAATCTTGTACCGTAAATGTTGTATTAAATAAAGTTAATATTACTTATTATTATAAATATATATATATATATATATATATATATATATACAGTGCAATCATTCTTTCATGCTAAATGAAGCTCTGTTGGATATCACTAGATCCTGTTACAGCGTAATATAAGTACATAACGATTTATGTGTTTACATTAGCATAATGACTAGCTAGCCGCTAACTGCCGCCTCGTTAATATCAAATCCATCATAATAACAAATCATTACCATGCTGTCATGAACGTGCGGTGCTGTTACGTGTACGCAAATTGACGTGCTTGATGTGAACGAGCATTCTGGTTAAAGTTGCGCATGCGCTATGAGTGCACATACGGGTACTTCTCAGGCATGCCGGGTAATCTGTGACGTTTCACTCTCTCAAAAGTTGGGCCATTTTATCATCATGCGCAACTCTCATAGTGTGGCCCCCGCCTCCCACGCTGTATCCAGTTCTTATTATACATCCATGGTGGAGCCTCGCAGCGGCGCAACTGTGGCATGCTTACGGCCCCTACACACACACGCAGACCCGGCGGCAGACTTATGGCGCGTTTCCACTGCAGCGGGTAGCTCGCTTTAAGCGTGCCGAGCCGTGCGGGGCCCGTTTTTGGTTGCGTTTCCACTTGGCCTAGTTTTGGCCCGGGGCTACTTTTTCACCTTTTTTCTGGCCCGACTAAATCGTGGTTCTAGGGCCAGGAACAACCAGGCTGAGTCGGGCTGAGTATGCAAAACTAGAGAGAGAATCGCTAGCAAGGGGGCTACAACTACAACAAGATGAACATATTTGACCGTGATTTAATTGTAATACACGTTTCAAAATGATGCCGAAGTAACAACATACTGATACCGGTTAGTAAAAACCATGAATTAATGCTTTGACAAGTCTGCAGACAGACGGCAGAGAAACACCTTTTAAAATGAGTGTTTTCTAAACGGAGCTTGGCTAAGCTAACGTTATATATGCTCCGACCGTCCACACTCACAACAAAGGCCTATACAGACATAAATAAACCAGCGACTGTATTCACCATGACACAGGCAGTCTGTGGTTTGTACTTGTTTAACTTTTGTCTAGTTTCTGAACAGATATGAGGAGCTGTGAGCTCTGAGTGCTAAGAGCTAACGGCTGTGTTGTTGTTTGGGGCGCTCATTGAAGATGACGTCACGGCTCCGCCTACACTGCGTTACTATAGTAACTACCCCAGTTCCTAAACTGTAATGGAAGCGCAGCATTAAAGTGAGCCGGGCCTAATAAGGCCTAACCAAACCGAGCGAGGCCGAGCGAGGCCTGCAGTGGAAACGGCGCTCGTGAATTGTTGAAAGAGAGGGGTTTTAGGTTGCCATAAGGCTGTTGACGGTCTTATGTATCCATTGGTTGGTTTTGTGGCACATTTGTAACGCTGTGCCAACTTGGGCAAGCACGCAGGCAAACTTGAGCGGAGTGGAGAGGTGGAGTGAGGTTGAGCGATGGAGAGAAAGGGAGAGAGAGAGAGAGAGAGAGAGAGAGAGAGAGAGAGAGATAGATTGAGCGAGGCAGAGAGCCTGTGCAGCGGTCTGCTTGCGCACAGAGCAGGAGTTTGTGAGAGAGCCGGCTTGAGAGTAAATTTCTCTTCAAAATATAATTGATTGCCAGCTGACTTGCTTGCTCGTTGGTAACGTAGGCCTAACTGATTTCTTCTAATGTGCCTGCATCTGGCGCTGAGTTGCCATATTCCTTTCGTGAACCACTAACCTAACAAGAGTAAACTAAGTGACAGGCTGCTGTGCCGCATCTCACTCAAAAACCCACATGACTCAACCCAGCGAAAAACCAGTCTTGCGCGCAGCCTTTCATTCAGAATTTCCTAGCAAAATAAAAAAATGATATTAAACTAATACAAAAATAAATATTAGTACAAAGCCCTACAAATAACAATAATAAACATAATAATAAAACAATAAAAATGTGGTATTCAGCCCTGATTAAAACAGCAAATCCTGGATGGGCGGGCCCAAATCCTGGATGGGCGGGCCTGGCCCCATGGGGCCCGCCCATGACGCCGGGTCTGCACACACGGCAGCGGGCTTGTCTGAAGCTCGACCAACAACCAATCACATGAATATCCCGTCCCAGACACACAAGCACGCGGTTTGATTGGCTAGAGCTTGTACTGGCATATGATTTGATTGTCACAATGCAGTTTGGCATAGCGTGACATCACTCCATTCACTTTGAATGGAGTGATGTTACGGCCCCTACTCACGGCGGCGTGCGTTGACGCTTCTGCCCATTCACTTTGAATGGGGTGACGTCACGCTTAGCCGAACTGCATTGTGGGAGCAAATCGTAGCTTTCATGTGATTGGTTGTTGGTCTATAGACATGCCCGCCAGCAAGCGTCAACGCACGCCGCCGTTTGTAGGGTGCCTGTGAATATTGTTACGTTTTCCAATGGCTTGGAGATGCAAACTTTGTGCTGCTGTCTTTGATACAAGGGCAGAGTTACTTGAACATTACAACATTATTATTCCCTTGATTTAAAAGTTAATGCAGACTACCTTTGCCCTGCGGCGCAATGAGATCATCAATGCTGAGCTACCTGTTGGAGAGATTGTGGAACGCTGGCCTGCCTTGAAAATGGAGTCACAGGTGAAAATATTTTATTTATTACAACTATATAATTATTGTGTGTGCCTTTGTCACTGATAACTTTGACATGTTTACTCAGATTTAGGATGTTATGTTTCCGTTTATCTCTGCTGCCTTCAGTCCACATATACATTGTACTGTGAATTAAATAGTCATTTTATATTTGTGCAGAGTTTCACAGGATAACAAACCTCAACCTGAAGAACGGAGCGGAGTTGGATAGACATGTCCCCCCCCCGTCTTCCGAGCCTGTTCAGGAAGAAGGCGGCAAGGAAAGGAAGCTGAAGTTCTGGATCAGCTATTATGCCTCTTGGTGTTTTATTCTCATACTAGAGTGGATTATCTTTGTCAAAATGTTAATCTCTTCAGTCATGGAAGAGCCCTTTCTTGTGATATCAATTGTTGTGTGGTTATACTGTTTAGCATCCAAAGTAAAACAAAGATGTTCTCACACTCAAGGAGCAAGGTGACGTCCATGTCCGACGTGCTGCTGTCCTCCGTGCTCTGCCTGCATATCTGCATGAAGATGACTCCACGTTTCTGAGGCTGTGGCATGTAAGTCAGCATAATAACTGTTTTGAATGTATGTGACAGATCATCCAAAATATAGTTTATCTTGTTACATTGTTTCAGGAGCTCTATCGCAGGTAGACAATTATTTGAATTTTTATGTGAAAAAATTATAATAAATTATAGATTTAGTTTGAAAAAGTATGAACTGTCCTGGTGTCATCAACGCTTGATTCTGTCACTGAGGTGTTGTTAGTCAAACATTATCTCTTGTGTTGCTCACATCCCATTCAGGTTCTAGTTCCAAGATTTGAATATTGCCATAAGAATTGTAATTATTGTAAGGTACACAATGGACATGTTGAATATAATCTCCCTTTACTTCAACACTTCAGAAGTGTTGAATATGATTTCTATTTACGGATTTATTTGAAATTAAGCTCTTTAGGTTTCAGTGTAAAAAATGGGCTCACGTGATTTAATAAAATACACAATCAAGAGGGGGCTTTCTTTCCTGCAGCATCAGTGTTCAATACAAAATAATCTCTCGTGTTCCCCATATTTGTTTGTATGTGTAGTAGGGAGAGATTATACTGTAAATATATATTCAGTTGCCAGTTTATTAGGTACAACTAGGTACTAGTAACAGTCTAATACAGTGATAAAATAAATCCTACCCTTATGATTGTTATACATGTTTTTTTGTTGAAAGCATTTATGTCAACTGATTGGTTATTTTGGAGGCTGATGTTTCTGGTGCTGTAACATTATGTTGTGCAATGCTAATAGGCGTTTCCTTAAACCCACATTATGCACAAAACATACGGTTATTTGATGTGATATGTCACTGATGTATTTTTCAGAAAACACATTTCTGAGAAAGGCAATTTGGGTAACGTTTATCTGTTCTTGTCATCAGGTGGAGCAGTCTGATGATCCAGACACAGAGGACTTCTCATGATCAGTGCCAGGTCAACAGACACCACGCTCTTCTGCCCAGAGAGGATCGCTGTTGTCATTGAGGGTAACGGAGTTATCGAACTCTCCACACTGGCTGACGCATTCATCCTGCTTTTTGCACTGACCTTTGCCCTGCATCTGAGCTACACTTTCAACTTCACCCAGAAAGTGTTGATGGGCCCGGATGAGGGGAACTTCCAACTACCAACTACCAACAAAGTTGCACTTTAACAATCACACACACACACACACACACACACACACACACACACACACACACACACACACACACACACACACACACACACACACACACACACACACACACACACACACACACACACACACACACACACACACACACACACACACACACACTGTGTTCTGTTGTGTTCATTGACAGATTTGTTACTGTTCAGCTTCAAGTTGAAGGACTGTTCGTAGATGTTGTTTTATACTTTTATATGTATTGGGTCTTTATGGTCCATGTGTTAAATTAATACGCAGAACTGTTCCTGAAAATGGTGTTCACTCATAAGTGATGGTTAAAATACAGATATTTCTCAAGGCCCTAGCACTGTTTTTAAGGTGTTTATTTATTTATTTAAGAGTTAAATATATTGAATTTGTATTGTGCTAAAATGCATTGTTCTTTTATAGTGGAAATGGAATGTTGGCGATTTGCCAAAGCTGTTCAAATTATCAATAAATGCATTTTTATATATATATACGGTGTGTTTGGAGATAATTCATTACACTATTATACATTATTATTATATTCTATTTAGCCCAACAATATAGTTAATTTCAATCACTAGCTTGGGTCAAATGAACAGCCCAGCACATTGGTTAAAATGATCCAGCCCAGCACATGGGTTCAGACAACCCAGCGCGTGTTCTGTCCTATAGTGACTCAGCAGCTGGGTTTTGATTGGGTTATTTTTTAACCCAGTAGATTTAAGAGTGCATGTTTTACCACTAGAGGTCAGCAGAGACATACAGATAAAAACAGAGTGTCAGTAGATCTCTATAAATGAACAACCACACCTGGTTACATTGAGGGTGTTTACTGCAGGAGTGTGTTCACATTTTAAATACATGACACTGAGATGTTTACAGCACTTGTGCACAGACTTAAGAAGAGTGAAAGCAAATCCTCTGAGGATGTTTTCTAACAGTTGATTTAAAGAGGTTTCTTATAAGAGATAGGTGTGTGTGAAGCCATCCCTTGAGTTGAAAGCAGAAGTAGCTTTGACATGACAGATACATCTACACTTACAGTTATTAGATATACATCATGTACTGCTATCAACTATTTGTTTTTACTGTCACTATATTTTCATTAAATGTAAATGATGAAGCGAAGGCAGTTTTAATTGGACTTCAGGTGAAACTCTTTTCAAGTGTTTTGGGCTGAATCCAAGTCTTCAGTGTGTCTGAGCAGTTTTACTCACAGTGGCATTTCCCCAAAACTAGAGACTGAGAGTGAGATGTGGAAATTAGAGTCCAAGGTTGTTACAGATTTGGATATCGCTCTGTATCGCTCCATAAATCAGAAAGTACTGCCATAAAAAATCATTTTCTACATATTTTTAGTGATAACGTGTGTTTTAATGAGCGTGAGATAAAGACGTAACAATCTGACAATTATTTTAAGTATTTAGACAAAAAACTATATTTTCATGGAAGTAGGGTCAATTAAATTATAACATTCTACAGAAAGAAGTTGTCATTTTATGGAGGAAGAACGTCATAATCCTCCCACTGACCGTCAAACATCTCAGAGAATAGTTTTAACGTGATATTTAGTAATATTAAAGAGCAAGGTCAACATTTTGGGAGAAAAAAGTCAAAGTGTAAAAAGTTTGGGACGTTTGATGTATAAGCGAAATACTCCGAAACTGGACTGGAATAAAAACCCTGATGGCCTTTAAAGGAAAGGTCAGAGTCGCCTGTATTTCCTCAGGACACTCAGGGCCTTCAACGTCTGCAGACTCGGGGGTCTCCAGTGGTCTCCATTTATAACTCCTCTCCCTTCAGTAAAGAGAACTGGGAACACACCACCACTCTGTGCAATATAAATATCATCATTACAGACACTTCATACTTTCTGCTTTATGTCACGTGCACCATTAATAACAATGTGCTATATTCAACTAGCAAATCACGTTTTCTGCCACTACGTCTTTTTGCAATATTCAATCAGTTGTTTACATTCATTATGTGACCGTCTCTTTCTTTAATTTGCTCTGTTACTATTAGTTGTATTATTAAGCTGCTGGGTTTGTTGTCTCGTTGTTACTCTAGCACACAATTTCCTTCGGGATAAATAAAGTTATATATTTTGTTGTATCTCTAAATAAACCGTATTGTTATGTTTTACATCTCAATTTCTTTTTGAATATTCTCAGGTGTATTGAGTGTAAAAAATGTGACGTAAATGGACCAGAATAACACCTGAAGGTCTTTGTTTGGGAGATGATACATGATGTCCTGAACATGTAGAAAGTGAAAGAGCAATGATGAAATGAATCGATGTTTTCCGTAACAGAGTTTTCTCCAGAGGAGCGATCAGAGTCCGGATTTGAAGTGAGAATATTGGTTATGAATTACCCGCAGCAGACTCACAGAGACATTTGAGATGTGTAAATTATGTTTGATAATTAAATCCAGATAAAAAGATTCCTGCTCCGCCTGCGGGATGTTTTTCCTTTAATCGTCGTATGCTTTGTGTTGTTTGTTTGCTGCTAATTTTTTAATCAAAGATGCTGATTTCACCTCCAGCAAGAGTCGCTCATTTGCATTTCTGAAAAAAACAAAAGCAGCTTTTATTGATTCTGACAAAGAGGAGGAAAAGAGTTAAAAATGAATAAAGTTGTAATGATCAATATTGTTTATTATTATAAAGTGACTTTGTTGAAATCATCTTTTAGTCCTTTTTTCAACAAGTCCTTTAAAACCAACAACTAACTGTGTTTACTTTCATTATGAATGTATTCAAATTGCTTACAATAACAACACTACGCCGCAGGTCCAAATGCAATATCTCAAACAGCCAAACAAATACATTTTTGATTCTAATCTGTGTTTTTAGTGTTTTACGAGTCTTAAAGTTTAGCCCTGAGCCTGTTTTTCAAGTCTCAGGCTCGAAAATGACATTTCCAGAACAAATGACCATATCTTCTAAAAGGGTTAAATGAATCATCTTTGTTCTCAAAGTAACGATAAACCTGTGAGTTGGTTGTAGAAGAGTCAGAATCAATATAGATGTTTTTTATTTTAAAGAAAATTCAGATTGAACACAGTAAAAAACTGTAAATTATAGTGTCCGTCCAAAAGATATGTTGTACTTATAGTGAAAACTAACCTTGGATGATGGGTTAGTAGACTAAAAGCTTTAGGAATCCAAAGTACAACATATAATAAGTACCCTGTAACAAGATTGATGCAAAACAAGTGACATTTTACCTTTTTAGACAGATTTAGCACAAAAAACCTCTTCTGGGGCAATTTGGGTGGATTTTCCTTATCTCTTGGTCGATTTTGACATGTAACATCTCTTTCTGACCGTTAGAGCCAATAGAATCGAAGGGAAATCGTCCCGCACACACTCATGTTTAAAAAAAAAGATGGCGTCTTCGTATACACAGTTTTGCTCCAGAGTGAAGCTGTCTCTAGGTCTGACATCTCAAAACGGAAAAGCAGATTTATTGCTGATGGATGATCAGAAAGCATTCAAAGGGACACAGACACATTGGATTAACCTATGGATTAACTTCAGCATCGTTTTTATCGTTTTAATGCCATTTAATACCCATCGATTCTGTGTCTCCTCACGATGTGAAACGATGGGTTGGATGTGCAGCAAAGATAAATAATAAGGTTTTGTGAGTGAATTTCGGTGCAGTCATCTGTTAGCATTTTTTGCTCGTTGCTAATTCAGAGGCTCAGCGTTAGCATTGTGTTTTTTTTTTTTTTTTTTTTTTAAATGATCAGTTAGATGAGTTTCTTTCTGTTACATGGATATAAAACATTCATAGTTTATTAAATGAACATGCCCTCAGACACTGTTTTCTGCAAGATGTTGCAGGAGGCCCCCGGAACCGGGGTCTCTCGGGTTTAACAGGTCCTTCCAAGTATGAAATTACACAGATGTGTAGTTGGAGGATAGAAAATGACTTTGGGAGACATCATTTCCTGGAGGAAATGCAATCTGTGATATTAGATTTTTTTTTAGAGAATCAGAGTTTAAACATAAATAAATCTCCCACTGGTGAATCTAAAAATGGAGGATGCTAACAAGTGTCTAAATGAGACGACTAAACGTCATCACGCCCAACATTAGCCTCCTTTAGCTTAGCGGTGGTGACGTGAAGTCATGTGACCGTGCTTTAGTTCCTTTATAGCCCAACATTAGCCACCTTTAGCTTAGCGGTGGCGACGTGAAGTCATGTGACCGTGCTGTAATTCCTTTATAGCCCAACATTAGCCACCTTTAGCTTAGCGGTGGTGACGTGAAGTCATGTGACCGTGCTGTAGCTCCTTTATAGCCCAACATTAGCCACCTTTAGTTAGCAGTAGTGACGTGAATTCATGTGACCGTGCTGTAGTTCCTTTATAGCCCAATATTAGCCTCCTTTAGCTTAGCGGTGGTGACGTGAAGTCATGTGACCGTGCTGTAGTTCGTTTATAGCCCAATATTAGCCTCCTTTAGCTTAGCGGTGGTGACGTGAAGTCATGTGACCGTGCTGTAGTTCGTTTATAGCCCAATATTAGCCTCCTTTAGCTTAGCGGTGGTGACGTGAAGTCATGTGACCGTGCTTTAGTTCCTTTATAGCCCAACATTAGCCACCTTTAGCTTAGCGGTGGTGACGTGAAGTCATGTGACCGTGCTTTAGTTCCTTTATAGCCCAACATTAGCCTCCTTTAGCTTAGCGGTGGTGACGTGAAGTCATGTGACCGTGCTGTAGTTCGTTTATAGCCCAATATTAGCCTCCTTTAGCTTAGCGGTGGTGACGTGAAGTCATGTGACCGTGCTTTAGTTCCTTTATAGCCCAACATTAGCCACCTTTAGCTTAGCGGTGGTGACGTGAAGTCATGTGACCGTGCTGTAGTTCCTTTATAGCCCAACATTAGCCTCCTTTAGCTTAGCGGTGGTGACGTGAAGTCATGTGACCGTGCTGTAGTTCCTTTATAGCCCAACATTAGCCACCATTAGCTTAGCGGTGGTGATGTGAAGTCATGTGACCGTGCTGTAGTTCCTTTATAGCCCAACATTAGCCACCTTTAGCTTAGCGGTGGTGACGTGAAGTAATGTGACCGTGCTGTAGTTCCTTTATAGCCCAACATTAGCCACCTTTAGCTTAGCGGTGGTGACGTGAAGTCATGTGACCGTGCTGTAGCTCCTTTATAGCCCAACATTAGCCACCTTTAGTTAGCAGTGGTGACGTGAAGTCATGTGACCGTGCTGTAGTTCCTTTATAGCCCAACATTAGCCACCTTTAGCTTAGCGGTGGTGACGTGAAGTCATGTGACCGTGCTGTAGTTCCTTTATAGCCCAACATTAGCCACCTTTAGCTTAGCGGTGGTGACGTGAAGTCATGTGACCGTGCTGTAGTTCGTTTATAGCCCAACATTAGCCACCTTTAGCTTAGCGGTGGTGACGTGAAGTCATGTGACCGTGCTGTAGTTCCATTACTTCAGAAATAATAAAGTGGTGTTAATATGTGGAGATTATCCTGCTGAACTAAAAGTACCAGAAACGTTTGTTTGAAACAGAGATTATTTTCTGACATAATCCAAAATCACATGGAGGAATCCCATTGGACCAGGGAGATGCTGCCTTCAGGGACCAACACAGAAATACGACCTCCCTGCAGCTACATTATAAAGCTAGTTACTTATGATAGATGTCGAACGTGTGGATCTACCGTCCTGTGTTTGTGTTCTCAGACAGACGACAGCATGTTAATGAAGTCAGCAGTCGCTCTCCTCTCTAGTGTCGATCTGCTGACCTGCACGAGTGCTATTTGTTTAAAGCTCAGCTAATCCTCAATTGTCACGCTCCCATAATCCCATCGCCGGCCTTCCTTTTCAATCCCATCAACCCACCCTTTCCCTCCCCTCTCACTCCCCTCTCACTCCCCCACCTGCAGAAATCACTACGACGGCCACTCCAACATGAACCTAATGTCAGAGCGCCGTGCAGCCGCAGATCGACGAGATAATTACAGCCGCCGCTCGGCAAAAACAACCCGTGAAGGACAGAGAAGGTGAACCAGGTAGTGTGTTAACGACAATAAGAGACAGATATGAGTTTAACATTAATCCACTTTAAAATCTCAAGTGTTTCTGAATCCACAAGTCACAGAGAATACTTATTCAAAGAAAGCAGATTTGCTGATGATGTGATTTCTGTTCTGTGATCCTAAATTGACCCGCAACGAGACGAGGTTTTTACAGAAATTGAGGCGGGATTTATTGATTTTAAATTGGAACATTTTGAAATCTGAAAGGAAAGGCAACACAAGAAAAGTTTTCAGTACTGTCTTTAGGAAATACGGTGATTATAAAGAGTGAATTTGAGTTATAGTATTTCTCTCAGCAGTAGATTCTCATTTATTCTCCAGTTTGAGAAAATCCAAAATGCAAACATGTTGAAGATCTAAAATATTGAACAAAGCTCCCTTATTTCCCTGCAAAATAAGAAGGAATGAAAGTATATGAAACACAGAGATAAATACTTCTCTGCAATACTTAAGAAATACCTTCATATAATCTTTCCATCTATTTCTCCTCAATTTGTCTCAAAATGAATATAATGATATTTCAGTATTACACTAACCGTGATATTTAAAAATAAAGATTAATATCATGATGAATTAGGATTTGTCTCCTTCCCTAAAAAACACACATTTTGCCAAACAAGTGACAAAACACACAAGTTGAATTTGACCAATAGCATCAATAATATCGGGGTTTTTTCAGGTTCTCTGTAGATATTGCATTAAAATCACTTATAATTGCTAGTTTATATTATTTTACATAAAGACTATTTTTTACTTTAGCATTTTTTGATGCCCTTTTGGACTTCTACCTGTAATATGGTATTTATGTACTGTGGTATTGCTCATTTCACTTGAGTAAAGATATGAGTATGTCTTCCAACATTACAGAGTACTGGATTTTTTTAATTATCTCATCAGATGTGCAAAAAAGCAATATTTACATACTTGAAATGGAATAAATGGCAGGATATGACCTTATATGTTTGTGTCATGTCATGGTCCCTGGTAGACCCCTTCACAACAACACAGACCACCTTGTTGGGAAATACCAATTGTGTGCAATATTTACCTGGCTGCTAAATCTTCAGAACTGTGACAGATGTGTATTTTGTAAATTGTGTAATTTCTTTAATTGTTTTTTTTATCTTTAATATTTTGTATGCATCCTTCTTTGTAAATATGAAGCTGTCTTTGGCTCTTTTCTGCTGTCACACATGTAAGTTTCCCCTCTGTGGGACGAATGAAGGTATTCTGATTCTGATATGCATTAAGGTTTATTATGCAGTAGTAATTTGAATTTATATTGAGTGACACTTACTAAAATATAAACTACTTTCAACATAGAAAAAGTATTTTAAACATATTCAGAATTATTCATATTTATATTTCTATCTAATCAAACTGTTATTTTAATGTAGCCTATATTTGTATTCTTTTTATCCTAGTGTGAACTCCTGACTCCTGACTTTCCCCGCAGGTTATTTTGATGCTTTTATCCTTAAATAACCCAAATAGAAATCAAGAAGAAGCTCCTCAGGATCCACAGATAGTCGATTGTTTCATGTAATAACTCATCATAACTCATGTTGTAAGCACAGAGCGTCATCTGGCAGCCCCCCTGTGGAGATGCGCTGCAGGGGATGGTAGCTGGTGGGTGCCCCCCCCATCGCCCCTCACCCCAGGGTTCCCCCCATCACCCTCACCCTAGGGTTCCCCCCCCCCCCATCGCCCTCACCCCAGGGTTCCCCCCCATCACCCTCACCCTAGGGTTCCCCCCCCCCATCACCCTAACCCCAGGATTCCCCCCCCCCCCTCAGGTTCAGTTTGGACTTTTCTGTCACGTGATCAGCAACAGCACAGCAGACACTCGACTTATTTTTAGTGGAAAATACGAACTTATAATAAATCAACATTTTGTGTAAAAAACTGAATTCGACAAAAACATCAGAATGTGTAGGTTTTCTGAAAAAATCTGTATTTGGAGAAAAAAATAAAAATGTTTGGGTAAAAAAATGTTGAGATTTTAGAATTTTTGGAAAAAGTCAGAATTTTAAGGAAACGTCAGAATTCTTCGAAATGTCAGAAAAAAAGGCAACATTTTGGGAGAAATTACAACATAAAAATCTCAAAATACCGTTTTATAGGAAAAAGCCAACATTTTAAGAAATAAGTCTGAAATCTGCGATTTTCAGAAAAAAGTAAAAGTGAAAAAAATCTATGTATCTATCCATCTATCTATCCATCCATCTATCTATCGATCTATACCTATCTACCTATCAGTGGCGGCCGGCCCATAGGGGCGCTAGGGGCGCCGCCCCACCTCTTCCCACATACAAAAAAAATAAATATTTAAATATATATTTTTTTTTAATAATTTTTGTTTTTAATAAACAAGGTAAATATTATATAATTGGTATCAGTAAAATGTATAATCTACAATAAAATCTCGTTTAAAATTGTGTTACGACGATGTCTAAAGTTACTGATAAGTCACATGTTTCCTGCCTGGCCCTGCCCATGTGTCATTACCTTTATATATACAGTCTATGGTCATTACCCTCTCTCGTCTGGGCGGTAAGAAAGGAGCCCTCAACCAGTGCAGCAGCAGCCACTAGCAGCTGACTGTTGCTATCTGTAAACTATGATGCCGAAACATAATTTCAGCCAATCAGCGTCGTCAAATCTGATGATCCCCGGTCGCCAATGTCAGCGCCCGGTCCAGTCTGTGAGTAGTTTGGACACTAGTGACTCGTATCCGGTGGGGTGACGCAGTACGGCAGTTGTTGATGAGGATGGTGTGCAGGTGGAGTCTCCGGACCTCGGTCCCCGCCCAATTCCGTTCAAGAGCTAATCTCCAATCCTTTCGAAAGGAGAAGTTTGGGAGATAAACTGTTGCTTAAAGACCTTGGACCGGACCAACCCGATTTGTATATATCGCAGCAAGCTCGTGAAAAAGACAAAACGTATCAACGAGGCTTCTCACGTAGCTGGTACACCAGAAAGGCATGGCTAGCTGGATGCAAACAGGTAAATGCTTTCTTTTGTTTCCCATGCTTGCTCTTCAAACAGCCGGGGACAGATACGATCTGTTCAGAAACTAGACAAAAGTTAAACAAGTACAAACCACAGACTGTCTGAGTCATGGAGAATACAGTCGCTGGTTTATTTATGTCTGTAGGCCGTTGTTGTGAGTGTGGACGGTCGGAGCATATATAACGTTAGCTTAGCCAAGCTCCATTTAGAAAACACGCATTTTAAAAAGGGTTTTTCGCCTGCCGTCTGTCTGCAGACTTGTCAAAGCATTAACTCTTGGTTTTTATTAACCGGTATCAGTATGTTGTTACTTCGGCATCATTTTAAAACGTGTATTACAATTAAATCACGGTCAAATATGTTCATCTTGTTGTAGTTGTAGCCCCCTGGCCAGCGATTCTCTCTCTAGTTTAGCATACTCAGCCCGACTCAGCCTGGTTGTTCCTGGCCCTAGAACCACGATTTTATGGGGCCAGAAAAACTGTGAATTAGGACCCGCTAGCCGTTACTAGGCCAAGTGGAAACGCAACTAAAAACGGGCCCCGCACGGCTCGGCACGCTTAAAGCGAGCTACCCGCTGCACTGGAAACGCGCCATGACATCACCAGAAGTCCTAATTTAAGGGGTCATTTCTCACTATATCAACAGCCCCACCACAAATATTTTCCACCAGCCGCCACTGCTACCTATATATCTATCTTTTATCCCATCTGATCATGCAGTATGGCCCATTTTAGAATCACATATATGACATTATTGTATAATAATGTGTTCACCTCTTCAGAGTTACACTTGGTCAAAGTAGGTCTAATTTGAAATACTTTATGTACTGCTGGGTAGCTTAACACATATCTCAAGACTAGCTGGTAATTGATTCTGTAAAACGAATGTAGTGCATCAACTGAAGTACAAGTACCTCATGTTTAACTTAATTAAAGTTCCTCAGTATAGCTTTTATTTAACTATTGAAATGTGCCCGCTGCTGGACAAATACATAGATTTCAAAGACATTTCTCTGAGATTTCAAAAGAGATTAAAGCTCTACAATACATCACTCATGCATAATGCAACGCAACAGACTTCAGGAGGCTCCCAGTTAAACCATTTAGTGTCTTTTCAGCTGGAATCAGAGCTCCCACTCATGCATTATGATGAGCACATGCACACTCCCCCGATCTGTAAAATGAACAATTAAGCAGCGCGGCGCTAATTAAGCGCGGAGATCAAGCGTCTCTCTGTGGTCTCGCCCTGGAGGAGGCTCTTCTTCTGGGCCTCTCATCAAAGCCACGCCTGGGGACGGAGCCTCCTCCTGCGGCTAAACGCGGATTAACACGCCTCTTACAAAAGAAAAGTGTTTCAACAGAAAGCTGAAAACCGACACAGGCTGATAACACTGCAAATATTTCCTGCAGAACACGACGCATGAAAGAAATGTGTTGAATCATTATTAGAAGAAAGCACAGAAACAAAGACGCTGCTCCAAATGCAAATGAAGCCAGGCGCTTAAATCTTTATGCCCGCCTACTGAGTGGCACATGTTTCATCTCGTCATCTCTTCTTCTGCTGCTCTTGTTCTTGGGGAATATGCAAAGTTTATCAGGCCTGCATCCTGACTTTCATGACTGATGGAGGAGTCAGGTAGGAGCGGCTTCAGCCGGCGGCGGGGAATCGGCGCCGTGACGCCCCTGTCTGCTAATGCGCCGCGACGTGCTCCTGATGCCAGCGCTTCATTATAAATATTTTTAAAGGCGCTGCGACCCTCTGGTGCGCGAGGCCTTTGATTCCTGCTGCTCCGCGGGTTTCAGCTCGTCGCTATGACAGCGGCGCCCTGACAGCTCCTCATCACGCGCCTCCTGTCGTCTTTTGTGGGAAGTTTTGCAACAATTAGCATAAATACTGCATGTGTTTCTGCCCTGCCGCTGAAGCAGGATCCGGCGTCCCAGAGATGTCACGGAGCTGCCGGAAAACGACAAACCTTTGTAAAGTGTGCTTTTCTCTAACATACAAAGACGAGGCAAACAGCCGAACATATGTACCCTTTGTGGAATCTTTTATTGAACACATTTGGGAGCAAAGTCTGATTACGAGCTGCCAAAGCCTCGGCGGGATGCGGCCTGCGAGAATGCAAATCTCCCTTCTGCATTCATGAGGTATACTTGTACACATTATTTATTTCACTCCAACTTATTTACATTCTAGATGGAAAGCAATCCGCTGGAAGTTTACCGGGGGAATAGTCGCTCCCGCCGCGCGCTGTGCATTGTTGCTGAAGTGGGAGAAAGTCAAGAAACTTTCAGGTAACAGGAAACGAAGCGTCTGTCTTTTAAACAAAGTTTTGTCTCCAATCCTTCAGTCTGCTCGTAATGAAGGTGCAGCAGCTTTATAAGGGCACACGATGCTGTGCCAATTACTCTCCGAATATGCCCGCAGCTAAATTAAATATATACTTACATGCGATTTCAAAGCAGCCGCAAACCCTCTCTGGCTCCACGGTGGAAGACTTTACTTAAGCTGGAGGAAGAGCATCATTAAAATGAAAGTGAGAGAAACATTCGGTGCCGCCGGCGACTGTTCAAAACGAACGGCAGGGGCGGACGCTCCACTTCACTATTTGATGTTGTTTGTAGGCGAGGAGTTGATTAGCTCCCCCAATGAAAGATTGAGATTACACAGAGAACACGATCCAAAAACCACAGAGGAGGAACACAGAGGAGGATGCACTACGCTGACAATATCAACTATCAACACTAACGAGGCCTCAGATACTCAGAGATGCTCATTGAGACATCATTAAACCTTCAAACCTTCAATGGAAGCCTTTCGTAGATTCAACTCTAGTGAGGCCTCTGAAACTCAGATGTGTACAGAGACACTGATTTAGAGATAATTCAACAATCAGCCTCTACATCCCCGTCAGACAGGATCAAATAAAACACTGGTTTTCAGCTCGGTGTTATTTTCCCAAAGGCGGACTTTGTCAACCTGGATCCTATTCTCCCATGTGTTTGTATCAAATGGGATTACCATTGTTAAAATTGGTATCATTTGGACGGAGAGCGCTTCAATTTAGTCATTCAGCATCGATGCATGACACTTAACATTTGTTTTTGACACGGACAGGCAAAAAGGATCAGTATGAATATGGAAAGGAGTCTACAGTCTGTTTGTATCTGATAACGTCTTGGTGTTCAGATGATTTGACAATGCAGAAGGAGAGATGTTAGACATGTAAATACCAATCAAGGCATTCTTTTTAGATTAACCGTTTCAACGCCTTTTAAAACTCTTTCATAGTATCTTCAACCAGTTTGAGAGACACTTTGTTGGTTTAAAAATGTGCATAAGGTTGGTAAATAAGAGGACACATCTAGAATAACACCAGACCTATGTGTATGTGTATCAATGGGTCAGGAACTCATTTAAAGATATTGAAAGTAACAAGTCAATTTCTCAGTCGAGTGATCAGCTGATTGAATATCCAGATCTGTAACAGAAACAAGTGCTTTCTGACCTCAGATTTAACAACTAAACCAAAGTCATAGTGTCTAAACAGAAACTAAAGAATCCCCAAGTCCAAAGTTCAGTGTTCGGCTTCTTTTGTACGTTCCCTTTGATTATAAATCCACGTCGACACGGAGTAGCTGTAAAGACAGAGTTAAAGAACAGCTTCCCTCTGAAGGCCTTGCATCACCACAGCGGCCATCTTGTCTTCCCTCTAGCCTTCTTCATGGATTATGGAACAAGGCGCTCCCATTGTTGCCAAACTGGGACTCCAGAGGAAGGAATCTGCAGAAGTTAAACAAAGGAAGAGAATCACCATGCTGCCACTTCAAAAAAACACAGATCACAATGTGACTCGCTGGCGTCTGAAACCAGGCGGAGCTTTGATCTGCCCACTTCCTGTTAGCACCTCATTGTCTTCAAAACCTCCTCTTCCACCCTGAGCTGAAATATCACATTTATATATTCTGTATGTCCTCATTTTTTTTATCATTTTAAAACAATTTCCTGTTAATCTTTTATTTGAATCCCCCCGGTGTCGTCGGGCGGATCATTATCTGTCAGGGAACTTCCTAACAAAGCCGTCATGTAAATGGACTCATTCAGCCGTGTCCTCCATCTCTGAACCTCCTCTCCAATACATATATCATCCACATAATCACCCCCATCCAACCCCCACCCCGCCTCTGGGTGACCACAAGACCCCCCCCCCCCCCTCCTCCAGGCACCTACAGCACCACTGGGATTTATTATCAGAGACAAACATCCCATCAGAGCGGGGTTTAACGTCTTATTCGGGCTTCCTATAGACAGCTGATTGCATTTAAACACTATTAAGGACCTGAATCTATTCTGGTTTGTAAATCAGAGCAAACAATCACAATGAGCTGACCTCACTGATAAACCCTTTTTGTGACCAATAAAAACAGAAAAGAGGAGTAAACATTAGCATGATAGCGCTAGCTGAGTTCTACAAGGTATTCAAATGTCCACCTGGTGATATTGTCAATAGAAACCATCAGACTGAGCTTAAATTGCCTCATTGATAAACCACTTCTTCAGGAAACACATAATGGTGCTAAATGAATAGTCAGACGATCACTAAAGTGCAGGATTCATCACAAATGTCTACACATTCAACATTAAATGGGAATCCCTCCAACAGTATTGGGATATTGAATCGGAAACAAAGTTGTGGATTGACTGACGGCCATTGCCATCTATAGAGGACACACATATTGTTTTTCAGAAAGGGCGGTGACATTTAACACGTGCTCACTCCCTTAGGTGTAACATGAAGGAACGTGGAATCATATTTTAAACAAACCTAACAAAAGGGTCATGGAGATGTCAATGAAATATCTCGAAGACTCTTGAACTACAGTCACAAATCCAGTCTCTAAATGCGTTGAGACTGAAGACGATCCGCCTGGTTTTGTTCCAAAACTGAATATAACCCGCACAGCACCTCAAAATCAAAAACAAATCAAAGGTCTTAATAATGAGTCTGTTATAAGCAGCCTGTGGTACCAGAGACATATGCACAGAAATGCTTCTACATCAGTTTGGTAAAAAGCAGATCTCAATGTTTGGGTCATCTGATTTCACTGCGTCGCTTCACTTATGACGACTTACAAAAAAGATAATACCCTCAAAAACTCCAAACATCAAAACTGGTAATAGAGTTTTAAAAAAGCTCAGTTTCCAGTGATTTAAAACGCAGTTGGTGTTCTAATGTAAGACAAATAAGCATAGAAACGATATGTTAAATAAATATCTGTGTACATCTGGATGAGGCCTTAGAAAGTCCCCAAAAGATAGGATATCTATTTTGAATTGCACGACTTCCAAGACTAATTAACCTAAAACTTGAAATTGTGCATAGCCTTTAACTAGAGTCCATCTGAACTATAATAAACCCAACAAGACAGCTGAAGTATCCAGGAGACGTCTAGGTTTCATGATAGGGAATCTAAGGATATGTTACTGCACCACAGTTCACTTGATTGCCATCTTTCACACAACATTTGTTCCAAACTAAACGGGTTGATTGTGAAAGCATACACAATAAAATGAACACAGGAATGTAAAACTCTTTAATAATTCACATTTTTAACCTATTTTCTGGGTCTTTTCTCCAGGTTTTATCAGTCTTCCTCTCTCTGTGTCCTCATCTCTCCTCCGTGCAGCCCATCCTGGCCCAATGAGTTATTATTACACCCTGAGAATATGCAAATTGAAGCAGCTCGCCGGTGTGTGTTTTTGATGGAAGAATACAAATCACTGCAGACATGACACTTTTTTAATTTTCCTGATGAATGCAATGCTTCAGAAAGAGGAAGGATTGATGACGGGCGTAATGAACCCTTTAGCACGGAGAGACTCTTCAGAGGCTTTTCATTACACTGTCCTGTGAAGACGCCCGTCCACAAATCTGTCCGAATAGATCATCTAGGCCGCTAGCTAACGTGCTAACGCGCTAACGGAGTCCACGGTGAATCCCCTTTATGAGTCGGGGGGGGGGGGAGAAATAAAGGTAGTACTATTACAGTGAAATGCAGAAAAAAGGCCTGCATTTAAAATGTTATGGAGGTAAAAGTGCAAAAGTCTTTACATTGAAATGAAACTCAAACCATCAAAAGTACTATTTTGCTACTGAATAACGATTATTTATGCATGAACAAAATTGAAAGACACTACAGGTGAATAGGGTAAAAAATGTAACTAACAGATACCACCATGAAACTTCCCCACTTAATTACGGACATAATATTTTTTTACATTACGAGTTTTGCTAAATGTTATGTTTAAATATGCAAATGAGGCCTTATGTATTGACTTTGGTGAATTGTTGGAGTAATCTACTGGCACTAACAGATACAATTAGGGTTAGGGTTAGCTCCTTAATGTGGATTTCGGATGTTTTCTTTACACTAGTTGGAAAGAACATATGTTAGGGAGGCAGATATAGCCCAAATTTAAAACAATACAAAAATGAAAGAAACTACAGGTGAATAGGGTAAAAAATGTAACTAACAGAGATTACCATCAAACTTCCACAGTTCATTACGGACAGTAAGACATTATTTTTATATATTACAAGTTGTTTTACATGTTATGTTTAAATATGCAAATGACGCATTACGTATTGCCTTTTGTTGAATATAGGAGAAATCTACAGACACTAACAGACAAAATTAGGGTTAGGGTTAGCCCCTAAATGTAGATTTTGGATGTTTGTTTTCCACTAGTTGGAAAGAACATATGTTAGGGAGGCAAAATAGAACAGAAATCCAATACAAAAAAAAAAACCTGAGTCGTATCCAGTAAATATGAGGTTTCCATATCTCCATTTGTATCTGTTGTCACCAAAACAGTAAAAATACATTCAAAAACTCAACAAAGTGTCCATGATAGTGAGCTGTGTTTTATCGAGAACTATTTTATGACTCCGAGAGTTACCTGGAAATGTTCTGACCAAGTTATGAATGGATCTGTGTTTGAGCATCGCCGTGGTCATTTGTTAATTGAACACTCTGACTAATTGTGTTCATCAATAACCCTTTTTTATCTATGCTCACACCCTTTGCATTGCTTTGCATTGATGAGTCCTAAAGCCCAGAAAATGTGTCAGTTTTTCCCATCTGTGGGACGGATAAAGAGATTCTGAGTTTTTGTTGACTTGTTTGCCACTGAAATTAATTTATGCAATAATCCAACATCACATGGAGAACTCCCATTGGACCAACCTTAAATAAATTAGGTACAATAATTGAGATCTGCTTTAAGTAACGCCCCTGTTCTTTCTGTTTTCTTGGACCTACAAAGGGAAACCATCAGTTGGCCTTTGTGGAGCTGTGTGTGTGTGTACGTGCGCGCATGTGTGTGTGTGTGTGTGTGTGTGTGTGTGTTTGTGTGTGTGGTTTTTACAGAGTAATGGCCTCTATTCATTATGAGGCCAGTTGATTTTCATTTACTCTCGTGGCTCCGACAATTAAAGGGAGCAGCTGAGGAGGAGATGGAGAGTCCGGGACGCCCAGAGGTCGCCCACCACTTTAAGTGATAAATTAAATACTATTATCAAGACCCCCCTCAACCTCCACACACACACACCACACACACACATACACACACACACACACACACCACACACACACACACACCACACACACACACACACACACACACACACACACACACACACACACACACACACACACACACACACACACACACACACCCACCACACACACACACACACACACACCACAGTAGCTGAAACACAAAGGACCAGTCACACCGACACTTTAAGCTTTTTTTAATTAAATTGATTTCTGAGCTTCACTGCAGATACCAAAACAATAATTCATTTAATATTTAACTCTGTCTTTTCTTAACAAGTTAAACAAAGGAGACCTGAAAGCTGACCAAACCGCTTAAGTGATGATAAAAAAAACCTCTGGTGTCCAGCTTTGACTTTATATAAGAATTGGACATAGATCAGAGCGGAGCTACGTCACTTCCTGCCCTCTTTCAGCTGAAAACAAAGCATCAGCACAAAGCTGAAAAATATAGTTATATCACGTCTAAAAGCTTAACCAACACAAATGATCCAGGATAAGGATTTTCTTTACTTCCACAAAAGGACAGTAAAAGAAACGTTTTAATTCAGTAATCCCAGTTCCAGTGTTAGCTGCTGCCTGCCACTCGTCCACTGTTAAACCAACCAGACATCGATCCTCTGTCGATTTAAATAAACCATACATTTGGATTAATACTGAGCAAAACCCAGAGGTATCACGCTCAGTGGGAGATTAATAATCCCCGCTAAATGTCTATTAAAACTAGCTGGAAGCCCTCCATGGACTCTGCGATGACCACTTCTTCTGGTTCTACTCTTAACGTCGATCATCGATCTCCAATAACATTGTTTAATAGTTTGCCTGTCTGATCATCATAACTCGGCTCCTTGCAGATCAAAAAAGGCACAGGATTAAACATTTTGGATGTTAGAGGCAAAAACCTCAGAATCTGAATTTAGCGCCAGTCAAATGACAGCAATGGTTTTCACCCAAAAAAGGGGAGTGGCCTTGGATAGAGGGAAAGTACCCCTTGGCTTGGCACCACAGTTCAAAACTAAATCAAAGACAGTCCACAGAAGACTCACTTTGGGCCTTTGACCTTCGCCATCTTGGTTTTTTGGTAGAGAAATGTGTCCCAGAAGTCTGGAGACGTTTTTGTCGACCAAAATTGATGTGTAAAGACAAACTGTGAAAGGGTTTAAGATTTAAGAAGAAAACAAAGGCTTCACGTTGAGAGACCTGTCAATCACAGGTAGCCCCGCCCTAAAGCATACGCTGCTTTATCGTCTATTTTACTATAAATGGGACCATAGTTTACTGATGAACGGACTGTGTTGAAGAAGACTTGAGACTGAAAGGTACTCCAGGCCTCTTATTCTGTCCTGTCCTCCATTGTTCGCCTTAATGTCTCATCATCTTGTCCATCATGTCCTTTACTTTCGATATCATCTACATTTTTACTCATGATGTCCAAAACTGCGTCTTTTTCTACTTATCTTTTGTTGTTTGTAGTTTCCTCAGTTGTCTTTATGTCATCTTTCTTGTCCTTTTGTTTGGTTGTCCTCTCCTTCTCATACTGTCCTCTTTGACGTTTATTATGTCTTCTCGTGTTACCGTCCGGGTCTTCTTTCTTCCTGTTGTTTTTGTCCTTTTCCTCTTGTTGTCTTACAATCATTTTCTCATGATGTATTGTTGTCCTTTCAGTCCCCTGATGTCGTCCTCTAGTATTCTACATCCTGTCCCCATGTTTTACTGTCCTTTATATCTTTCCTGACCTTTATTTTATTGTCCTCCTCTCTAGTATAGTATTGTCCGCCATGTCCTATGTGTCTGTCCTTTCACCATTAATGTCTCTTCATCTTGTCCACCATGTCTTTTTGTTCCACTGTCATCTCACTGTTGTCTCATGTTGTCCATCATTGTCTCTTTTGTTGTCTGCAGTTTCTCAGTTGTCTTCCCTTATCCTTGTGTCATCCTCCCTGTCCCTTTGTTTTGTTGTCCCCCTCTACATCCTCTCATATTGTCCACTTTGTTGAATCATGTCTCGGTCCGCTTGTACTGCTGTCTTCTGTCTACTCCTTTTTTAGTCTTTGTTGTGTTCTCCACGTCCTTCGCTGTCCTCTCTTGTCCTGTCACCGTCAAGTTCAACTAATGTAATTTTTAACCGTTGATATTGTCCCTGTTTTCTTGTCTACCGTCATATTGTCCTGCTGTGTTCTTACTGTCTTCGTCCTCATTTTCTGTTGTAATCCTGTCTTCTCATGTCCTCCTTTTCCTCTTGATGCCATCTCCAATGTCTTGTGATTTCCTGTCCCCTTGTTTCATTGTCCTCATATGCTATCAAGCCCCTTGCTGTCCCTTCGTCTGAAGTCTCTTTTATTCTCTGCAGTTTCTTCATTCTTTTCTGATCTACCTCCACACTTGTCTTCCCGTCCCTCTGTCTCTGAATCTGTGACAGAAACCTGGACAGAAACCCTCGTCCAGCGGCGCCTCGTCCACAACAAAACATATTAGCATTAGAGAGCAAACTAACATATTAGCGAGCACTTCATCTGCCGGGACGGGCTCCTCGGGACAATTAGTCATCCGGCGGGGGGACAAACACAATTACAGCGAAGCAATAACTGAGTGTGAAAAAAAACTCCTGACCTCTGCATCTCGTCTCATTGCATTAGTATCACAGTGTGAAAGACAAAGCTAATGGAAATGAGGAGGAGACAGGCAATACTGCTGATTGGGCCTGATATAATTAGAATAATATCCCGTCCGCCGTTAATACCAGAGGAGGGGATAAATAACGGGGATCAGTTAATAGCCAGCGCGCTCAAAACGGCTGCGTCTTAAATATGCCGAGGCCAGCGCTTCTTCCTGTTTACTCATGGGCCGCTGATCGCCTGATATTGATGTGGCGGAGCGATGGCCGCTTCTTCATCTTGATTATTCATCTTGATAAATACATAAGGACGGGCGAAATTAGGGCTGTTTTTCAGGATTATCCCGGCTGATAGATGCTCCGCTCACACTTTACTTTGGAGGATTCTCTGCATCCACAAATATTAATTTAGCAGCTGACAGGAAGGGAGATGTTGTTTTGCTCCAAAGTGTTTTAATTGTTTTTCCTCCCCGAAGCGAAATATTATTTGTCACTTTTAGGAAATGATCAGTGAATTGCAGCGACTGTACGTTAATTCATCTCAAGTCTGACAGGTTTAGTTATCTGACGGTATTCAGAATGTACCGTTTATCATCCAGTTTGTGTTCGGGCTTTTTCACCAAATCAGGAAAGAAGTAAACAAGTATGGTTTGCGTTTCTGTCTTCTGTTAAAAAATGGACTTCCTGTCACCAAGTAAACCTCCATCTTTAAGTGTCTTTGCCGTCATGTTTCTAACCGTTTCAAATGTGTTTTCCTCACGACACAAAAATGCTTAAAATCAACATTTGTCCTGGATTTATAAATCTACTTTTTGTGTGTTTTCGTGTGCACTTTGAGACAAACACATATCTTATCTGCCTGTTATTTCCAGTGGGATTCGGGGACGTCACTTAATGACCATCGACTGACACTTTCAATTACGCTCAATTTGACGATTAAAGGCTTTCGAAATGTTTTCATCAATTAGTTGAGAGTAATTCATTTACACCAACTCTGTTCGGTGTTCTGCTGATGTGATGTGAGAAGGAAGGAATACATTCTTAATAACCTGTAAGCAAGGAAAATATAGTTCCTGTCTTCCTGACATTTTAGTTTTAGGAAAATTAGCTTGAACAACTCGATGCCTGGAGGTTGTTTTTAGACGAATGAAAGTTCCTCACGTTAAAACATTTTGAAGGTAAAAGAAGAAACAGCGACTCCACTAAAGCAGGCATTATCAGGTATTTGTATTTGTATATATAATAATAATTATCTACATTTGGCCATTTACAGATTTAGTCCTTTAAAGAAATGAACGAGCAGGATTTGTTGCACTTAATTACTTTCTGACATCTCATGAAATCTATATTGTGATATCAAATGATGTATAGCATCATCGAGGATTGACCATCGACCTTCCACTGAGTCAAATATTGAAACCAATAACTATTCTTCATACTTCATTCTCGGATGTACTAACTGTGCACGGCAAGAACATGCATTCGAATGAGAGATTAAACAACAGAACAATTATACAAATAATGTAATATACATTTTAGACCTGGGTCCATTTCTTTAGGTCAGTAAACACGTGAATGTGTGTGTGTGTGTGTGTGTGTGTGTGTGTGTGTGTGTGTGTGTGTGTGTGTGTGTGTGTGTGTGTGTGTGTGTGTGTGTGTGTGTGTGTGTGTGTGTGTGTGTGTGTGTGTGTGTGTGTGTGTGTGTGTGTGTGTGTGTGTGTGTGGACGTGAGAAGCAGCGAGCGTATGAACCCAGTGAGAGGAACCTCATTAATGTCACATCCTGCAGAGATTCACGCCCCGCACACTTCGCCGGCGGGAGGAAATACTGGAGGAAACACGGCGAGAGGACGTGAACATCCATCGCACTTCAAATATTATCTCACGGCGTCAGGACTGATGGAGCTCCCATCATCCATCTGTGCAGGAACAAGGACTCCATTACTCTGAATCTGCCTCTGCTCATCTAATGCCGCTTTGAATCAATCAACAGAGTGCATCTGATCACAGCGTAATGCGTTATGAGAGGCGGACGACACACACAACGACTCCTCTCTCACTCTGCTCCACGGGATTCATCCAGGCCTCGATGGAGAGGAAGAGGAAGAGGCCGCCCGCTCGATGACTTCCTGTTAATAATATTCCTGCACGCGGCCGAGGAGGAGATCTTGAATTGTTCCGCTCGATGTTAGCGGCGTCTGAATTAACCCCGCCTCCTCAGAGGTGTGTTAGAGACGACCTGACGGGATTAAATCAGTGCTCATCACATGAAACACACACCTCAGAGAGTGTGTGTGTGTGTGTGTGTGTGTGTGTGTGTGTGTGTGTGTGTGTGTGTGTGTGTGTGTGTGTGTGTGTGTGTGTGTGTGTGTGTGTGTGTGTGTGGCCTAGCATTACTATACTTGTGGGGACCTAAATCTGTTTACATAGTCACGTGTGGGGACTCGCCTCCCTTATGGGGACACAAATTAAGGTCCCCATAAGGGGAATCATTCATTTTAGGGTGAAGACTTGGTTAGGTTTAGGATAAGGGTTAGGGTAAGGGTTAGGGTAAGGGTAAGGGTAAGGTTAAGGGTAAGGGTTAGGCATGTGTTGGTTAAGGTTAAGGTTAGGATAAGTCTCCAGGAAATGCATGTAAGTCAATGTAATGTCCCCTGAAGTGATGGATAAATGGTATGTGTGTGTGAACAGATCCATGTTTCAGTTGAAGTGTGTGTGTGAGCGCTGCACACTGTTCAAGGACTTATCAAATATCAAAGACAACCTAATATTTTAAAAGGATGTTACAAAAGAAACACATTCTTCATTATAGGTTGAGGAATATGATTGGTTCTCTGGATGCAGTTTTTAACACATGGTTAACGTTAGCATAATGAATACGTACAGAATCGTGTGGTTAGTGATCGATCATACTTCTTGGTCTAATCGTGTATTTGGTTACGCAATTTCTGTACATCTCATACTTTACAACAATTCAATCGAAAGAAACAAAGATGCAAAACTAACAACACAACCATTCGTTTGAATTTAGAAAAAGGTCATGATTTGTCTTATGTACGTTTATCTAAATGAATCCTGCCCTCCTTAGATGTGAGAGGCGACCTGACGGGATTAAAGCAGGGCTCATCACCTGGAACACACACCTCAGAGAGAGTGTGTGTGGTGTGGTGTGTGTGTGTGTGTGTGTGTGTGTGTGTGTGTGTGTGTGTGTGTGTGTGTGTGTGTGTGTGTGTGTGTGTGTGTGTGTGTGTGTGTGTGTGTGTGTGTGTGTGTGTGTGTGTGTGTGTGTGTGTGTGTGGTGTGTGTGTGTGTGTGTGTGTGTGTGTGTGTGTGTGTGTGTGTGTGTGTTGCAAACTGCAGCCTGCTCCTAATGAACTCAGATCTCTGAATGTGTTCGGCTGCCAACAGAAGAGAACAGGCAATGTTTTATTTCCAAGAACTACAAGGGAATGAGAGAATAAAGAGATCATACTTTCCTTTTTCATCTTAAGCACTTTACTAATTAGCAATTAGCATAAAAAAGAGAGCGTGAATACATGTTGGTTTACGGAGTTGGTATGAAAACAGACTGAACGTCTCTTCATACATGTCGATGGAAATGATGCAAGAAGCAGCTCAAGTTCACATCATATCTGGGTCATTCTGGAATCTGGGTGATACAAGTCTGCTGAAATATTCCTTCTAAAAACATCTAAAACCTGTTAAATAGCAATAACTAACTCTTAACTTGATGAATCCACAACAAGTAGAGCTTAAAGTATTTTTATTATTTTTATACAAAGCTTATTTGTAGAGGAATGTCACTGGTGTTACGTGTTACCAGGAAGAAGAGTAACACCAGTGACAATTTGGAGAAAACACTACCATTTTAACAAAATGGCTGCCATGTGTCAGACCACATGTGGCTTCAGTCAATATCAAAATCGTTTCTTCAATACAATACATTTCCCATTCAAATGTTCACCCCTAGGGCTATGACATTAGTGACACTAATGACAGACTTGAAAGACGCATGTAACATTTGAAGATAAAATGACACCTTTAACAAACAAAGTAAGAAGTATCTTTCCTTATGTCTTTGTGCTCTGCCTCAAAGGATCTCTTGTTACAGGAGGCACTTCAGAGACAGTACGTTATTTCAAAATAAAAGCGTTTTGTGTAGCAGTAACACCAATGACGTCATTTTGGGTGACTGACATTTATTTGATATTATTAATAATAATTTGCGTTTTTTGTTACCATTTCAGTGTTACCTATATTTAATGTAAATATAAATTAGATTTATTTATTGAAAAAAAATCTTTTAAATGAAAACTATAGGCTCCACTTCCATGTATGATCAAAGTTCCTTGAACTTGGCAATTTAAATAAATTGCAATTTACGTATAAAACCATTTTAAATTTATTTTGTATTTAGTACCATTGCAAAGACAATCTCTATTTATTCAACATATATAATGAATGTGAGTATTAGGTCAACGTCATGTATTTTGGTGTCTGCAAAAGTAAGTGACAGCACTTCCACCTTTTCTGTAGAATTACTGATCTGCACTATAAATAATATTGTCAATTCCTCATTTGCATATCTAAAAATGACATGTCAGAAAACTTGTAATATAAAAAGTAATTGTGTTAATGTCAGTAATGGCGTGGAGAAGTTTCATGGTGATATCTGCAAGTTAAATATTTTACCCTATTCACCTAAAGTGTATTCTGCCTATTGATCGCTAAATGGTTTCTCTACTCTCAGGGTTACAGTCATTTAACAGCTCGTGTCCATGGGAAGAATGTGTGTTATAACACGGTAACATGGATGTAACATGGGTGTAACATGGGTGAAACATGGGTGAAACATGGGTGAAACATGGGTGTAACATGGGTGTAACATGGGTGAAACATGGGTGAAACATGGGTGTCATAATGGTGTAACATGGCCTTAATAATGTAGAAATATGAGTGTAATACTGGCGTAATAGGGCTTTAACGGGAGTGTATTAATGTGTAATATGGATATAATTTAGAAAATAGCAATCAGTTAATTTGACATAACATTTATTTAAGTGATTTCCAAATGAATGGACAAAGAATTCAGGGTCACTTTACTTTACGTCTTCATTTAAAGTTCTGAAAATGTGTCTCACTTTAGCGACGAGCTAAATGAATATGACTTATAAGGAATTAATGACACAGAGATCAGCTGTTCTGACGACTTGACATTTATTTTTTTCAGCGTTCGTCTGTTTTCCATATAGATGCAGTGTGAGCCTCTTGAAAGCACCACAGAAGAAGAAGCAGCACATGTTTAATTCATCCTGCCGCTGTTAATCCTCCGCGGGCGCTGTTTATCTCGGCTTTGTACTTTTGTTTAAAGCCAGTTGTTGACAACTCTTGA